>OZ057398.1:124724355-125060789 GCA_964056695.1 Melieria picta
GCAGAAAATATGTGAACTGCGTATACGAATCTCGTAAAACCAGCACACGTGTTCCGTATTCATTCCATAAACCCAGCAATACGAGTTATTTGTCTGAATTAGACTTTGAAATAGAACCTATATAATATAATATGGGTGTAATATCGGCTGTTCACGCACTTTTTCAATTAGTTCTTCAATTTTTGCAAGCTAATGTGTCGGCTGCGCGTAGGAAACTGTATTTCAACTACAACGGGACGCAGTTGTGCGCAGACACGTCTCTCCGCCGCACGCGGCTATGTCGCTGTATACGCCGTTATACGGTACTGAGTTATTTACAAAAAACTAAACTGTGTTGAGTTGTGCTGCGTGTGCGGCCTGCGTCTCCGTATACGCCTAGGCTAATGGATAGGAAACATTTTTCATAATGGGCAAGTTTACTGTCAAAAGATTGTGGTGGGATGAGGCGTGGTGAATGAAAAATTTACCTCTATAGCCAAGCAGACAACATACATATTAGGAGCAGTTTTTTCAATTTTAATTGAACTAGGATGTCTCTTTGGACAACACGTTGTGAGGTTAAGTCTTCACGGTTGAGACTATGTCGCCTCACTACTTCGTCATTAAAGTTCCAGGGTTCCAATTCATGAATGACTTTGATGACCTTAAATAATTAAATAGTAGAGATTTGCCAAAGTTTATCCATAAATCAAATTGTCTCTGCTTAATCATTGACGCTTTGTTTTCCAGCGAATACTTGCGGCATTCTTTCTCATCATTGTTGTTACGCACTTTACACTTTTCATGCGAATTCTTCCATCTCACGTGCACAGTCACATATTTATGTCGCACTCTCTTCTTATATTGATGATGTAATTCCTTTCAATATCTGTCAGCTAATTTTTCTCTGGCAAAAGTCAACAACAGCTTAAGCTGGTCTGAGAAGTGCGCTCTGTGCGGCTCACACCAACACATCTGTCAGCTTTCACAGAAAGTGATGTCATTACTTGTCATGACGCCGCTTAGTGGCACAAGTCGGCAGCAGTGTCACAGCGTTGTCGTCGCGCCGTTATCAGCGCGCAGCAGCAGCAACTGTGCCCACGCTTACAACCATGGTACAATAACAAGGTAGTGGCAGGAAAGAGAGAAAAAATTCACGTGTATTTTGTTAGTGTTTTTGTTCGGTTCATTGTCAAATCGGACGGACGGTTCTCTTGCCAACAGTATTGCCAGTATCGAATAGACCACTTGGTTTACAAATATTAGATTTTGATAAAGGATGAAAGAAAACGTAAAAGTACACCAATTAACACCAAAAGCACATAGATTCTTTGTTTTAATCTGTTGTTTGACAATGAGGGGCAAAAGTGCTAAGTCCATAGTTCGCCGATTTTGCGTTAATTCATAAAAGTTAATATAAATCGGCCGAAAGTGTTATATGGTACATCTTCTAGGTAACTGCAAAATAATCCTGATAAACACATCTGTAATTAAAAAGAAAATCATAACGAAAATTGCAAAAATAATTTTCTTTCATCATTGCAAAAAGGTTTCAAATTGCACAGAAAAACAGTTGGCTGGCAATGCTGTTCGCCGAATGTAAACAAAAGCAACAAAAATTTTTGACAACCTACCGAACTCTGACGAGAAAAAAATAAAATCCGCTCGCCCGTAACACTACCTTGTTATTGTACCATGCTTACAACTGTTCGTCGCTTACGTAACGCCCGGCCCCGCCGCAACGCGATGCGCACAGACGGCGAAATGCAGTCGCCGTTACAAATACGTCAACAGCGCACTTTTGTTGCACCGCGGACGCATTGTCGTCGACGCTATCAACCGCGTCGGGCACTCGGCCCACCGGAGCGGCGCCGAGTGCGAATGCAAATTATTATTGAGTGCAATTAAATGCTTCTCGCAATCGGCGCTAAAAAAGTTGCATGCAGCCGCATTGGCTGCCCTAATTGGCGCTGTGCGAATGGATGCGGCGGCGCACATTCGCGGAATTTCGCCGTCTAGATTGATGCCAATGCTTCGCCTGTTAACGATGCCTTTGTTGCGGTTGCTTCAGTTGTTGGCAGTGGCTATTATCTCAGCGCGCCTAAAATACACCGGCTGACGCATCGAGCGAGTTGCGAATGCCAGTGGCAACCACCGAAGCCGCAACGTTCTTCCGCTGCCCACATGCGCGCGTCTGCCGCACTGAGATACTTACGACGCGTAGTACATAGATGCCGCCGCTTTTTTGCTTTGCGCGCGCGCGCACACTCACGCGCGGATACGTGGAAGCGAAGTGCCGGCTGGCACACGTGCGCCACATTCTTTTGTTTTTCTTCAGCGTTTATTTATGTTGTTGTTTACTCATGTTTGCCGGCAGCAAAATTTATGAGGCATTAGTAGACGGGCTGACTGCCGTGCGGACAGCATTTCAAGTTGCTTGGCGCGCGCACTTTCTATGTCAGTGTGCTATCTGGGGGCGATTTATTGTTGCGCCCGTTTCCGTGTGGCAAATTTTTGCTATTTGCACATGAAAACCATAAAAATTCAATGTTGAGCCATAAGTTGAATGGAAGTGGGTTTGAGTCCTGAATTAGTCAAACACTAAATACAGAAAAAAATCATCGTTTTTTGAGCGTTTGCGCTCGTAGCAAATAATTGGGCATTAAGAATAAGACTAATTCTAAGAACTGTTAGACATGTTCAGAATCCACATAAACGGCATATCCCTGTGGTTTTAGAATGGAGGGATATATGAAATATTAGCAGGGCCCGGCGGCTTTGCACGCAAGTTTGAAGTCAAGGGGACCTATAAATCAAGTTGATCTTAACCCTTTGTTGACCTCGTCAGATCTTTATGAACAAATACTTGTCAAATTATTTCACATTTGAGGTGCTTTCATCATATTTGAAGTCAATAGTCCTATTAAAGCAAGTTTTCCTATAAAAACTCTTAACCCATTGTTGACCCGTCAGATTTTGCTTTTAGAAATAATGAAACACCTGCTGATTTATTTATCCCTGATTTATTTACCCCGATAGATTTTTACTTAACAAAAAAATTAAAAACACGTGTCTATTTTTGATTTAAATTTTCACCAATTTTGAAGACGGGTTATTGTCTCGTATAAGAAATCTAACTCATTTTTGACCTCGTTAAATTTTTGATTTTCGAAAAAATAAAAAATACGCATCGAGTTATTTTTGATTTCGAGCACTTTTACTGCATATGAAGTCAATAGGCCCATAATTGCATATTTGTTTACAGTGTCTCCATACAAACTGTTAACCCATTATTGACCCCGTTAGATTTTGATTTAAAAAAAAAATTAAAAACACTTGTCTAATTATTTTTCGTTAAGTGTTTGATTTTCGAAAAAATAAAAATTACACGTCGAATTATTCTTGATTTCAATTCAATTGTCCCATTTTTGGCTCCATTTTTTGCAGTGTATCCATACAAACTGTTAACCCATCGTTGGTCCAGTAAGATTTTGATTTTCGCAAAATAAAAGCACGTATTGCATTATTTCGCGTATGAAGTACTTTTACCAAGTTTTAAGTCAAAAGGAGCAAAAAATCATGTTTTTTCATACAAACTTTTACCCCTTGATTTACTCTTTTAAATTTCGTTTTAAAAAAAAATTAAAAATACGTGTCTAATTTTAGTGTCTGAGTGTCTGATTTGAAGTATTTTAACCTGTTTTGAAGTCAATAGGTTCATCGGTTAATTTTTTCTTAGTCTTTCCGTATATGAATCTTAAACATTGTTGACCCCGTTGAATTTTGATTTTCGAAACATTTGCAAAAACGCGTGTCGAATAATTTTTAATTTGGAATATTCACACCAAGTTTAAAAACAATAGGCCCATTAAATACTTTAACCCATGTTTTGCCGCCTTAGATCCCGAATTTCAATAATTCCGTCTTAGCGGAAGTTTATTTTCTTAAATGTACCTACGGTTCAAATTTCATGATTCTAGCTTCAACGGTTTGAACTGGACAATGGTGTCAGTCAGTCAATTAGTCAGTCAATCAGGACAAATAATTATGTATTGTATGTAGATAGATAAAGGCGTCTGTTTTAGTCCTATAAAAACCAAAAGAAATAACAGCAAAATATACTAAATATACTAAAATCCGAAATACCTAATATGTGAATAATTCGTGAAGTCTTGGTTAGGTTCTCATTTTGCACAGATCAACGAAACTATTTCATGTTACTAAACTTAAAACCGACTTCAGTTTATTGGGTCATTACTGACTTTACTCACTTTAGCATGAGGTCCTTGCCTACAAAGTGGCACCTTCCGTCCAGGTTCCGACGAAGCTGTGGTTCTGAACTTCTTACTATATGTCACTGTCTGGCTTTCTTAGATCGACGTCTTTGTACTCTTGGGTTAAGGTTCCTGATTAGACTAAAAAATGTAGCCGAAATTGAAATCGCGAATCTTTTTTGTTCTTCAAGAGGTCGCATTGGCTTCCCCATGTCCAAAGGCACTGAACTGGAGAGATGATGGACTTCTTCAGCGTAAATATGAAAAAACTCAGAATGGACTTTCTAAACTTTTTAATCTACCATAACGTTGAATCTGTCTTCCCATGTCTTCCAAGACAGTAACTTGAAAGCATCAGCATCTAAATATCGAATTGTCTAAATATAGACTACTAACTTCCTTTTAAGCACTGCCGATCGATTTAAATCTGTCAGATGCAATGAATGCAAATGACATTGTCCGCAATTGCTGATGCAGCGACTTGAAGCGCCCATAGATGCACCGTTAATTATTCGCCAAAAAAGGTATCAGAGGCTGCTCGAACAACTGCGGCAGCGAAGTGAAGCGGCGCGCTTTTGGCGCACGTTCCACATCAAAGTGAATTTATGTTCAAAATTTATTGCGCACGATCGAATTGGAGCGGCTTGCGTCGGGTGTCGACGACGCTGCCGCCCGCATTTGGCATTTGGAAATCGGAAATCGCTGGCACAGTAAATGCCGCCGAACGAACAGGCGACTCTAAAAGACGCTCAAGTGGCGCCCCGTGCGCCCAGTGCCGCTCGTGAGCGGCTGCGATCGTGAGTGGCCGCCAGTGAAGACGCTGCGAGCGTTTCGCCCAGTCGGAGAGTTGTCGGTTGTTGTCGCTGGTCAGATCGCAGACGCTATCGGCTAGACACTGCTCCAAATAAACACTTCGCGCCGTAATATTTCACGTTCTGCTTGCGTGAGTGGCGCCGGTGCCGCGCATTTCCACTCACTCAAGTTGAGTTGACTCGAATGCTGAGTAGATCGCTGTGAGCGAATGCAGCTGTGTGGCTTTTAAGTTTGCTTTTTTAAAAAGACGAAACGTACGTTTGTGATTTTAGTTGCAAGTTGTTGGCAAAACGGCAAAGAACGTGTTCGAATATCGCGTCTCGCGCAACAACAAACAGTGCGAAAAGTGTTCATCAACGTGCGCCACACTTGGCCGAGCTTGGCGAATTTCGCGTGCAGTGTTTTCTGTGATTTTTGATTTTGGTGTTTTGAAAAAAGAACCACTACAACGTTAAGGCGCAGAAAAGCGACCAAACAAAAGTGCGCACAAAATTAGAAACAAATAATTTGGCGTAAACTAACGACGACGGCGGCGCGCTCCACAAACACATTTCGAAATATCAAAAGTTATTTGACGGCTGTCACCTTTGCGCACCTTACTGCGCTTTCATAACGCAGCGCCGATTGCAACAGTGAGTTTGGAAATTATTTTCTTTTTGGCTGACGTTCGATCCGCGAAACGTGCGTGGGAGGGCGTTGCACTCGCCACAGGGGGCGGAAAATATTACCGAGAATTTCACATGGAATGCCGACTGCATTTGGCATTTTGTCGCGACAGCCAATTACCGTAATTCTTGTGGCTGCAATAATTCGTGTGCGCGTTTTGTGAGTTTTCCGGGATTTTTTGGTGCGCTGTGCGGCGTTGTCACTGCGGCCACTACAGCGACGCGGCGCTATTTTTAAGCGCTGTGCGAGCAGTAGGGCCGGGCGGCGGACGAAATGTGTCTGTCGCGTTGCTGTGGCCAACTCGCCGACGCGCCAACTTCTCGGACAAACGGAAACACAAAACACAAATAGCCACCAGCGCAGCGGCACAATTTTATTATTTCAATTTTTATTCTCCTTAACATTTGCCTGCATTTTTATTTTCACTTTAATTTCTGTTTCACATTTTTATTGCGTTCGTTTCGCCTTAAAATCATCGCCGCTGCGCCTGATTGGCGTTTGCAGTGTTGTGTTTATAAGTTTTTTCATGTTTGTCTTTTCGTTGTTTTCTTGTGGCTACGCCATTGTTTTCTTAATGTCATCAATTTGTAAACAGACGAATTGGCTGTTGAAGCGCGAAACGCGCTCGTAGGTCGCAGGGGTTGTGCTCATGTCACTTTTGACTAATTCGCCTGCGGCCGCACACACTTTCCGCTTACAACTCTAAGCTTATTTCGTAGCATAAACAATGTTTTCAGTCGCCTTATTTGTTTGTTGTTTTTATTGCTGATGTAGTTTGGCTTTAGAAAACACAAGCAAAGGGTTTTATGGGGCATTTCAATGTTACTCATACGCCCCCAGCTTATGACATCGGTGACATTGTTGTTGACAGTAAAAACATTTACATACATACTTATTAAAATTGTTAAAGCGTAAAGCGAAACAGCTGTGCACTGTTTGCGCTTCGGTAGTTTATCAGCCCATTGTGTGTTGAGTGCGTTTGTTTAATCTCTTTTCGGAGAAATGTAACTGCTGTAAATTCGGTTAATTTACTTGGTGCATTGTTGACAGTTTTTTGTTGTTTAATATTTGTAAGTCAGTATAAAGTAAATATTTAGAGTGACTATTTGCTGTTGAGCAGTGCATCTGATAACAAAACTATGACTAATGGAATAAATGAGATAAAAAAATTGCAACTAACATTTTCAATTGCTAAAAACGTACAAGAACTGTTTAAATTAAAAAAAATATGTATGTATATAAAAATTATATATTATATGGCTAATTATCTGTATGTTTATTTCTAGAAGGTCACAGTAGCTGATATAGAGATAATGAATCTATATATGTAAATGTAGTTTAGGTTTGAATGCTATTTGTGGAAATGTTTAATGCACTGCAGTAGTGTTGAAAGTAATGAAATTTAACTTTGATGTCGAAGCAGTAACAGTAGTACTAAATATTTATTAGATGAAAAAAACACTATTTACTATTATTTTTACTTTATTTACGGACTGTATTCCAGTACTTTATTTAGGTACTTTATTTAAGTACTTTATTTAATATTTTGAGTTGATGGCTTAATAAAAAGTTTGTGTTTACTAAGTTTATGGATTCAGTGATTGATAGTACAATTTTTATACAGTAAACTGTCAAGGTTCTGCCAGATAATAGTTTTTGATTGAGTACCGGAACTTGGTCACTGGACAGTTTGTCTACATGCAGCGATTTGTCTACATGCATGCGATTGAGGATCTTCCCCAATTATTTTTGCAGAAGGGAGGTAGGTAGGTAAGAGTTGTCTCAAGGTGGAGCTCACTTAATCCGTGATTGAGTCTAAGACCGCCACTCATTGAACCAGTTTGAGACTCTCAAGAAGTTTAGTAGACTGTAGATAGTCGTGTAGGCTAAACTTCCCAGACTGTCGAAGAAGAAGTTGCCCAGATGACTCTTCCTTCATCTAGATAATTCAGGACAGGTACATTGAAGTAAAGGTACATTTTCTTTCTCTTTCTCGTTCAAAGAGCTACGACAGAAGTCATACCAACCTTTTTGCGTGGGTGACAATTAAACATTAACCCGTCAGTACACCAATCATGATTCCGATCTGGTCTCTTTTAAGTAAGAGAAGCTCTCTAGAACGACAAAAGTTTAAGGTTGGCCAAATTTGGTGCGCAGAAGCTGCGTCTAATTGGTTTCTAGCTGATCTATTGGAGTCAAGAATGAAATGCCTCAAGTCCTATTTTGACAATGCGGGTGGACAAATAAACACACAAGCAGATAAATAGACCATTGCACGAGTTAGACAAATAGATCGAAGCGGATTCGAAAGCAAACTCGGATGATGAAGTTTCTGAAGTCCTTGTACTGACTTGTAAGATGAAAAAAGACAGAAAATATAAAAAATTAAAGAAATGGCAAGCAGAATTCGTAAGAGAATCTCAGAAGATTTAACAGAATAGAATAAGACATAGAATATTCCTAATAAATAGGGAATAGAAAACAGTTTTTTTTTCCTCTAACATTCACTTATGAAACCGCGTATAGATCATTTTTTGGTGGACTATTCGAAAACCTTCGAAGGACTCTACGGGGCTTCTAAGGACTCTACGATTGAAGAGACATCTTATAAGCCTGTATACTCAGATTATTTTGAGTCTGAGAAACTGAAATATGTTTACATTAATTTAAGTCGAAGTAAAGCTGTGAACAGATTTAGTTGGTTGTTTTGGTGAATTCAGTTCGGGTACATAATTGTAGGCAAAATATGTATTGTAGGTAGTGATGGTTCAACACAAACACAACTTTAAGCAATGCATACAAATCAAATTTGGAGGCATCAGATCCAAAACATATGTTTATTTTTTTTAAAAAAGTTTCGTTAAAAATCTTCAAGGATATTGAAGAATACATTTAGATATAAATAGAAAATTTAGTCAAATAGCAAAATTTTTTCTCTTTCAATTTCTACCCACGTCTTTATAATTGTAGAAGCACTAATATTTAAATAAATTCTTTGAAATCAAAATTTTAAAGCCTACTTCTATCTTTTTCCAAAGGTTTCGTTAACAATTTTCAAGGATATTAAAGGATACAATTTTCCTCATTCATTTCCTACCCATATCTTTATGATTGCCGAAGCATAAATATTGAAATAAAATCTTTGAAATCTGCATGTGCTCAAAATTTTAAAGTCCAATTAAAAAGATATCAGATCAGAAATTAAAAAGCTGAGTATGCCAGGTTACTGTGAATGTCTTCTAGTTTCGCGCTTGTATCATATATCATTTCATGCTTGAATCTAAATCCAAATTTTGGATGGGTCAAAAGTGCTGTTGCACGATGTTATCAGTAAACTGTAATTGAAAAAACATTGAATGCGTCATAGAAAGTTGTTTTCCAATCGAATTCTACATAACTGTTCCAATCAATTAACTATACCTACATTTGCAAAACTGTATCAATTTCAATGCAAATTTATATTTGTTTTGTACTTTGTTTGATGTTATCAGAAGTGGCCGTATTGATTACTTAGTCTTTCTGCAGTGTTTGGAAATATTGTTGTAATTTTGTGTTAAGTGGACTTGATGTAAGTTGAGACTTTTTTCTTTCCTAAACAGAATTGGAATTTTGATACTTAAACAAAATAATATTAAGTACAAAAAACACAAATGTCTTCAACTTTTATTTTGATCTCTGTGGTTGCCTTGAATTGATACAAAAGTTAATATGAAAGATGTATTTTGAAGTTTTGATAAATTCGAAAGTAAGCTAAAAAAAAAACAAAATTTGAAACTATGATCTCAGAATTGAACATCCACACATCAACTATTATTGATCGAGTTTTAAGACTTAACTACTTAGCAAACCAAAAAGTTCCATATAAAGTCGGTCAGTTTCAAGATCAGAAAAAATGTCAAAGACATGCACAAAAACTGAGTATTAGAAGTCATTAACCAATATTGATCATTTTTCATTTGCCCTGTTTGTATTTCATACATTTCTAACCTCACATCTGAATATAAATTCCATCAATTCCATCACCATGCTGCTGCATAATATTTCATTATTTGAATGCAATCCAAATTAAAATGCCGCCTTTCCGCCCACACCACTTCATTGTGTAAAAAAGCGTTGGTTGTTTTCAAAATTTTTCGTAGTCAAATCAATAACAACAAAGCCAACCGATTACGTTTGGCTGCTGAAAATACTTCGACATCGAATTGTAGGCCCATAACTCATAACTAAATATGAAGACGTGTATTGCTTGACAATTCAGCAGCGCTCCACAAACGGCGGTCAAATCGGGCACGCCGGCAACAACACTTTAATTGAGTGTACGCTACTTCATTTGCATTTGTTTACAAGCGACCAATTTCAATCATGTCCGGCCGAGCCGCAAAGTAGACGCGCCGCAATGCCCGAATCAACTCAACAGTGGAACGCGGCCAGACCTCAATAACAGCGACACCGCACCATTGAGAACTGTTCCAACTGAATCACGGCGGCAATTGTTGCTGTTCGCGCGCAGCTCGCCAACAAATCAATGAGCATTTAGGAATGTTAAAAATAAAAATGTATAAATCGAAGAAAATTATGAATTATGAGTCTGCGCGTAAATTTAAGACGCACGGCGCGCAGCTTTCGGGACGCGATTAGTCAGCGTTTTAATTTGGTCCGCTTGCGGCACAGCGGCAAACGCTGGTCGGCCACTCGGCGGGCCGCGACTGTAAGTGCGGACGTCAAAATTGTAAACAATTCGCAAGAATGAAATTAAAAGTTTTCGTTTCGTAATTATGCACAGTCGTCTGTCGTATGCGGCTGCTCCTCACGTACATACATACATGTGAATGCTCAATAACATACAGTGATGGCCAATTAATTGAGTGCAAATTGAGCAAATAACAAAGTTGTTTCGATGCGCAGGACTCCACGGCTTTGCACGCAAGTTTGAAGTCAATGGGGCCAATAAATCAAGTTCTTCTTAATCCTTTGTTGATGCAGTCAGATTTTTATGAACAAGTTTTTTATCAAATTATTTCTAATTTGAAGTGCTTTCACCTCATTTGAAGTGAATTGGCGAATTAAGTCATGTTTCCCCTATACAAAATCTTAACCCATCGTTGACTTCGTCAGATTTTTATTTTCGAAATATTAAAAAACACGTGTCAAATTATTTCTCACCAAAAGTACTTTCACCAAGTTTAAAGACAAAAGCCCCATTAAATCTTGTTTCTCCATATAAACTTTTAACCCACTGTTGGCCCTGTTAGATTTTGATTTTCGAACAAATAAAAAACAGGTGTGGCATTATTTCTCACTAAGAGTACTTTCACCAAGTTTGAAGTCAAAAGGCCCATAAAATCTTGTTTCTCCATACAAACTTTTAATCCATTGTTGACCTTGTTAGATTTCGAATGTCAAAAAAATGAAAAACACGTGTCGAATTATTTCTCACTAAGAGTACTTTCACCAAGTTTGAAGTCAAAAGGCGTAATAAATCATGTTTCTTCATACAAATTTTAACTCTTGGTTCACCTCTTTAAGTTTTGATTTAAACAACAAAATTAGAAACATGTGTCAAAATATTTTTGATTTTAGGTGTTTTCACCAACTTTGAAATCAATAGACTCATCGGTTCATGTTTTTTCTTCCCGTTTACGCACCTTAACCCATTGTTAACCCCGTTAAATTTTGATTTTCGTTAAATTAAAAAATACGTGTCGAATTATTTTTGATGCGGAGTATTTTCACTAAGTTTGAAGTCAACAAGCGCAAAAAATCATGTTTCTTCATACAAACTTTTAGCCCTTGGTTTACCCCTTTAAATTCTGATTTTCAAAAAAATTAAAAATGCGTGTCAAATTATTTTTTATTTTAAGTGTTTTCACCAACTTTGAAGTCAATAGGTCTATCGGTTCAGGTTTGTTTTCAGGTTGATTTTCGAAAAATTTAAAAATACGTGTCGAATTATTTTTGGCGTATTTGAATATTTTCACAAAGTTTAAAATCAATAGGCCTATTAAGTCAAGTTTTTTCGCATGTTTTTCCCTTTTAGATACCGAATTTAAAAAAGTCCAAGTTCAAAAAGTCTTAGCGGAGGTTCATTTCTGAAGATGTACCTACAGTTCAATATTCAGTGTTAAAGTTGCCTACAGTAAGATGTAAAGATTTCTGAAAATTATCTTTGAGCTCAAATTCTTATTATCTATTTATACATGTTCCAATTTTTTAGCCAACACTGTACACTTAAGTAGGTATCTGGGGTTGTCTACGACTTTTTGGTTAGTTCCCAAAATAAAATGCACAATGTAAACATGCAAAGCGGTTAGTAGCACATAATTTGTGCCAATAACGAACTGTCGTAGGTGCTGCGGAAATGCCCAGCAGCGCCTACAAAGAAGTTTAACTATGAAATGTCAATGTGCCTTCAAAATGGCATAGAAAACAAATATCAAACAATGTCAATTTTCTAAGCATATCGCATATTACATACAGCGTCGACAACGCCAGCATACACAATCACTGTAACGATTTGCATTTTACACACACACACACCTTCAAATGCGATACAAAATTCACACACACAACTGGTATGCATGTAAATGTGTCCTTACGGCGCTGTTGTTGTAAGCATTTTCATGAGAAACGCCCAATTCGGTTATTCCAAACAAGGAAGCAGCTCGCAACAAGTCGGCTGACCTCTTGTATTTGTTTATCGTTTTTGTTGCCCGATTTTAAATATGTGTTCAATGCAAATTTTCATGGAAACTGTAGCATAAATGTCACCGAAAAAATTTGAATACAATCAATCGCCGACAACAACAAACTCAACTTTATAGCGTTGATTAGTCATTGAGTATTGGACGCTAACGTGGGTGTTTTACATTCTTCAGCTGTTCAGTTATTAGTGTCGTTAATGTGGCAGTAAAATGCCTCAATTGCGCTGCTCATCAGCAATGCGAACGATGCGAGCAATTGTTGTGACGTTCGCCTGCGACAAGTCTTATTGGACTGAGTTCAGTTCGACTGAAGCTGCGCATGCGGATATTCATTGACAAAGGCGGGAATATCCCATCAAATGGGGTAATTTGGTTCGGTTAACTTTTCGTACGGCAGCTCCGAGGAGTAAACAATTGCCGTGAGTGGTCAAATTTGAGACGTTTAAAAATAAGTTAATTTTTGTTTGTATAAATAGAAGTTTACCAGAAAAAGTGAAGTTGGTGCGCAGCGACTTTTATTGGCAGTGCATTCGCATACTGCGCAGTTATTGCGCAGATTCGGCAAATAAGTGAATGCAAATGTGAGAATAATGTTTAAAAAAGTAGATTTTAATAAAATTAGAATCATATAGTAAAGAAGAAGAAGAAAGAGATTTCAGTAAAAACATTGGTTTACTAGAATGTTTCTATTCGCATTTCCGCTTCAAAGCTCAAATGAGCACAGAATGACTTTAGAGCGCAAATTGGTAGCACTTTAAATCCGCAGATCGTGGGGCATATTCTTCTTGTTTATAAATATGAGTCTTTCTATTATTGAGTTTTGAGTTCAAAATTCCAACAAAGTTAACAAGAAACGCAGCACTGTTTCAGGCAGTTGTGGCGCTACTAATTTTTCCCTGTTTTCTTCATCAAGAAATGTGTTTTGGCTTAGCTACTAATGATTTTTAATTCGCTAAAAATCAAATATATTTTCTACAAAAACAGAATTTAAGAATCTACAGAAATTACATGAAGAATTTAAAACAAGAAAGAATTAAATTAACAGTTAATAATTAAGAATTTTAAATAGAATTTAAATTGAGGTAAGTAGTTGAAGTGGTCGCCTTTAGGGCATCACTTAAGAACTGTGGCCCATTGTGGGCCGTCTATACATTTCCAGTTGATGAGAGCTACATGACAGCTCTGATGAATTAAAAATTGTTGCTTGGTGGTTACTTTTTCTGGTCTGCTAAGCAGCTAAGAAAGTGCTGAACCAAGTCTAATAGTAGAACTAAGCACAGCTGTAAGTGACATCTTGTAAAAACAATAAACATAGCTTTAAACATTGAACAGTAACAATTCAAACATTGAACTGTAGCAAATCAAACATTGAACTGTAACAAATGAAAAATTGAACTGTAACAATTCAAACATTGAACTGTAAAAAATTAAGCATTGAACAGTAACAAATCAAACATTGAACTGTAGCACATCAAACGTTGAACTGTAACAAATCAAGCATTGTGAGATCATTAATAAAGTGACGCTCATCACAGTCGTTACGTGTTTTATACAGTTTACACAAATAGGTTAGGTTAGGTTGGGAAGGGAGTGTGCGGCACGAACCACGCTTTACCCCGGAGACCAAAAAGGCCATTGTTTATTCCTTCTTAAATCGTTCTGGAGCTACCTAACAGTCTCAATGTCCAATGTCCAGTAGTGACTCCAATCAGCTGCCTAATAGAGGTTCGACTCAGGGACAGTACAAACCGAATTTGTATCAAGAAAAGGGAGAGTCATAGTGTCCGGCAGGTGCTGCAATCGGCCCTGTTGCGTCATGAGAACTCAATGCCTCTTTTCCTCCACTTGTCAATATACATTTACAGGGCAGATATCGAAGGAAGCACATGGTTATCTACTTCGGTGGTGGACAAGGCAACACCCTTTCTCACCATCTCCTGAGTGGCCTGAAACCCAGCACAAAGTTACCCGGTGGTACCCAATACTTTGAAGTTCAGTACCGCAACTCTACACTATCTTTGATTTCACTACAACTGATAGCAGCGCTCTAAGGGCTTCCTGACTATACACAAAAATTATAACATCTATGGGTGGTTATCCACTGTCACAGTTTAGTCCAGCAGCTTTTCAGAGTGCAAAGATCTCCGCCTGAAAATTACTGTGACGATACTCCTCGCTGTCACTGTGCAAGGAACTGGAAAGGAAGCGAATAAAGTGACTACTATTGTAGCGCTGCGTTGAAGCAGTTTAGTGTGTTTTGTTTTTGAGCACAATCAAAAGAAACGAATAAGCCTGCGTTGAGGTGGTCGAACCAATTTTCGTAACAATATACAGAGTTCCGGCAGTCTGAATGACCTTTGGGTCCATAATACATCTGAGGTTGAACCAAGTATCGGAAGCACATTCTCGCTGGTGCTGGATATGTGCAGAGAGGAGGTGCTCAATGGTTGTCTTGCAGTCTTCATCGCTGCAGCTTCTGCAGAAGCCTTTGTACAGCTGATCCAGCTTATTGGCGTGCAAACCAATGAGGCAGTGTCCACTTTTGACTTCCGCGGCAATCTCTATAGAGAGTTTGTTGAGTAGTTTCAGTGTCCTGGATCTGCTTTGGTTGATCGTAGACCAGATCTTTGTTGCCGTGATGCATGTTTGTTCATTGAAATGATTCAATTAAGCCTTTTGGGCTTTTCTTTCGTGCCTCGAAAATTAGCCAAATCCGACGTGTAGTTTTCGAGATATCAGCGGATATAATATGTAGTCTTTGTAGGTATTAGGGACCGGAAATAACAGTTTTTTATGAAAGCTATAATTGAAAATTTTACTATGAAAGAAAATCATGCAAATAAATGAAATATACCAATACATTTCTTTTCGCACGGAGAATCAAACTTGGCAATAAACTTTTTTTTGTAATTTTTACGGAAAAATTAAAAAATAAGAATTATTTTGTATTTATATTTTAAAAATCCTTTAATAACAATTATTTTTGATTTTTTTCATATTAGTCCACAAATAACAGTTTTATTTCGATTTTTATTTTAGTTGTCCTATGATAACAATTATTGGTGACTTTTATGTTTTTAAATAAAAAAAAAATATATATAAATATAAATTATAAATAAAAGTCACTGAATGATTGATATTGATGACTTTTTTAAATACAAGTCTGTTAATTGTGGACTAATAAGAAAAAAAATCAAAAATAATTGTTATTATAGGATTTTTAAAATATAAATAAAAAATAACTTTTATTTGTTGAGTCATTAAATAAAAGTCAAAAAATGACTCTTAAACATTGATTTTTATAATAAAACTTATAACTGTTACGGTCCCTGGTAGGTATGGAAAACTTGTGGTCTTTCTAGTGTTAAGCAGCTGAAGTGTTAATAAGTTGGTTTTTCGTGCGATTCGGTACAAACAACAGCCACGAATATCAAAATACACAACAACAAGGAAAACAACAAATGAAATTACAAGGGAATATTTTATTCTTTAAATTTGTTGCTGTTGGCGCTATTTACGAATCGTGAGTGTAACAAGTACACTGACAGAAGGGTAAACTAGTTGAGTGAAAATTAACACATTAAGTCAACCGCAAAGTTATATTTGCCTTTGGTATGCAAAATTACACTAAAAATCAACTACGGCACAAAAGAGAAACCTGCAACATATTAATTTATTATTTTGAGCAAAATGTGTCCTATTCTTTCAGCTCGTGAATGCCGCCACTGAACAGTTTCGAAGGAAACAACTTTCTCGCTGCTCTTTATGTCGCAGTCAGCAGTACAGCACAACAAGCTGACAACTCAGCACAAATTGCATGACAGACGCCCAAAATTTGTTTGTTTACAGAAATTGCCAATAATTTAGGCAGAAACAACAGCAATAAAAAAATCGGATATTGTTACCGCCATTTAGGGTTATTGCATTGCAGTCTGGCACTGAGCGTGGGACTCAGCGAAATTTTCTGAATGTGTTTGCTGCTGGTCAGCATTGCTGCAGCAGCTTCGAATTTTGCTTAAATTCAATTTTTCGTTGTTATTGTTGTGGATTTATATGTTTGTTTGTTTGTTTATTTCATTTTTATGTGTTTGTGGTTGAATAAACGCCAAACTTGGCATTGCGTGGTGTTTTAATTTCTGGTAGAAATTCGAAGAATAAAACCGCAACAGCCACAGCAACAACAATGCGCTGCAATTGTAACCTCTTTTCGTGCTGATAAGCCATGCTTCGCTTTTATTTTGTTTATGTTATTGTTGTTGTTTTTTTTTTTAAATTTTGGTTGCATTACAAATCAAGTTTAATTTTTTTACACATTTTGCTACAAAATTGTCGACAGCTGCAGACAGCGACCGCAATTGAAATGGCAAAAAAAAATCACTGGCGAAATTTGCGCACAGAAATTCATTGAAATATACAAGCGTGATTATTGTTGTTGCGTCGCAGACGGACAATGCAACAACAAGTACCACACAATTTAATTAGCATTTTTAATTGACATTTTTATGATCCTTTCGAGGTTTTTTTCGCAGCTCTGCGCCCACTCGCACATTTCAACTGCTATTGTTGTTGTTCTTATTATTATTGTTGGGTATCATTAAAAATATGTCTGTAAAAATACATTGGGAACGTGACAAAAGCAAAATATTTCGAAAAAGTCTTAAAGACTTTGGCGTTAATCGCAAAAAAAAAGTTGCTTTCGGGTTTGAAATTGTTGCGCTAAATGTCTGAAGTGGCTGAAAGGTTTACACATTGTTTTGCATTTCCTGTGATAGGGGGGTAAAGGGGGCGAAGGCTTCTTCAAGCAGCGGGATTAGTGCGAGCTGGTTGTTTGGTGTGCTAAATTATTCCATTTGAGGCAATGTGATTTTGCATTCATTGGTTTTCATTTTTTGCATGAAAACTTGGGTTTAGCAATTTTCTTCGAAGAAGCTGAAACCAGCAAAGCTCAATGAAGGATTAAGAGGAATCGTTGACTAAAAAAAGAGCGAAGAGTTTCTTTGAAGAAGGAATCTTCTTCAATTGGTAATAAATCAAGTTTTTCTTAACCTTTTGTTGATCTCGTCAGATGTTTATGAAAAAATAATTATCTAATTATTTAAAGTGCTTCAACACATTTGAAGTGCATTAAGTCATGTTTCCTCCATACAAACTCTTAACCCATCGTTGACTCCGTCAGATTTTTATTTTCGAAATATTAAAAAATACGTGTCAAATTATTTTTCACCAATAGTACTTTCACCAAGTTTGAAGTCAAAAGATGTACAAAATTGTGTTTCTTCATACAAATCTTTAACCCGTTGTTGATCCCGTCAGATTTTGATTTTCGAAATAATTAAAAACATGTATCGAATTATTTCTCATGTTAAGTGCTTTGAAGTCAAAAGACCCATAAAATCTGGTTTCTCCATATAAACTTTTAACCCATAGTTGACCCCGTTAGGTTTCGATTTTTGAAAAAATCAAAAACAGGTGTGGAATTATTTCTCATTTGAAGTACTTTCATCAAGTTTGAAGTCAAAAGGCGTACAAAATTATTTCTTATTTATTCTTTATACAAACTTTTAACTCTTGGGTCAACCCTTTAAGTTTTGATTAAAAAAAATTAGAAACAGGTGTCACATTATTTTTGACATCAAGTGTTTTCATCAACTTTGAGGTCAATAGGCCCATCGGTTCATGGGTTTTTTGTAGTCTTCCCGTATACGAACATGAACCCATTCTGGATCTTGCTAAATTTTTATTTTCTAAAAAATAAAAAATACGTGTCGAATTATTTTTTATTTGAAGTGTTTTCACCAAATTTGAAATCAATAGGACCATTAAATGGCATTTCTTCATACAACACCTTAACCCATGTTTTGTCCTTTTAGACCTCGAATTTCAAAAAATTCCGCCTTAACGGAGGTTCAATTTTTTAAATGTATCTACAGTTAAAATTTCATGTTTATAGCTTCAGCGGTTTGAGCTGGGCGATGATGAATCAGTCAGTCAGTCACGACAAACAATTATATGTATAAATATAGAGTGGACTAATTTTTGAAAGGACTCTATCAGAATCCTTCATTACTATTAAAATTCGCATTGTTTGCAATCATTTAGTATTTGTATTAGTTAAAACCCAGTTTTAATCTTTACAAACTCTGCACTTGGATTCACAAGGAACACACTAACGGCTTAAAAATATTTACACATACTTACTTACATATTACGCCCACTTATGAGTTCCTAGTTGTGGTCTTAGTAAAACGTATGCGAAACTTTATAGACTCCCTAGACTTTTTAACATTTTGTTGTATACATCAACCATTGGCGAACAAACAGATTTGGCTATAAATGACAAAGCGTGAACGCCGCTAGTATGTTATGCAAACTTGATTATTAAAACCAGCGATTAATTGGCAAACCGCTAACTAGTCATTCTGATGCAAATTAGTCGCATTTATGAAGCCAAACTGATTGCTAACCTGATAAGAATCATTTAACTTAACGCTACGATTATTTGTAGCGCTGAGCCCTAAGTATTTGCACAAAGCTGATCGCTTATGAATACCAAATTAAATGCAAATCATTTCGTCGCGAATGCATAAACAAACTTGAGCTCAAGTAAATACTTTGACGTTGCTTCGAGTTCGATTGGCATTGCCTTGCGGTCGTTTGGCTGCTCGCGTATGTAGGCAACTGCGGCAATTCGACTGGCTGACAGCACAGGCGACGAAACAAGCCGCACTAATTAAGCGCTTAATGACGCCGACCGTCAGACGTGCGCTGATGCATGCCGCAAGATGAGCGAGTCTGCGGCCCGAACTTGCAGATCCGCATAAAACACCTTTTTTTTGCCATACGTGCAATTGTTGTGATGCAAAGTGACATAAATGTCAGCTGAGATCACTGCGATGCGCGCTGTTGATAAGCAAAAGTGCAGTTTTCACACAGTGAGCCCAGTTGATTAACGAAGAGGCAATCACAAACTTACGGAATGTCAATGGCGCAGACGTTTTTGGTTGTAGCTGGTTTTGCTTTAAATCGAGCAGACCAGTGAGACAGAGAGAGGAAATATGGGTAGTGATTCTTGTGTGACTTAATACTTTTGAATCAAACCCATTTATTTTAATCATGTTTGAAGTCGCATCAACAAAGTGAGGCGAAGTACAACCTAGACCTCCTAAAACAATAATATTTATTCTTCCACTATTTTTATCATAATTTGTCTCCTTCAACCGTTGGCTCATATAATTGATAAAGTTTCGTTACTATTGCTCAATCAACAAATATTTCGCCGCCGTTTTGCTTAATGAAGCGTTTAGCTTAAGTGCACACACGCCTCGCCAAGACTTAATGCCGTGACAACAGACTTCTATAGAAACTAGACACGCCTGGGAAGGGAAAAAAGAAATTGTTTATGTGCGTCATTTATTTCTTTAATATTCACAAAAAGCTTAATTAATACTCATTCTTGTTGATTTGCTAGATAGATGAGAATTTTGGGATTTTCCTTGAATGAACTAAACTTATTATTGTTGATTTCTGATACCCGTAAACACTTGAACAGTATTATATATAATTTTTTGAATAGAAATTAATACCAAAGTGGTTTGCTTCCAGGAATAAAGTAGAGTGTTTGATGCTGTTATACATAAGGAGCCGTCTACAATTTCAAATACTTCATTACACATCGGTTTAAGAGGAACATGTCACATGCAGCTGTCAGCGATTTCAGGCTGTAAACTGTTTTGTTAACAGCATTTAGCCCCAATTGCGCGTCAACTCGAACGTCAACGCTGTTGAAGTTGACATTCAAAAAACATGTTTGCCTGTACTTGTCATGCAAAAACAACCTAAGCGCAAAAGTCAACTAGTTTGATACTAAATATTCATTGCGTTTCATTTCTATTTCAAAGCAAGCCAGCAAATCACTAAAGTTCTCTAGACACACATTCGATGAGCATTTGTTGAACTTGAAAATCAAATTTCGTTATCTGCAAAAACACCTCGATTCATGTCAATAAAAATGCAATAAGTAAAGAAAATATTGTATGGATTTGATTTTGTAATCAAAAGCAGCAAATGTATCAGTCAACTTATGTAAGAATGATCGGAAATTGTAAATATTATGAGAGTTGAACTTGATAGACACATTAAAGTACATATAGGAATACCCAGTGGCGCACACAGGATTTCATTTGGGGGGAGGGGGTTTGCGTAATACAGGGTGGCGCAAAAGTTGTCACTCAGTGTTCTCTGGCTCTAATTTTGTTTATGAATGAATGTATGAATGAATGAAAGAAGGAATGTATGAATGAAAGAATGAATAAATGTATGAATGAATGAATGAATGTATGTATGAATGAATGAATAAATGTATGAATGAATGAATGAATAAATGTATGAATGAATGAATGAATAAATGTATGAATGAATGAATGAATAAATGTATGAATGAATGAATGAATAAATATATGAATGAATAAATGTATGAATAAATAAATGTATGAATGAATGAATGAGTAAATGTATTAATGAATGAATGAATAAATGTATGAATGAATGAATGAATTAATTAATTAATGAATAATGAATGAATTAATTAATTAATGAATGAATGAATGTATGAATATATGTATGAATGAATAAATGTATGAGTTAAATAATGTCAAAGCAGAATTTACTTTTGTCGCCATTTGCAAATGTTATAGCATCTGCCGATAGAGTGATAACTTTTGCGCCACCCTGTACCATTTGAAACCATATTGGGCACTAGGAATTTTTGATTTTGGGGGGTGTAGTTGTACCCCTTCCTCTACATCAAGCTTGAAGTGAGTTAAACGCCAGAAGTAATTACAATCTTCGCTTATAGCCTGAACACACTGACGACGTCTTCGACACGACCACACGACTACAAGATAGCGTTAGCTTCAATCGTTGCCGTGTAGTCAACTACTTGGTTACAATGAAAGCAGCAGCAGAAACACCACAATCATGTTTTTTGTGCGCCTAAACACAAATTGGAGAGTTACTTGCACAATTCCTTTACTTATAAGTAGTTCGTATATATCCATTATATCTTATTTTGTTAATATTAAAAAATTTTTTTTTATTTATTTCAAACATATATGTATATACAGATATGTAATTGTTTGTCCTGACTGACGGACTGATTCATCATTGCCCCGCCCAAACTGCTAAAGCTACAAATATAAAAATTGAACTGTAGGTACATCTTGCAAAACAAACCTCCGCTAAGACCGGATTTTTTGAAATTCGGGGTCTAAAGAGGCAAAACAAGGGTTAAGGTGTTGTAGGACGAAACTTGATACAGTAGACCTTTGAATTCAAACTTGGTGAAAATACTTCAAATCAAAAAAAATTCCACACGTATTTTTAAATTTTTCGAAAATCAACAACAACGGTGTCAACAATGGGTTAAGGTTCGTAATCGGGAAAACTATGAAAAAACCCTTAACCGATTAACCTATTGACTTCAAAGTTGGTGGAAACACTTGAAATGAAAAATAATTTGACACGTGTTTCTCATTTTTTTGAAAATCAAAAATTAAAGAGGTGAACCAAGAGTTAAAATTTGTATGAAGAAACATGATTTTTTACACCTTTTGACTTCAAACTTGGTGAAAGTACTCTTAATGAGTAATTCGATACGTGATTTTTATTTTTTCGAAAATAAAAAACTGACGGGGATATAGAGAAACTATGAAAAACATAAATTAATGGGCCTATTGACTTCAAACTTGGTGAAAGCACTTTTAGTGGGAAATAATTCGACACGTGTTTTTCATTCTTTTGTTGTAATCAAAATCTAAAGGGGTCAACAATGTGTTAACAGTTTGTATGGAGAAACAAGATTTTATGGACCAATTGACTTGAAATGTGGTGTAAGAACTTCAAGTGAGAAATAATTAGATTAGATTAGATTAGATTAGATTAGATTAGAAAATTAGAAATAATTAGATTTTTTTCATAAAAATCTGACGGTATCAACAAAGGGTTAAGAAGAGCCTGATTTATTGAACGCATTGACTTCAAACTTACGTGCAAGGCCGCGGAACCTTGCTAGTAATTTATAAAGCAAGTAAATTTTTACTGAAGTACTAGCAAATTTGTAAACAATTATAAATTCAAACCACACGAAAAGAGTAAAAAGAACCCCATTAAAATCAGCTGTTTTCAAAGTAGTGTTGCCAATTGCTTTGGTTGAGTCACCTATGAAATGGAAATAGTTTTAAGTTTCACGACAGTCACATTATGTGCACGAGTGGCTCAGACTAATTAATACTTTCCAGTAGTCTAATCAGGGACACACATCCAAAGACGCAATAAAATATTTTTCCATAAAGTGAACCTAAGACGGCATGGAATTCTAACCAAATTTGGGCAGCTTGAATTGCATTGGGCGCCATCTAATGCAGCATTACCAGAAGCACCCTTCGAAAATACATTAAGCAATTACATATAAGTGCACATAAAGCCCCGACCTACACTCACACATACTCGTACGCTTACATGCATGAATTTCTATTGCAACTGCGGCGGCGTAATCACTTTTAATGCGCGCAGCAACGACCCAAGTGGCCGCTCATTATGAGTTCAAGTGTTTATAATAAAGCGGCTGAAATTGATTTTTGAGCAAAGCAACAAAACAAACAAACAATGCCGATGTCGCGATGGCAAGTGTGGTTATTTATTGGCCACGGGTCCAGCGGCAAGTGTGCTTTTGTTTATGATTTTGTTGCTTTTCGGCCGTTGAGTGAATAATGCACACTTAAGGGGGGAACCGCTGTCAAGAAAAGAGCTCCCGATTGGCAAATTTGTGCTGGTTCACGGGTTTGTTTGGCTTTTTATTTTTTGCAATTTGTGTGCATGTGGTGTTGTTGTGTTTTAGAGATAATCAGCTGCAATTGAATAAAATCGAGTCATGCAATCTTCATGAGGTGACAGACAGTAAACGGCAAACATTTCCAACATTAATCTAAATTTTTTTCTTTATTCAGTCTGTGTTGTCTGTCTTTTTTTTTATTCAGAGTGATTGAAGTTTTCGGGGAGTGTTGTCTGCGTTGTTGAATATTTGTTGTAATTAAAAGAAATATTGATAGTATTGTCAGGTAGAGAAGCATGGGTTATCCCAATGGAAAGACTGGCGTATGAGTTGCGACTGTTTCAATGGCAATGACATCACTTTACATTTATCAATTGGAGTGTACTCGTACTTCAGTGTAGCAGACATATAACGTACACTTTGAGTTTCTTAGAATGAATGCATGAATTTATATCATTTTCGAATCGTGACTCAATTGAGTTGACAGTGTTACTTGCGGTCACAAAGTCTCTGTTCAAGGCCACAGAGGCTGTTACTGAAGTTTGACCAGACCAGGAATCTGTTTATTTCAGGGACCGTACCGGTTATGGGTTTTATCAAAACAGTCAGATTTTAACTGTTATCTTTTAACTTTTATTTTTACTGAAAAAAAGATTATATATTTTTTTTCAATTTTTATTCATTTTCTGATCCGATGTTCTATTAAAAGGGTTTTAGAATTTCAAGAACAAACATTTTCGTTTACGGCTGGGCGCTGTCACTTCCCGTAGACGAAGAAAAACCAAACTTTGAAACGTTCTTAAATCTTAATTTTTGCCAGCAAAGAAGCTCGAAGAAGATAGTTCTCGGCATACTTATACCCAAATCGTTGTTTTTATTAACCCTTTCGCTATTTTGTTGCCATATGGTAACATGTTACTTTGTAGGCGTCTGAATTCTCTATAAGAATAAAATAAATAAAGAATACATTTTTTGTTGGTCCTTCAAATAGTTTGAACTTTTAGGAATAATACGAAATTAATAAACTAAATATTCAAGTTAAAAAAGAGAAGTATTTAGGTTTTTTAATGCTAAATCTTTATATAGTAAAGAAAGAACGAGTAGAAAAAAAGACGAGAAAGTTTTATTTTGACTTTTTACCTCAACTCACATGCAATTTTTTTAATTATTTTAACTGAAGTACATGAATAAATATTAAAGTTTTAGTTATGTGTAAAAATTGTATGTTTAAATAATTATTACAGACCCAACGATATGGTTGCTATTATATGACAACACTCTTAAAAAATGAGTCCGGCTATAAAAACTACAAAAAATTATTATGGAATGTTGTTTATGTAACCACACAGAATACTACATCGATAAATTTTTAATTTCCCCAGTGAAAACCTAAAGGGTTAACACACTGCAAATGAATTGTTCCAGTGGGCTTTTATTCAAAAATTCTTGGCATGTACAGGGTGGCGCAAAAGTCGACAGATGCTATAACTTCTGCAAATGGGGGCAAAAGTAAATTTTGCTTTGACATTCATTCATTCATTCACTCATTAATTCATACATACATTCATACATTCATTCCTTCATACATTCATTCATAAACAAATTAGAGCCAGAGAACACTGGGTGACAACTTTGCACTGGGTGACAACTTTTGCGCCACCCTGTACTTACTGCCCTACTTGGACAGAGGGACTCATGATTCCGCTCCTATTCCTATTCTCTCAAATGGCTGAAACATGAACTTAGCCTGCCTTATTATTAGTTTTCAAGTATACATTATTGTCCCTAAAAGCTTAAGTCGTCCCTAAACAGTGTTTATCTGTCTCAAGTTTCGAGCTAAAATTTTTTATCTACGATATTAAGTCAAGCATAGCGCTTTGCAACTTTTACATATTAACGCACCAAGTTTGTCCCAGAGCCTGTAAAACCACGCAGAGAATGAAATCAAAAGCAATGTGCAAGTAGATGCGAAAACAAAAGGACAGAAAATGTTTTTTTGTCAACTTTTTTTTTATAATACAACAGCCAAAGCCCGCACATTAAACTTTGGCATAACTTGTCAGAAAACTTTACAATTTCTTTACTTGTTTCAATGTTTGAGCACTTGGCTGCCTTAAAAAAAGCGGCAAATTATAAAGCAACAACAACAACACTATAAAGAGCAAACAAGCTGCAAGAGCGACGGCCGACGGTGCACCGAAAGTCATTCAGCAGCCGTTTTGCTGGTACTTTTTAATTAAAACGCCACCATCGACAACCTGGCTGACAGTCGAGCCTTGTTTAGGGGAGCGCGGGAGGGAAGAGTGCTTTCTTTACAACAACAAGAACAATAAGAACGAGATTGAGCAGTGGCACTTTAGCTGCGTAAGTTTTGGCTCACCTGGCAACTTAGCTGCGGTTGCGATTTCATGTGGAGCGGTTTCTGCGGGAGCGTGTAATAAAAAAAATAATAGTTGCCTGCGGTGCAGTGCAGCCGGCATAAAAAACGGTAGTTGCACGGGAGTTGAGCTCATTTTGCAAAAAACCAACAACAAAAATGCAAATAGTTGAGAGCAACTTGTAACGTGTTGGATGAACTCGAGTTTGACTTTGACTACGGCAATGTTCAGCGCAACAGCTCTGTGTGTGTGTGTGTGTGGGTAAGTGCAGTATTTTGTTTGACGCTATTGAAAAGCAGCACAACTTGGCGCAAACATTTAAATTTGTACAATTTTAGAGCAAAAATTAAATTAAATTTAGCCAAAAAGCGACATTAGTAAAGTTTGCTGCCCAACCAAACGCAAAGTTGGGCAAGGAAGTGAAAAGTGGAAAGTGAGTCGACTCATTTCGCCCCCATGGCAAACACTGCACTGACACAACAACCCAGTAAACTTTTTACAGAATGCGAGCAACGAGTCTGACACAACAGCCGCACGCATTGCAACAACTGCAACAAGAAATGCTGCGCAGTCGAGGGGGAGGCGGCAGCGTACGAACCTGTTTCCATACCAGACATTTCGAGTCAATTAGTTTAATTGAAATGGAATAATGCGAACAACCACAATGACAACCGCAACAACATCAATAAAAATTTACATAAATGCGAGCGTCGGCCATATGCAGTGGGGCGGCTGCAGCGGCGAGCTGGGGCACAGCAAACGTAACCGCGTAAAATTAGAAAACTGAAAATGTTCAATTAAATGAAAATTTTCTGAGAAAAGCGCAAAAGCGAAAAGCGCTTGAAAAGGCAAACGCGTAAAGGTGGCCAGTGTGCAGCTATTGAATGCATCAAAAGCAACAACAACAAGAACAACAGCAACACCAAAACAGAAACAAACAACAATAATCAAAATAGCAGACACAGCGCCCGCAGTGGAGCAGCAAAGCCGCTGGGCAGACGACTTGATGGCAGCTCCCAACCGTCAGGGCAATGTGTTTGAATTGAAAGCATTTTGCGGCAGAAACACATGGACACAACACACACACACACCCGTACACGTACATGTTTGTACAATGTACATGGACGTTAAGTTTATTGAAGTGGTCGACAAGTGCGCCGCAAGACCTGAGCGGCGTCGCTGCGGCAATTTCCATTATGTTTTAATAAATAAGCCGACTTTAGGCAAAGGCAAAGTGCTGCCGCCGCAGCAGACAGTACAAAGTAAGTGTAAGTCTTACAGCAGAAATGCTTTAACAGCTGTTTTCACTTTTATTGCGAATGCAGAATCGGGCGCTTTTGATGTGTCGGACAGGTCGGCAAAGCGTGAGCTTTGTGGAAACGATCGCATTTGCTACTAGTCGCAGTGTTTCGACTTTTCGGGGCAATGAGAACTTATTTTTACCTTCCATTTAATTTTTACCTATAATCATCGACAACTTTCTTTGTATACTTTTTGGAGCAAATATGCAATTAGCGAAAAGAGTCTCGGTGAAGAAAGAATCAAGCAGGATGGCCAGGGTAGCCGGAGGCGTAAGACTCTCGCTTCAATGGTTTCTTTGTTAGACATCCTCAAAGAACGGTGACGACTGAAGACCCCACATAGGTTAGTTTAGACTGTTGTGATACCTTAGAACTTGGTCCTGTTTAGAATTTAAATCATCTGGAACTAATTAGAACACGTTTTGAGCCATTTAGGTTAACATTGGAGATGTCGGATAGGGTTTCTGAATAGAAGAAACCCATTTGTTGTTTACGTTGCTGACAAAGAGCCGAAGAGATACAGAAGAGGTGAAGGCCCTCTTTTTGTCACTTTGCCTTATCAGAATCATCTATGGGTCGCTGGGCTTCTCTAACTAAGTTCATAGACTAGTTAACTTCATAGATATTTATTACTATTCATAAGTAATAACTTAACCCAGATATGCCAACCGTACTACAAGTAGTTTGATTGTGATGCGCTAACCCAAATGTGCCGGATTTTTTTTTCGAAATTTGCGAAAACACTTTTTGCGCGATTTAATGTGAAGCATAGTTGAAAACCTAAACTTTCTGGTGCATGTTTAGTGTGATCATATGTTAACGTTGGGCGCTACCGAGTTAAACTTGTTAACCAAAACACCTGAAATGTAACTGTACTACGTGTACTACGGTACGCCTATCTGGATTAATTCACCAAATATTTATTAAAAATATAGGCGCATAATCATAGTCCCGCATAAAAGCCGGCTTTAGTTAGCAAAAGACTAAAAAGATAAAGTCGACTTTAATTTTTCAGTTACCATAGTCAGCTCAGAACATGCTTCTACGTAGCAGCGACTTTTTGAAACAGCAAACGAAAGCAACGGCAACTCTACAAAAACTAGCGATTCGGACTTAGAAATGAGAATTTATTTTCGGAATTATGCCCATACCGATTTATTTTGTAATCAATTATTTTGCAATATTTGTTTTCCTGAACACTAATTAGCAGTTAAAAATGGACGACTACGGTCGACTACTTGTGAAAAGCAGACGGCAGCCTAAAAAAATCGACTGCACAATTTTCCGAGGATTAATCTGCCCATCTCTGACATAAACAAAACAAACAAACAGCTGATTGATTTGAAAATTATTGCCTTACGGGGTAAAGAAAACAATTGTATTCTATTGCTGCTTGGTTCTTGAATGTTCAAAATATCAATTACAAACTGAGCAGCAACTTTATCGAGCCGGTAACGACTATAGAAGTCCTCGTCATCGAACTCGAAGGGATCGATCCGGCTTTGATATACTTTTCGCCGTCTCACCACAATGTCGTCGTTCATAATATTGAAATCTCTTTCAATTTCCTCGAAATGAAACATTGTACATTGTTTTTCGATTTATTTCGTTTTTTGAATTTAGAGTATTTTGAAAAAGTGACATTTCTGCTCATTTCGACTCATTGCTAACTGGGTTAGCAACAGCTTTTGCTTGTTTTAAAGTTAGAGTATACTTTAAGCATTAAAGTATGCTCTAACTCGACTATGATTGACTTAGAGCCTACTTTATTTAAAAGTATACTTTATTGATCTTAAAGTGTACTTTATTTCGACTATGACTATGCGCCATAGTTTTTACTAATGCTGGGGCCAAAGCCTTTCAAAAGACGAAAATTGCTTGAAAAATGTAAGGACGAACTTAAGGTTAAGGACTGCAAACGAAGCTAAGATTGACTGATGAGGAGGACATCCCGTATTTCATTGTCTGATTTTCGTCTTGCAAACTTTTGTTTGTTTAATACTTTTCATTAAAGTATATTTTTTTGTCCTTATTTCAAACAAAAGTTCTGCTTTGAATTTGAGCAGATAACATATACTAGGCTTTCCATTTCTCACTGTCTCATCATTCTTCTCGACTACATGTGTCGGGTTCGCATACCTTGTAGACCCATTATCCTTCCCCCACCCCTAAAATCTGTTTGTTTTAAAAATTGTAGGCAACAAATATGGTTCCAAATGCTGTGGGCCTCCTAAGTTGTGTACGAGACCTCCTCTATACTAAATCCCCTGTGCTCCACTGATCCCTACTGCTTCAACAAAGATCCATTATATGTTTTTTAGTTGACTTGTTTCAGCTCATTTAAGATTTTTCCTCCACGAAATGCACACAATCTCACCTTCGTATTTCCCAAATTATGCCAACACACATTTCAAATCGTTTACAATATTTTCACTGTTGTGTGGTGTAATTTGCACGTACAAATATTTATAACCTGCTAGTGCGAGAAATCCATTTCCAACAACAAACAAGCCGCCGTTTTGAAGCACAGCACTCAATAGAGTTGCATGTGCAACAAGACTACAACAACAATAATATACCAACAACCATAACAAACTGTCAAAAGTGTTTATTTGCAAATGACAAAAGTTGCTTACCTGCATTTTTCGCATAAACACAACACAACGCAACAAAACAAAAATAAAAAATAAAAATAAGAATAAAAAACTTTTCACTTAGAGCAAGCAAAAAGAGCCGCTTTCGGCTTTCGGCGTTGTCAAAACAAGCGCTGACATTAATTGCATGTGAAACATTTAGCCATTCGACGCAGTTGAACTACTTTTCAGTGGACGCAACGGACGCACAGCGCCAAACAATGCACAAAATAAATAACGAAAATGAAGCGAAGCGCACGAAAAAGTAAGCAACAGGCTATGAAAATGTTGGCAAATAAATACTACAACAAGAGGATTAAAAAAGAAACAGCAAAAAGTTAGGTTGAAGTTTGTAAGTTTGAGTTGCAAATAGTTGAATTAAATTTTTCACTAATGAGAAAATTGAGATGAAAACTACTTGAGAGAAAATCCATAGTTGAGAGAATTTTTTCAAGTATGCAAAGTGATTCATTTAATTATTTGCTTTCATTTAAAGTGAATTATGTGTTCTTTCAATTAAAATTGCAAAACAACTTTGCACTTTCAATTTGTTGGTAATTAAAAAGTTGCTTTAGCTGCTGACGATTTTGTGTAAGATGATTACTACATTTTATTTTATTTCATTTTTATTTTATATTATTTTACTGAATTTTATTTTATTTTATTTTATTTTATTTTATTTTATTTTATGTTATTTTGTTTTGTTTTATTTTGTTGTATTTTATTTTATTTTATTTTATTTTATTTTATTTTATTTTTTTTGTTTTATTTTATTTTATTTTATTTTATTTTATTTTATTTTATGTTATTTTATTTTATTTTATTTTATTTTATTTTACTTTATTTTATTTTATTTTATTTTATTTTATGTTATTCTATTCTATTCTATTCTATTCTATTCTATTTTACTTATTTTATTTTATTTATCACTATTTATTGAACTCCTTAGGGTTACATATTACATATCGGTTGTTTAACAACAATATACATACAACTATTATTTTATTTTATTTTATTTTGTTTTATTTCATATTATTTTATTTTATCTTATTTTGTTTAATTTTATTTATTTTAATTTAATACAGAAATTCGAAACAAAATCCAATTTTCTCATTTAAGCTGCATTAATTTGTTTTTAGTTTCCTTTTTCAGTTTGTTCTTTGAAAAGTGTTCGGAAGCTTCTTTTTAATTATTTACTTTACTTCCTATGTATTTACTTAGTCTTACTTTAAATTTAAAATTAAAAAAAAAATATCGTAAATCTCGTAAAATTTCATATTTACATTTACACATTTACAAGTTACATATGTAATCACTTTTCTTGTTTGATGGTAAAAAAAGTGTTTCATGCTTTTTTTGCATGTAGCGCATCGGCCTGTCGCATAAGTACAGCAAAAGTTTGCATGCAAATGCCAAAGTCGGCTTTATTTAACGCCATTTAGCAGTCAGTCACTTAGACAGCAAAGCAAATAAATAAACGAAAATCAATGCAAAACAAACAAACCAAATTCATCCAACAAAAACACCAAACAACATTCGTGGCATTCGTGAAGTGCTAGAAAAGGCGTTCGCCGCCTCAAGTCGTTGGTTGTTAGTTTTTATGTGTTTTCCTTGGAAAAACAATTTGCGTATTTTTTTTGTGGGTTAGAATTGAATTGTTGCACTGTTGCAAACATTGCAGTAGCCATGCGTAGCAACGAGACATTTTCAATTGTGCACGAAATGTCAATTTTCACACACACATACACATGCACAGTTATGGTGCAAGCTGACAGCCACAGCAGCCAATTAGCTGAAGTTATAAATGATTTTTGCACATAAATGTGTATGTGTGCGTTTGTTGTTAAATTCGCACCGACAGCAGCGGCGGTGCTTGGCTATTTGACAGTTTCATGCAATTGACAGTCAGCCTCAATGTAAAGTGTCACCTAATGGTTGCCATAAAAATATAATAAATTAAATAAATGAAAAAAAATTATATATGCATTGGCCAACCAACAACAGTGCAGTTGACTGAAAACTAAAATAAATATGTAAAAAAAAATAATTAAATATTTAAATTCATTTCAGCGCTTTTGACCAAATAAAATCAGCATCTGCTTTAATCTATTAAATTGCAATCACACTAACACACACACACACAAACACACACAGGCAGACATTCACTCAGCTATACAACTGTGATGCTTTCATATATCAATTCGACCGCAATTTGTGGCCCAAGTGGCTTTTTGTGGCAGCAGGCGTTGAAGTATCTAATTGCTGCTTATGTCATAATGACATTTGACACTGGCGCAGTGTGTTGCGTGATTTTTGAATCAGCCACAGTGGCAGTCGCAATGGCTGGCGCTGTTTGCGGCCCTCGCTGGGCTGCTGGCTATGTTTGTGTGTGTGTATGTATATGCGATATGTAACATGCATATGTATGTGTGTGTCCATAGCTGTGAGCTATAATCGCTGCTTTTGTAGGCTGCATTCTCTCTACATTTGTCCCCGCGGTCCCATTTGATTGGGCGCCGCATGTGGCATGCAAAATTGCTGCAACAAAATATTCACAAATTGAATTTGTCACAATTGGGCGGTTTTTTGTTTGGACTTGATTGTGTTTGCCGTTGATAAACAAATTTTCGTTTATTGGCTATTAGGCCACTTTACGACTACAACAATAACAAATTGCAAAATTGTGGGTGTATTTTGCCATTTACTAAATGATATTTTCTGTGCTTTCCGTAGTTAGTACACAAATTTAAATAATGAATTTTTTGCATTTAAAACATGAGTAAAACAATGGCGGCATTCACGACTGAACTGGTAAAATAGAAATGCTGCATTGGGTTAGGTTAGTTAAGATGGCTGGCCAAGTTGGCCACACATAGACCCAGTTGGCTCACTAGCTGCCAGTTAGATCTCCATTGTGTTACGGGTCGATATAGAAGTGATCAATGAGAATGTGGGTGTTTCTAGCAAAGTTCAACTACGTCTTGAGATAGCCGAACAGATTTCTCTGGTACCATTTTCTTTGCATTTCCTGCATTCATTCGACTCGGTGATGCTTTTCTTTTGTGCCTGAGTTGCAATTTACATTAAACAATAACAAAATATAGAACCATATTCTGTTTTGTTGAGCTTCTAAAACTCTTATAAATCAAGTAATTTGTGTTAAAAATTCGTTCACTATCTTAAGATTCTATTCATCTTTTCTGCTCTGCTGTTGGTGTAGTTGCCATATAACCTGAATTCAATAAAAATGAAATACATATTTGCATTTTTTGATAACATAATTTTCCAATACAAGTCATTTAATAAATAATCGAATTTCTTGCTCAACTTAATAGGTTACATTGTCATTTATGGCACTCAAGTCTTCATAAAATCACCCACATTGCTTTCTACTTGTGCCAATCGTTAATAAAATTTATATAAATTGGCAGACAATTCAAAGAGAATTTTATTTGTGTTTGTGTCGCTTTGCAAACGCCCCCGCACCAACAAGTGTGCAGCGCGTCATAAAGCAGCTGCGCGACAGGCAAATTCCAAAGACGCCGCAGCAGGTTGTGCAGCGAAATAAACTTCAATGTCGCCGCAGATAATAAAAATAAATTCCTCACTTAATCGAGCAGCCGACAACGACACCCACACATAAATATTGTACGCTGAGTTATCACCAACAACGCCACTGGCTGCATGCGATCTGTCAGCATGACAATTTGTCGGCGCAGCGGCCGCCTCGCTAGAAGCAACGCCACGAAGGGCAGCAACGGGCACGCGCTGCTGTCAGACGAGCGCCGCAGTCATTAATTGCCGCACGAATCGAACTTGGAGCGTGCCAGTCGTCGTGTTTGGCGGCAGCTGCCTAATTGCAGAGCACTTCGGCTTGAATCTTTCAATGTTTTGAGTGCGCGGTGTAAATGTTGTTGTCGTTGTAGAAGTACTTATTCCGCTGCTTGAATGAATTTTGGGCGTCTTTAGTTGGCAGCAGAGCTTTAGTGGCTATGTAAATAGCAGCTAACGGATGCCTCGAGAGCACGAAATCAATTTGGATTATATGAAACAAATTTTTATTGAAATTTTCCATCAATTTTCTATGCTTGGGGCACTTTAAACACTCTGGTATGAAAAATCGTTCCATAGCGTTCCACTTTTTATGTGTTCTTCAAGTGAAAATTTACATTAAACGCAAAAATATATTTATGCTCTGATGAAAGAAGTGTATTTTCTTTAACCTTCGAAGAATACATCGGGAACACTCTGCGTCAATTAGACCCTCAACAATTGAACTAATTCCACAACTATTTGTTGACGACCAAAAAAACGAGGGATAAGGTGGCAACTCGGCGGTTGGTGTGGGACGAGAAGCGAGAGAAGCGACCCATACCGGGCTCCGAGAATTTTAATTTCAGTTATCGTTTTAAATAGTTCAATAAATCGTTTGTCAACTAAACCCCTGTTGGATTCGAATTTTGTGTGTTTCGGAGGAGCCACCAGACTCCTGTGTGCCTCTTCATACATATTGATCCTCTTGACTTCAAAAAGTCTGAAAGTGTACTTTGAACATTGTTTTAGCAATTTATAAGTATTACAGGTACCTCTGAAGTTTGTAACAGATATTGTTTTAGAACAGATATTGTCGCTTAAAGTAGGAGTATGGGTCTACATGACCCAGTGTGTTGTCCAAAGATTAGTATAGAAGTTAAACCAAACCAGGCTTTGTCCATTGTTACACATTGCTTTACTGTAATCGTCCACTTCTTTTGACAGTAGTTTCCACCAGATGGGAAAGCCGAGTGTATGCTCTGAGATTTGAAAACACTAAACAAATGCTGAAAAAGTGTACAGTGGGTTCTTGTCTTTTATATAGAACCAATGTTGGTAGTTTCCACCAAATCAAAGTGACAGGTGTATAATCTGAGCTTGAAAAACACTAAACAATTGCTGAGAAAGTGTACAGTGAGGTCTCGTCTTTCATAGAGAACCAATGTTAGTAGTTTCCACCAAATCAAAGTGACAAGTGTATAATCTGAGCCTTGAAAAAGCTGAACAAATGCTAAGAAAGTGCACATTCTTGTCCTCGTCTTTCAGCCAAGACGAATACCAAGCCTACAAGTCAGTCGATATAGTGACCAATCCTTCTCTTATGTTTGATTAAATAGTAATGAACAGCTGGAATACGGTCAAGAATTCTCCAGTCACTTCACTTAAAAGTACAAAGAAATGTTGGAAAATAATACTGCTATCTGTTTTGCGAATTATGTACCCAGTAACGGATGAAGTATTCACCAAACTAATATTTTTTGTACCAAAATTTTCCTAACCAAGGCCCGAAATGGGAACCAAAGGACCATTTTTAATTTTCGACAAATTGTTTTTTAACACAAAACATAATTTTTGTATCGAAATTTTTTACCAATTGCCAGTAAATAATCTTCAGCTTGGAAAAGAATGCTGCCATCTGTTCTTAAGCAAAGTATGAAACCAATCTCGGATGAAGTATTTCATCAAAGCCAGAGACAAACCAAGAGCTGGTTCGGATCCTATTAAATTCCTATCATATCCCATTAGGTCCTATTTAGATGTTTTTCGAAACTTGGCCGAGCGTGTTTATCAGCAATATCATTTTTTTTAATGCCCTTATCTCCAGATACTCAACAATGTTAACTTTGTTACGAAAACCAATCTTGTCAATGTAGTTTTAAGATTCACTTAGAATATCAGAGATAAACAATGGGATTGATGGAATCTCTTAGTACAGCCTGGTCACTGTACACATAGACCGTCTTAGCAGCCCATTTGTTTTCTTTGATATAGTAAAAGATATCAGGAGAAGGATATGTTAGATACTTCAAGCGGCGGAACAAGAGAGTTGAAATTATATTTGTAAGTTCGACTGCATTAAACTCAAAGGTCAGACTCAAAACATAGATTTATCCAACAAATCAGTTAAAGTTGAATCATTAATGTAGGAGTCACAAACGTGCGTAGGACGACGAAGCGGACGTACCTTTTAAAATACATGCCTGACAAACGGACGAACGAATGGCGGCGAGAAAAGGAAGAGCATTCATGCTATCAATGGCGCAGCTTTTCTCAATTTATCATTGAATACAAAACAGAATAAAATATAATCCGTATTTCAATAAAAGTCACGGAAAGTAACGAAACCTACAAGTTTTCTTGTTTCAATAAAAACCACGGAAGGTTCTGAAGCCTACATTAATAAGCTTGATTAATATTTAACATTTTTGAATAACCTTTTATGGGCCAACTCAACGACTAAAGAAAACACTTTTTGATTGTCTTCTTCTTCATTGACTTATAGCCAGTTTTAGAACCTTAACCTCACATAGATGCGGTTTCCAGGCATAATAATGTCTTTCAGAGCTTCATCATCTACTTTTTTTAATGAAAGTCTTTTCGGAAATTGGATGCCTTTGCTTACTGCCTAAAATCTCTGTAGTACAACATCTTTGATTTGTCAACGTCATCCTTAAAATCGATTTATGTTTTGCGGCTCAGGGCACTTGACAAAGTCTCAAATTCAAATTTGTCTCCCATTTGCTTTGTTTATTTTTCCGGTACTCGCTTTACATATTCCAACAGTCATTAAAATATTTATCAGCACTTTGAAATATTTCGTCACCAATTTGTGGCCGCAAATTTGAGCCAGAATTATGGCGCAATATTTTGTAATTGAGCTCAGAATTTTTAAATTTGCACCAGCACAAGCTGCAGTAATTTAATCACGTGAATGGCCGCCTTAACTCTTCAAGCTGAAATTGAGTTATGGCAGTTTGTTACCGGCCGTGGACGTGCTGGCGCCTCCAGTGCGAGCATTGCGCAGCTCGCGCCTGGCTGACCGAAGGACACGTGCGGCCAGTCGCTGACGCGCAACAAACAAACAAACAAATTCAATATCCAGGCGGAAGTGTGTGGATCATATTGCGAGTATAATACTTCGATGCGCGCGCGTATCTACTCCCAGGGCCGCGTGGAATAATTTTATTATTGCTGTTTGTAGTTGTATTATTTTAACGTTCGTTGTGTTTCTTTGCAGCGCCAGCGAGCGGAATTGCGACCATAACTAGGATCAGCATCGACATCAGAGCGACGAGCACACCAACAACAGGCAGCGCTGTGCAACGTTCAGTGCAAAAATCAAATCACACACACACACCAACACACGACCCGAGCCATCGACAGCATGGATGTTAGAAAATTGGTGGGTCTGTTGACGCTGGCGGCGCTCGCAGTGCTGGCATTCCACAGCAGTCCCGCTGCGGCGTGCATGTGCATGCCCAGTCATCCGCAGACACATTTCTGCAATGCTGATTACGGTAAGTGCGACGGGGACGAGCGGTCGGAGCAAGTGACGGCGTCAGACAAGTAGTGAATAGTCGAGCAGTCAGCAGTCGGGCGGGCGGATTGAAAAGCCCCAAAGTGGCAATGATGGTGCAGCGCGCATTCGGTCTGCATTTTTTAACTTTGTTGGCATTTGTGGAGTAATGACTTGAAGCGAGGCGGGGAAAGTCGAGTGACAGAAATGCAGCAAATATTATTCGATACTTTGGACAATTTGGCAGGCAAGAGTCAGCGTTCGATTCCAGTTTAGCGTGCAGCAACTTTGCTGGTTGCTGTTCAAAATGCTGCCACCCACTGGTCGGTTGGCTGCGAACAGAGTTGGTTGTTGCTTGCGCGTAGTCGAGCTGGCGCCGGTTGTCGCATAAATACATTTAACTATGTGACACTGTTTGTGGATGACAATTTTTCTATGTTAACAATGAAATGTTTGTTGCTGCAAGTTGCCTGCAATAAAGCGAATGCTTTCCAATACTGGCACTCACCATTTGTGGGTTAAGTGTTTCGCTTTATTGATATTGCAGTGGACTTTGTCAGGGCGAGAGAGGGCAGGAGAATGCAGGTTGCGACGCTGAGTGGCATTCATGAGACTGAAGCAAGTTGCTATCTATTTAAAAATGGCCAACTATTTGGGGAACTGAGGAACGAATGAAAGTTTCACTTTTTTAATTAAGATTTTTCACACTGAATTCTGCACTGACTGCATGTTTGTGTTGAATCTCATTTTGAGGTTAGGGAGGTTGAATAAATATTACCAAAAGTTTAAATAAATAAATTATATTTAAGAACAATAAACGTTTTAAGAACGTTTTTCATACATAAGCAGACAAATCCCTTTCCTCGGTCAAAACAAAAACATGTTCGATAACACCGTGCGACAAAAATAAAAAAAATTTTTCACACCGCAAAAAATCCATATAGGCTTGAAACTAGGGACCAAATATAGTAATACAGCATTGATTTTGTATCTTTTTATTATTTCAAATTCTGATACTCAAATAAATTAATATTTTTGTACTTCATTAGAATTGCAGCTTCCGCCTTTTTTCCAATAACTTTCGAACTAATAAAGTTAGAGTAATGAAGTAGTGATCAAGGAGATTTTGGGTTTTAACATACTTACTTTTCAAGAAAATTCTATATAAATTTTCAAGGATATAAAGGATTAAAATTGTCAAAGGACCTTTTTCATATCCTTTTTTTACAAATAGATAAAAACTCAATTTTATTTAAAATCGTGAGCCTTTCCTCTTTCATTTGATATACATATCGCCATATTCTAACGAGGTTAAGTATTTTTTTATATTTTTTTTATCCCCTTCAAAATTTTGAAGTCCTTTTAAAAGGACAAATGATGTAGATATGAACAACTGAGTACGCAGTATTACTATGTTTGGCCTCTAGTTTCACGCCCATATGGATTTTTTCCGGTGTGAAAATTTTTTTAATTTTTTTTGCACGGTGTAATATTTTCGATAAACTGAATTAAGAGCCAAATTGCCTCAATTTATTTATTGTCTGAACAGGACATAACGCACTGAACTGAATTGAGCTGACTGAACTATTAAAAAAGTCCTGTTTATTTTAGGATGCACCTTGTTTTCTGGAAATCACAACTAGGAATCATGTCTGGTCTTCTAGAAGGCTGACCATTCCAACTACTGCACCAATTGTTGCACTATGGTTGTAGAAAAAAACGCTTTGTGCTTTAAGTTTTTTTCTTTTTATGGGATTAATTTGCTAGTCAGTTGTACCACTCTAAAAATTGCAAGAATCAGTCTGCACACTAAAATCTATTCATCGATAATTGCAATGACTTCATCTGATAACACATTTTCAATGGCAACCTTTTGATGTTTCTTTTTTGCAGTTGCCATAATTCGCGTATTGCGCAAATCAAATCAACTGATGCCCAATATTATTGCCTACAAGGTGGAGGTTAAGAAATCTTACAAGGTACAACACAACAAAACAATCTATCCAATCACTGATAGACGACTGACTTGCAATTTTCCACTTGCAGATGAATCGCGACGGTCATAAAATGTTCAAGCACGGACGCATTTTGACGCCCAACAGGGATAGCTTATGCGGCGTTAAATTGGAAATCGGCAAACTATATATGGTCGCCGGCAAGGCGCCACATCTCAATCTTTGCAGCTATGTGAAAGAGTATCTGAAGATGTCGGTGATAGAGAGACGCGGCTTTTCGGGCGTCTATCGCAAGGGCTGCAAATGTGAAGTGAGTGTTTTCATACTTTCCTCCATTCTAACTATTTTCTGATCATCATTTCTCAACTAATTTCTCATCTTGTTGTACAGATCAAGCCCTGCTATAGCAACAGTTGTCTGGACAAGAATCCGCCGTCGACTTCCTGCAACTGGGCACCGTTCGCCAAGTGCGAAACAGAGTTCAGCGCGTGCATGCCGTCGCAGTTCCGCACACCGGAGGGCGTCATTGCCAAATGCCACTGGCGAAGAACGCCCGCCTACAAGGCGTGTATGGCGGACCCGTAAGCGCGACGCACCGAGCATTTGGAGCCATGGGGCGGCTCCAAGACGTTCGTGGTTTTTACATCTTTTGTTGCTCATTCATGATTTGCAATCCGACGCCAACAATTGGCTCTTGGCCGTGTCTTGATATTGTTTCAATATTGTTTATTTAATTTGTAAATCACTTTTGAGTTCATGCGTTGCGACTTGTCATTTGTCATTTATCATTTTTTCGCGCATTTGTTTCAATTTTATGTGCGTGTGCACGCATCCACGATTGCAATTACGATTACGATTTGTATTTATATTTATGTTTATGTTTAATTAGAGCTTTAATATATTAACTGTTATTTGTATTTATTGAATAAAAAGCGAAAATTGTAGTTTAAAGAGAAAGAAAACACAAAAAATGTGACTTACCAATTCGCGCGGATTGGGAAAGAAGGTCTGCTCGATCAGCGGAAAGCTGTCCTTGCCCAGGCGGCGCTGCAGCTGCAGCAAATGGGCAAACACCCACGGCTTGTCCTGCAAATGGGACAATGAGACAAATTGTGAAATGTTTTTGGTGAATTCAATTTGGTAAATGATGGCCGCCACGCACCTGAAACTGGTAGATGGAGTGCAGCGAATTGATGCTGGGCACGCCGCCGTACTTCAGGCCCAGCAGTGTTGAGCGAAAATCGCTGGAACCGTCACGCGGTGGCTGGCGTATCAAGACAAAGTCGGGCCGGAAGGAGCGCGCCACCTGGATGCACACAATATAAATGATGCCTTTAATTGTTTGTTATTTATGTGAATTATTTGCGGTTGGCTAATTCCCCGGTGGGCTGTGCGGACGGCGCGCTGATCCGGCATATACATTCATCTTGTAATTAACACACACAAACACACAGACACTAGTCAAGTGGAGCAGCCAGGTGGGACAACGGCGCAGTCATGGCAAGATTTATATTTAGCAATTTTCGTGTGCAGTTGGGATTTACGTGTCCGAAGCTTAGCGCTTTGGTATTTATTGCATATTTAATTGGATGCAACAAGCGAAGAGAGAACGGAGATTTCACTTATCATAATTGATTCGAAGCAACAACAAGCACCGCCGCGTTACAACAACAACAACTGAAAGCAACAACGACTAGTCGACTGGGCTGGTCATTCTGGTCATCCTGCTTCAATTCAATTTCGAGGAACATGTCATAAAGCGTGTGTGTCTGTATTAATTATGATGGAATTAGACAGCTTATTTGTCATGGGATTATTCTGCGTGGTTGAATTTGTTTTATTGTTTGGAAAACAACAATTAATAAATAACACAACTTAAGGAGAAAGTGGACGCTTTGCAAATGATGCGTCATTGTGCTGCTCTGCCTCGCAGAAGGCTTCGTCATCGTGGGGTCCCCACTTCTTTCTTGGACACTGACATGAACAGCATTGTCCACTTTGGAAAGGAGTCTCGGTAGCTTCTCTCTACCACCCGCGCATGTGTAGTCTAGAGTTCTTTTCCTTTTTTTTGTGGTAACACAAACGGCTGAGTCTGATTTATGTGAGTTCCCTAAGCTGACTTTCTCTGCTATCTGCTATCAAGGCGATAACTTCTGTCTTGCAATGTCGGATAATGATTGGGTTCCCGATCACAAAGGCATTGAAAGAAATGAGGCAGCAGATGTTGTCGCCAAAAGCGGTGTTCACCTGTCAGCTGAGCAGATCAGCAACGTTCTCATGTTTTTGCGGGCGATCAATCAAGTTTTGGAGGAGAACCTAATAAGATAGACGAAGCGTAAACGCTAAAAGAATACTTGGGCAATTCAATGAAGCGCATACGAGATTCGTTCTCTCGCCTCCGAGAAAGGACTGTAGACTCATCACGGGCATACTAACGGGGCATTGCTTAACAGCGTCTCACGCCGCGAAAGATGGCTATAACAGAGTCGGATGAATGCAAGAAATGCAAAGAAAACCCTGGATCACATTATTTGCTCCTCTCTGGCTATCTCAAGATTACGACTTACTCATTTAGGGGACTCGTTCTTTTCTGGGTTAAAAGAGGTTCCCAAGCATGGCATTAAATCGCTGCTGAACTTTTCTAGGAACATTCTCATGGATCATTTTTCGTTACACTATGGAGCTCTAACTGGTATTGCTAGAGACCCAATAGGGTCCTTGAGTGGCCAACTTGGTTATCCTAACCTATCATAAGCTGCTTTCCTAACCTAACCTCACCTATGATTTTTGTTGTATCTGTGGCCGTAAGTTTAACTGGGTCAAGTTTAGTGAATGTTTCTTATCGTTTTTTATTAGATCTTTTGAGTCTGCTTGAGGCTGACTTTTACCAAATCTGAAGCCGTAATGATAAGCGCCACTTCTAATCTTTATATATTAAAGCAAATTCGAGTTATCGATTTGTTCATTCCTAAGTTTTGTCCTTAACCCATAGCTATGATTTAATTGTTATAGCATTGATGCACATGTCAGAATGTTATGAGTGAAAACTAGCCTTTCGCTCGTTTTAAGACTTGGCAGACATTTTTCCTAAAGAGATTGACTACCTTTCGAAAATGCTACAAAGACAATAACAATGGCCTTAGTCCACATTTGAATCATTGAGACAGTCGTATTCGGTAGTAGATACTATAGATAACTGAGTCTATATAACTCTATAACTATGCCCCTATAACCTAACCTAACTTAGTTGATGAGCCTCTGGCAAAACTCTGAGAGGTAAGTAAAACATATTTGATGAGGATGGCTTGCCAATTTTTTTCAAAAATTTCTATCTCGTTGACATTACCATTAACCCTTTCGCTATTTTGTTGCCATATGGCAACATGCTTTTTGTGGACGTCTGCATCCTCTATGGTTGCAAGAATACATTTTTTTGTTGGTCTTTAGAATAGTTTGAAGTTTTAGGAAAAATAAGAAATTAATAAACTGAATATTTAAGTTTAAAGAAGAGAAGTATACACGTTTTTTTAATGGTATATCTTGACATAGTAAAGGAAGAAGAAGCAGAAAAAATTAGAGAACTTTTTAATTTGACGTTTTCTTTCAATTTAGATACTTTTTTTTAATTTTGGCTGAAGTAAATGAAGAAATATTCAAATTTTCGTTATGCATAAAAAGTTGTATGTTTAAGTAATTATAACAATCACAACGATGTGGTTGCTCTCATAGAAAAACACTCTAAAATACAGGGTCGCAGTATAAAAATTAAAAAATTTCTTATGGAATGTTGTTCTTATAACCACATAGAAGCATAAGACGTAAAATTTCAAATTTTAACTTTCCCCAGTAAAAACCTGTAGCGAAAGGGTTAAGCTGACATTAGTTCGCTTTGGTAGTTCTGCCTTCTGTCAACGTTTGATTTTTACTATGATTTTACTTTACTACTTTTACGAAAAGTTTAGATTAAATAAACTTAAAGCGCAGAGTTGTACTTGTTGAAACCCTTTTTTTGAACATTATATATCCTAAAAACCGAAATTAATTCGTACTAAAGAAGCCTAAATTATGAAACCACAGCGCCTAACATTCGCTTCTACATTCGAACAGTTCATGTGAGCGTATTGGGATCTAGTATTACAGGTCAATGTGCTGAACTGCCAGCACGTCAGTTCGTTAATCGATAGTAAGCAAATGTTTCTGTCTGCTTGTCGAAAACAATTTTGTGCCAACAACAATTTTGTACTCGCCGGCACAACCCGCAAGCACCGCACTTCAATTACACTCAGCAGCTTGCTCACATACGTTCGTATAGTAATTAATGAAGAAGCGCACACACGAACACACAACTAATCACTTTACGTCTATTGAGGTTGGAAGTTGATTATGGAAAAGCGGAAGTGCAGAAAATCGAGGCGAGTGGCCGCAGATGAGCGACGCGTCCAACACAAATGCAGCAAATGGTCGAGAGTGCTTGGGGCGCGCCTAAGCAGCAGCGTTTGCATAAGTAAATCATTAAGTGCGGCCTTCAAAGTTGTTGCAGTGCCGCATGCGCCACGCCAAAGTGACGCCAAACTTGAAACTCGAAACGAAATGGAAAGCGTTAGCCGGCAAGGACGACGAAAAGTAAAAGCGTAAACACTGACGCAATTAAGAAGTCAATACACGCACACATACACACAACTACTCAAATAAAAGCACACGACACACACACACACAAACAGCAATGTTGAAAAATGCGCAAAAGCCAGCACAAGTGACTGGTGGCTGGTTGGATGCTTACCCGGGTGCCGCCGCGATAGACGGCCATGGAGATGATGGGCCCCGTCTCGGCGCTGGCGGTTAGTGAAATGTCCTGCGTATGTGAGTGCGAGTAGGAGGAGGAGGAGGAGGAGGAAAGAGAGCAATGAGTGGCACAACATTTTCATTATTTAAAAATGTATGAAAGTGCAAATTTAGGAAAATAAACGACCACACAAATCACCATTGAAGGTCATTCATTGGCCGCGTGGCCGAGCACTACTGACCCGAAATTCGGCCTGTTCCACGCGTATGTCAAAGTCGCCGTGCAGCCGCTTGCCACGAAAATACTTGGACCAATCCGTGTTCTGATCGTCGAGCACCAGCAGCGTGAAGTATTTGTCCTTGTTAAAGGCGGGCGCACGAGACGTGGCACTCTGCACTGCGGCACCTGGGTGAGTGGCAAAAAGGAGTTAAGGTTTGAGGTTATGCATGAACCATTTGAAGCATTTACAAATTAAATGTGGCATTTAACAGTTAAACTTCACTCTATGTTTGGTTTTTACAGCCTAAACCGTGCATGGGGATTTGAGTTCCACATTGATTGTACCAGTACAAATTGTATGAGAATGAGAAGTATCTATATTAACTATAATTATATATTATATCGTTGAGAAATCAATACCTTCAAAAATATTCGCAGTGGGGAATTCAAAGCCCCATGTACAGAATAAAGTTTAAAATTAAATTTGTGAATCTTACAATCTTATAAAAATGTAAAATTTACTATACTGCAAACATATTTTTCTGTAATTCATTGTTCTGAGTACAAAGTGTGATCCAAATCAATCATACAGAATTTGTATCATTCAAGTTCGTTGAAATAGAAATTTCTTCAGACCTTCAAACTTTAATCTGCTATACTCAGAATTTAGAAATTTTGAATATCTTAACTGACGGCGAGTTAAAGAAAATTTTTGTAAATAAAAATTTGAAGAGATCTTTTGTCTCAGATAGAAATATTTCATTACCAATAGAAGGGGTGAAATTTCACTATTAGTTTTAGTGTAAATAGAAAATAATTTTGTTATTAAAAATATTTTTAATCAATATTAAAACTTTCAAAAGTTAACTATTAGCTTCTTCCCAAGTTTAATTTGTTCAAAAATTGCAAAAACTCATTTTCAAAAATTTATAAATCATGTACACAATTTTTAGTGATGCCACATTGAATGACATCAACTTTAGACTTTCATTTATTTTCCAACCAATAGAGACAAAAAATTTCCTCTCACTACTCGGACTCATTGGACTCGCTATTGAAGAGTCATTGGCCAGTGTATGTACCCAAAATTGAGGCGCCCTGATCGCGCGCCGCCCCCGTCAAGCTCTGCACACGCTGCAGCAGACTCTCGCGCGACTTGGCCGGGCTGGTTGGTGCGCTGACGCCGCGTGGTGGTGCCGCCGTCGCTGCTGCTGCCGTGGCCGCTGCAGCTTTGCCGCCACCAAAGCTCAGCGACAGCTCCGGTGCCGGCGCACCGCTGCCGGCGCTACTGGGCGCTGGCGGAGGCGGCATACTTGGCGGGCCGCTGCTGGCCGGCTTCGTGGGCTGGTCCTGTATGGGACGCGCGGCCGGCGGCAATTCGCTGGGATCGACATCGTCCGCCTCGGAAGACAAGTCTCCCGAGCTAAATCTGTTCTCGCATTCGATTGTTGTGTGTCGTGTTGGGCGTATCGGACGTGTTGGGTGTCGAGGGTGGACGATGTTGATACGTGTGTGTGTGTGTGCATTAAAGGAATTTGGAAAAATGTTTGCGCGTTGCGGGTGAGGAGGCGAAAGAGTTGAGAAAATGAGAAAAGCAAATTAGAAAGAACATATGAAATTTTCAATTAGTTCGTGGCGGGACGCTTTTAAGGCTTTTACCTTCTCTTCAGGAAATTAACATTGGAAGTAAAGCTAGTTTTAAACGATGAGAAATTCAGGGTGCTGGTTTTAGGCTCCTGTTTGCGGATTTGCAATCGCAGCGGCGTAGAAAGAAATAGACAAACAGAAGCAATAGACGCTGATTGAGTTGGCATTTCATTTCATGACTGGAGACAATGGTTTCGTGCTAAGTTTTAGTGCATTCGGTGCCAAAAATTAAGCGTTTTTTAAGAAAACAAAACATTGCGCTTAATCAACAGAAGAGACAACAAAATCACGTTTATGTTAAACAGAAACAATCATAGACAGACGACGTTAATCTTTCATTTCTGACTAGAAAAGTTTGTATAAAGCGGTGCCTGGTGCATTTTATGTTCGGTGCGCCTTAATTAATGCTTAAATAATGAGACAAAAGCTGTGCAATTCACTGTTTTTTTAGTGTTTATAAATTCTGCATCTACTCGAAACTGCAACTATTAAAAAGTCCCAACAGTGGTTCAGTTGGCTTCTGCTTCAAATTCAATTGAATTGCAACAATAAAATGAATGTTTGTTGCCGTTCGGTGACGACTTTATGGCCTCTGAGTTACGCGTTTATTTATGGCTTTTGTTGTTTGTGCTTTGTTGGCGTTTTCTACTATACCAACAACAAACGGAGTGGGTGGTTACATTGCATTATCACACTTTGATGTAGTTCAAAGCATCGATATTTAATTGGCTATAATTCGCAGAGCTTCACTTGGCTCTGATGTGCTAATAAATATTAATGGAGAGTTATGAAATAACCTGCAAAAGGCATAGTGGCACGAAAAGCATGGACTTTACTTTACTTTTCATTCTGGTGGGTTGGATAGAGTGGCAGTAATTCGCCATTTTGTTACCACTATTACCGGTTAGTATTGTTCTAGGTGGTTAATCCTTTCAGTGATATACTCTTTATAGCCACTCCAAGAGGTTAATGAAGGCAAGAAGCGAACCCAGCGTGCATTTCGTAATGTCTTCGAATTCGGTGAACAATCGCTTTGCAAATGTCTTTGACTTTCTACTCGATAAAGCCGCGCAGGCACAAAGAAAGTGGAATTTTTTCAGTTTAAGGGGGATACCAATTTTGACTGCTTGTTCTCCACTGGGCCAATGACCCGTGGTAACCGCACTAACCCTCGCCACATGCCGGCGTCCTCTGTTTAAGTCCGCAGATCTGACCCAAAGTGATTTGCTGATTTTGCAGAATTCCAGGGTCGCTTTAACAAGTAAGTTCTCGTCGATTTTTCATACTACCTACTTATTCGCCTTTCATATATCTTAGTCTTCATCTAGTTTGTGGTTACTGATTGACATAGCAAGGTAGAGATTTTGATTATTAGAATCTTGCAATAGAATACATAGGAGTCGAATGTATTCCGAAAAACCCAGAAGCACAAAATAATTTTGAAAATGCATTTTTTGTAATTTAGGTTTTTCTTCAGTGCCCCCCATGGATTAGTGGTTGGTGTATTCGATAAGTATGAAAATCTTAGGTTCAAATTCCAACTCCATCTACCAACTAAAGGCTCTACTGTCACTGTTACTCATAATTTAAACTTTTGTTTAAAATTTTACGCTTTTAGGCGGAAAAAATAGATTTGGTTGCTTGAGCAACCTAACCTCACATAAAATGCTGCTCGTGTTTGTTTCAGTGGGTCAAGCGAACAGGGTCGATTTTAATCCTCGCAAGACCTAATGTTGCCCAATCTTCCCACATCCTAACACATCTCTGGCTATGGGTGCTGTGAACAGTGGCGCACACAGGATTTCATTTTGGGGGAGGGAGGGGGTTTTGCGTACAACTTTTGAGCCGAATACCATTCAAAACCATATTTTGTACCAGTAATTTTTGTGTTTGGGGGGGGGGGCGAGGTTTGAAGACTCAAACCCCTCCCTGCGCCACTGGCTGTGAATATTGCAGAATCGGCAGTTCTTTATGTTCTGGGCGCCGGTCTCGATAGTCCGCGCCGTGGTAGCGCATTGGCTTCTCATACCAGAGGCCTTAGGCTCGATTCCCAGCTCGGGCTGGTTAAACAGTCGCCTACTTCTATCGCTATCCATATGAAGCAGATGGGAATAACAAGAATCGCACAAGTGCGGTCTTGATAGGCAATGGCGAAACCTCCAAGTGTGAAAGGAAATCGCCAAAAAATCGCCGTTCGGATTCGGCGTAAAACTGAAGATCCCCTCCGCCTTCCTCGATCCATTGAAAAACAGTGTTGCGTACATATTTCAAACGGGTGGACTTTGTGGTATCTATCACAATGGGCCTCTTAATAGACTTCCGAGTGTGTCTCTTACAGAGGCAGTCTCGGCTTTCTAAAGCGCAGCAAAAAATATTTGACTTCGTCTGATCTCCGCATAATTTACAGCACCTATATCCGACCAAAAATGAATTTTAACTCGCACCTGTGGGCGGTGGCTTCAAAAACCTATTTGGCCCTATCCTGGACCGTGTGCAAAACTGTGCGATTAAGCTTATAGGGAACAGTAGAGCATCCAACTCTACTGACTCCTTGGAGCATCGTTGAAAAGTGGCATGTGTGGATTTATTCTACCGATACTTTTTCGATAATTGTTCAGAGGAGATGATCAGTCTGATGCCATCACTCCGGGTATTCCCCCGCGTAACCCGTTCGAACCTGTGTTCCACGTTGAAACGATGTTCGAGCGCACTACGCATTACCGAGAGAGTTCGTTTCTGGCCCGCACTGCGCGATTGTGGAATCGTCTTCCTGCAAATATTTTTCCCAGCACCTATGATTTTGATGGGTTCAAGACAAGAGTCCATAACCACTTCACTCTAAATCCTATCTCCTAACATTTCTAACCTAATGCTCTTCCTTTATATATTTTTCACTTAGTGGATCTTAAAAGAATCATTTTAGAGGAAATTTTCTGTTCAGGTGAAGGTTAACAAACCATCTCGATGGTCTTCTGATTTGATTTCTTTCTGATGCAACTAAAAAGATTCCCAAGTATTAAACATTTTCAATTGTCTGCTTTCATATTTTGATGTTATAGAAAACTGCTGTTTTTATTATATTTCCTTCAGCTTCGTAGCACTTCAACTTCGAATGAAAAATTTCATCTTGAAAGATGGTAAAAATCATAAAATACTTAGTTGTTTTTGGTTTTCCTGTACGCAAGCATTTTTTTGTCTGTCATTCTTATGCGCTTCAGACATGTTGCGATCAATGCTTGCGCGAACTTCTTCAAAATTTCATATGCTTTTCGTGGTCAATTTGATTAGTAAGATTTGCTTAAATCGGTTTTGCTTAATATATATCTTATTCGAATGGTTAGTAGTTATGGGATGACGGTATGGGAGAGAGCGAGACAGTGAGAGAGAGAGAGAGAGAGTGAGAAAGACAGTCTATGAGTAATGGCGAAAATTGAGCGCAGCGCAGTTTACCTGTTTGTGTTTTTGTTGTAGCTTATTTTGCTGTCTAAGGCTCAGAAGAAATTTATGTATATGCTTTGTTTAAGTTTATGAGTAAATAAAATTAAATCAATAAATCAAGAAGATTGGAAAATCATACATAAGTATATAAGTTTTTAAGGCATTCGCAACACGCACAACAACAACAAAAGAGGTTGCGATTATTTCATTTTATGACAGAAAACTCATTGCGATTATCTGACGTTGTGATTATTTGTTGTCAGCGTTGGTGACAGTTTTGTGCCGCGCTAAGTGCTGGCCTGCACACTCCACGTCAACGTCAACACCACATACAACAACAACAACACCAACACCAACGCATTGCCAGCGTTTTTGTGTGTTGTGTTTCATATTTTGTGTGTGTTTTTTTTTTGCAACATTGAACATTCAAGTCGAGCATTTTGCTGACACAATGAAAACGCCTTCAGGCCGCTGTTGGCGACTGACGAAGCGCGCCCCTTGTCGAGCCCAACTCGGGTAGCGTGTGTTTAATATCCTTTGCATGCTGTTGTTGTTGTTGTATTTCGGCTTTGCCCTTCGGCGCGTAAGAAATCAATTTTCGTTGCAGGAAAGGCAACACACAGGCTTTCGTACATGCAGAACAGATATGCATGTGTGTGTGTGTGTGTGTCTGTGGGAGTGTATGTGAGCATGTTTTGTAGGTGTTTGCTGAAACAGTACATAAAAAAGTGTCAGCCCAAAATTTGAAATTAAGTAAAGAAAAACATAAACTGGCTTTCGCTTTGAAATCATTCGATATTGCTAGAAATTTTTGGGCCATCATGTGGGCGCGTATTGTGTTGCGACTGCAGTGAAAGGCGGTAGACATTTGTCATGAGGACAACACAGCGTGCAGGCGGTACGTGGCAGGAAAGCGACAAATAAATAATGACAGCCTGCCATGATAGGCGCGCAGTATGTGCGCGTGCTAAGGTGACCATATTCAGTTCAGTTCATTGTTATTTTGTTATTGTTTCTTAAATGTATACTTATCAACTTTGCAACTCGAGTTTGCTTTCATATTAACTAATCACCATCGTTTAGGCGTTTCACTGAGTGCAATATTTTATTACACCGTGCGACAGCATTTTTCACACCGGGAAAAATCCATATGTGCGTGAAACTAGAGACCAAATATAGTAATACTGCGTACTCAGTTTTTCATTTCTACATCTACATTCTACATTTGTCATTTTAAAAGTACTTCAAAACTTTGAAAGGGATAAAAAAATAAAAAAATATAAAAACACTTAACCTCGTTAGAATTTGGCGATATGTATATCAAATGAAAGAGGAAAGACTCAAGAATTTAAATAAAATTTATTTTTTGTCTATTTGTAAGAAAAGGATATGAAAAAGGTCCTTTGAAAATTTTAATCCTTTATATCCTTGAAAATTTATATAGAATATTCTTGAAAAGTAAGTATGTTAAAACCCACCATCTCCTTGATCATATGTCAAAATTACATTACTCTAACTTTATTGGTACGAAAGTACAATGAAGTACACAAATTCTAATATATTTGAGTATCAGTATTTTAAATAATAAAAAGATACAAAATCAATGAAGCGAGAATAATGAAATTTCGGCACGTGATCAAGGAGATTTTGGGTTTTAACATACTTACTTTTCAAGAAAATTCGATGTAAATTTTCAAGGATATAAAGGATTAAAATTTTCAAAGAAACTTTTTCATATCCTTTTTTTACAAATAGATAAAAAATCAATTTTATTTAAATTCTTGAGCCTTTCCTTTTTCATTTGATATACATATCGCCATATTCTAACGAGGTTAAGTATTTTTTACATTTTTTTTATTTTTTATACCCTTCAAAATTTTGAAGTCCTTTTAATAGGACAAAGGATGTAGAAATGAAAAACTGAGTACGCAGTATTACTATGTTTGGTCTCTAGTTTTACGCCCATATAGATTTTTTCTGGTGTGAAAAATTTTTTTTAATTTTTGTTGCACGGTGTTATTAAAGTGAGCACATGGTCACCGATACACACACACACACGTACAACAAAATACACATGTGTACGCCTATGCTGGCCGACGCGTTATGTTACGCTTCGTGTAGCGTAAATACGACCAGTGAAAAGCAATTTTCACTCATTTCAGTTTTATTTCATTTTTTTTGTGGCAACAATTGAAATTTAATGGCCGACATTAAAGCTGCAATTTGGGTCATAGGAAAGGTCACCAGTACGCCGACGCGACACGCACTGCACAGGAAATGTGTCGCACGCTCATTGCACTGAAATGTTGATTATGCATTCCAGACTTCGTGATGAATTGCATTCGGTGCGCGCGGCGCTGGGAATCAATTAACCCCCGTTCAGCATTCACCGAGCACACATCAATATTCCGCGCAGGCAGTTTTTCCCACATTGGAATTGTCTGTCGCTGACTTACATTTGTATGACTGCACGGTGCGTGAGTGTATGTCGTAAATTTGTATTTATTGTCGAAACATGAGGAATGTCGCGTATACGACCCGTGGCACCATGGCCCAAGGCATGTTACGTCTACGCTGACGTAGTATAATAATTTTTAGTGTCCGACCGAATATTCGGTTTCGGTTTCGGCCCAAATAAGTGGTTTCGGTTTCAGTTTCGGCCAAAAAATGGCCGAACGGCCGAAATCGAAACTTTCTAGAATATTTTTTTACATTTTATTGTGTAGCAGATATATAGTGAAAGGAGGAGTAATTTGGGTGCCACCAATGTAAATAAACTTTTTTTTTAGCATATAATATTAAATTATTTAATTTTGAATATTAGCGAGTAAAGTACGAAAGGGTGATTTTTCCATGTTTATGTTTTTAAAAAATGAATAAATTGTTTTTATTAATAAGTATTTATTTATGTTATGTTTGTTTGTTTGTTCTTTATTTACTTAATGTAAAATTCGTTTGTTGAAAAAAAATGCTTGATATGTTGATTTTTATTTCAACTAGAATGTTTCGGTTTCGGCCGAATATTAAAAAAAACCGAATTTCGGTTCCGGCCCAAAAAAGATGTTTCAGTCGGACACTAATAATTTTATTGAAAATTAGTTGCCACACCTCAACTATTGCCTAGCATTTATTGTTGTACAATGTTTTGTTAGCAACTCATGAAAATACCTAAACTATGGTAAACGTGCTTCGCTGTTAGTCGAAGCAATCGTGTTGGAAAATGTGCAGTTGCCAAAAATGGCACGCAAAAATAATTCAAAGGCCAGCGCAGCTTATGAGAGTAAACTTTATAGCAGGGACCGGAAATAACAGTTATTTATGAAAACTATAATTGAAAATTTTACTATGAAGGAAAATAATGCAAATGAATGAAATATACCAATACATTTCTTTTCGCACGGAGAATTAAACTGGGCAATGAACTTTTTTTTTGTAATTTTTCCGGAAAAATTAAAAAATAAGAATTCTTTTTATTTATATTTTAAAAATCCTTTAATAACAATTATTTTTGATATTTTTCATATTAGTTCACAAATAACAGTTTTATTTCGATTTTTATTTTAGTTGTCCTATGATAACAATTATTGGTGACTTTTATTTTTTTAGTCATCAATTAAAATCATTCAGTGACTTTTATTTATAAAAGTTATCAATAAAAATCAGTCAGTGACTTTTATTATTATTATTTATTTAATGCATGCAAAAGTTATGATTCTTCCAGAAAATAAAATTGTCAAGACAGGTCTTGTTAAGCCGATCAAGAATATATATACATTTCGATATTTAATGAATCCAGTAGTGCAATTAATGAAAATGACTTTTATATTGCGACTTAAAAAATAAAAGTCACTGAATGATTGTTATTGGTGACTTAAAAAATAAAAGTCACTGACTGGTTTTTATTGATGACTTAAAAAATAAAAGTCATTGAATGATATTTATTGATGACTTTTATAAATAAAAGTCACCGAATGATTTTTATTGATGACTTAAAAAACAAAAGTCACTAATTGAATATTTGTTATTGATAACTTTTATAAATAAAAGTCAATGAATGATTTTCATTGATGACTTAAAAAATAAAAGTCATTGAATGATTTTTATTGATGACTTTTTTAAATAGAAGTCACGAATAATTGTTATCATAGGACAACTAAAATAAAAATCGAAAAAACTGTTATTTGTGGACTAATAAGAAAAAAATCAAAAATAATTGTTATTATAGGATTTTTAAATATAAATAAAAAATAACTTTTATTTGTTGAGTCATTAAATAAAAGTAAAAAAATAACTCTGAAGCATTGATTTTTATAATAAAACTTATAACTGTTACGGTCCCTGCTTTATAGCCTTTTATGTGCTAATATTTTTTTAAATACTTATTAAAGTAATTTCATATATATATTTGGTTTATAAAACCATCCTTATAGATTAACTTTCATTATGAGTTTAATTATTACTCGAAGTAATCGGTCAAAGTAGTGCAATTAATTGCTTATCGATAAAATTGTTGTTGTTGTGCATTATGTTGCTCTGGAAATAATGAAAATTAACTGCTACAATAAATTAAAAGCAAATAAAAATACTGTCGTATCAGTAAAAGTGCAGTGAAACAAATCAACACAAAGCAACAAAACGAAATGCTAGGACTACAAGTAACAGTAAAAATAAAAGCTGCCAACACAAGTATTGAGCGATGGCAATTAAGTTCGCTTGGAGCGACCGCGCTGTTCTTACCGGTGGCGGGGCGCAGATTCGCCCACACCCAGCAGTTGCGATTGCGCTAATATTGACAGAGGATCACGATTTGACCGAACAGTGGCGCGCTGTTCAGTTCAACTGCGGCGCTCGTTTGCCCGTTGCCAATGCCAGTCACGCTGCTGGGTCGACGTTGTCCGCGTGCCGCGAGAAACGACGCTGCGCTGCGACAACAATCGAGCACACAAAAGCGTTTATTAAATCTGATTTCCGCCTCGCTGCGCTGCTGCGTCTATGCTCTTCGTGCTGGAGGAGGTTGTCGTCGGTAAGCTGCAAGTATAGCAATAAAAGGCAAAATAATTAAATATCCCCAGTCAAATGAGAAGATTTTTACAATCGCATAAAATAATGGCGCAAGTGGCAATGTGTGTGTGTGTGTGTGTGTGTGTGTGTGTGAAGTAAGCAAAAACCTAAGCTGCTGCGTAAGACGCGAATTAAATACGTGTGCGGCCAAGGTGATACACCACAAAGTCGCCCAACCTCAGCGCACTAAATGAAGTATCGCTCATACGCCCCGTGCGCCGTGCATTCAATTTGTGTGGGTAATTCAATTTCTTGGCATTAAAACGATATGCTGGCAATATTATTAAATTTAGCACATTGTTTTTGTTGTTGCCAGGTTGTCTTGGTAAGCAGTGAAATTTTTAAGGCTACCTGCTGCTCGTTTGGCCTCTGTGAAAAATTACAACAAATCTGCGCAATGAAAAAAACTCAGTCAGATTTGTTTTTTGGCAACATTTCAACAAGTCTCGCGCATGTCTTGAATTTTAAACACAAAGCAAGCAAAATCACGTAGTAAGTTAAAAGCAATAATCCACTTTGTTGATGGAGTGTTTATGGGTGAATAAATTTTGAGCCTGAGGCAATTTGCACATTGACCTACAGAACAGCACGTTGATCAGAACATTGGAATGATCAATAGGAGACTAATGGCTTTGAAATGAAATTCTGAATATTCTTATTAAAATTCAACTGACTGGTTTAAAAACTAGGATCTGCTAACCTCATACAAAATTTGAGAAGAAGTTTAAATTTCACTAACCGCTTCGGCCATCAAGTAAGATAATAAACAGTTAATTTGATATGATAGCCAACAACAATATGGAAAAGGAAAAATTTAATTTTTTAATTTAGGAAAAATTTAAAAAGAAAATCATTCATTCATTTATTCATTTCATAGGGTTTTCCGTTCCATTTTGACTCTTTCATAGAAACCCTCTTCCTTTTGGCAAAAAACTGGGACAGTCGATTTTCCTAAGCTTTTCTTGAGGCGAACTTTTCACCAGTAAAATTATTGGTCATAGACAAGAACAGGTGGTAGTTACTTTAAGCAACGTCCGGACTTTAAGTTGGATGCATAAGAACCTCTCAATTATGAGACCAAACTTCTGACTGGTCACTATCGAAATGTGTCTGTATGCATAGGAACCTCCCAAACAATATCCCGAAGCTTCTGACGAGTCACTATCGAAATGTGTCTGATGGAACAAAATTCCTCTCCTATTAGCCGAAGCTGGCCACTTCTGGGCGATTGCTTCCTTCAAACGGTTCAATTGTTCAGAGTACAGGACCGATTTAAGAGTTCTGCCTTAAGAACGCAACTCATAGTAGATGATTCCCTGTCAATTCCAACAAACACACAGCACAACCTTCCTAGCTGTCAATACTGGGTTGGCCATTTTCATTTGACGTTGTTTTAAGTAATCCATTTTTCCTTTTAAAAGGACTTCAAAATTTTGAAGGGGATACAAAATAAAAAAAATATAAAAAATACTTAACCTCGTTAGAATATGGCGATATGTATATCAAATGAAAGAGGAAAGGCTAAAGAACTTAAATAAAATTTATTTTTTATCTATTTGTAAAAAAACTATATGAAAAAGATCCTTTGAAAATTTTAATCCTTTATATCCTTGAAAATTTACATCGAATTTTCTTGAAAAGTAAGTATGTTAAAACCCCAAATCTCCTTGATCACGTGTTAAAATTTCATTATTCTCGCTTGATTGATTTTGTATCTTTTTATTATTTAAATACTGATACGCAAATAAATTAGAATTTTTGTACTTCATTGTACTTGCAGCTTCCGCCTTTTTTTTAATAATTTTCGAACCAATAAAGTTAGAATAATGAACGTGATCAGGAAGATTTGGGGATTTAACATACTTACTTTTCAAGAAAATTCGATGTAAATTTTCAAGGATATAAAGGATTAAAATTTTCAAAGAACATTTTGCATATCGGTTTTTTACAAATAGATAAAAATAAATTTTTTTTTATTTAATTAAATTTATTTAAATTCTTGAGCCTTTCCTCTTTCAAAACTGAGTCGAGCAATCAAAAAACAGTCTAGGTAAGGCGGTTTTTTAGTACGAAATTTTATCTTTTTAAAGCCGTCTGGCGTAACCCGTTTGTAGAAAATTTCTAACTTTCACACATTATTCTTCAAAATTTCTTATTTTGTGTTGTTTCAAAAAAATAACTCTCTTACTTGTTGCGAAAAATTTCACAGGCCACCTTTAACTCGTCAAGCCGAGGGTAAACATTTGTTTGCGCATAAAACAAATTTATTCACCTACACATATTTCACCTGCGACCTTGTCACACAAAGCAAAGCACAATCAGCTATTTTGCAACATGCTACAAAGTGTTGCCGCTTTCTAACGTGCATTTGTTTTAACCCTTTTTCTCCCTCGCCAACAATGTGATTCATGTTGTACAAACATTTCGGAGACGCCCCAGAAATTGCCACATGACGGCACATACCGACAGCGCGACGAACACAACGTCGCGCTGCTTTTCAACCCTTTATCAGGTGTGATGGTTGTTGTTGCTGTTGTAATGAGCTCGACACAAAATCGCAACATGTGTTTTCGTTGCAGTGCACGTAAAGCATGAAGCGTAACAATGTAAAATTTTAAAGGGACAAAAGATAAACGCGCATTGCACGTTCGCCGCGTTGCCGTGAATTTTCAAGCGCGCCACACGTAACACAGATCAGTCGCGCTTAATTGCGACGCAATGTGCAGCAACATGAACATTTAAAAATTATGACAAAGTGCGCTTAAACGGAATTAACACGCCGAACACAATTTGACGCCTGTTAATTGGCCTGTAAACATTTGCATGTCTGTGTGTCTGTGTTCACTCACGCAACGGCAGCCAGTCGGCCGGCTCACCTTTCTATTGGTCGCCTCAGTGACAACACAAACAAATTTCGAGATTTCCCTTCGAAATTGGCCCCTGGGGCATTGCGGCGGTCGACGGCCGCCAGCCAACTGCTAAGTGCCCTAATCAGTGCCGAAAAGGTTTTTCCTGCCTGTACACATTATAAGAAATTCATAAACTTAATTATACGAAAGTGAAGTGATTTGAATTTCCAACGCATTACTTGTCTTGCGAGCCGATTTGCTGCGTGCGCCTTCAACATTAAAGTTGAAGTTGGGGGAAATTTCCGCTGCCGCTTTTGACCTTCCGCTGGTGATGAAATTTCCGCTGCGGCGTTTGACCTTCCGCCGATGCGGACAGTTGTCTTTCATCAAAGTCGAGTTCATAAGCAGCCAGGAAATAATGAACTCAGATTAAGCAATGCCATCGTCGACCTGTCGTGTCAGTTAAACAACTTTCTTGAGACAAAATGTTTTGTCACTTTCGTTCAACTGATATCCCTTGAGGAAAGAATTTCAGTTTATGCTTTCAAATTTTTGCAATGATTTCCACTTCACATCTTTTGCAGACCGTTCGTCGCTCTTTCCGTCCATTGATTGATCCCTTGTTGAGTATTATTTTTTATTTGCCTTCACGCTTCATGAATTCGACTATTCAGTTATTGAACCTTTTATTCAACGAACAATCCGTGCGTCCAATAAACGAATCTGCATTAAATCATTAGTCAGTTAAAAACAAAAGTCACGAGCCACTGAATTGAACAATTTAGGTATTAACATAACAAGTCCATCAATTGGATCTGACAACTTTTAGATAGTTTGGGTTGATGGCCCATGGGGCCGTTTATTTGGCCAGCAACATACGCACAGCTATTTTGTCTGCTTTTTAGTCTCTCTTATGTGCATCTAAATACCCCAACGTACACCACCACATACCCATTCGTTGTTGTATCCTTTTACCCATCCTTCTGTTTGATATTCCAAATGCAAATGCTCGCCCACTCATGTGTCAAATTTCGAACTTTCCATTCAAATGAGCTACAATGTTTCATCAGATTGGCGAGAGTGAAAGTGTACCTCAACATTCGTTAACTTCGCCTCATTCTCAGACCACGCTTCCTGCCCTATCATCTCCGTCATCAGAAAAGGTGTTGTTGTTTTGCACAAATGTATGCAATTTTTTACGCTATTGCTTCCTTCCTTCCAACCACATCATTCACTCGATTATCCTTCTTTCGCTTTGTGTGTGTGCGTGTAGTTTCCTGTGTTGTTTGTGTTTGCCAAAAAAATTCGCATACTTTCTCCCTTCTACTTTAATCGATAATTTCCTTGCCGCATTCATTTACATGCCGTCGACCTGCCGGCATTTTCTGTAATCACCTTTTTGTGTGTGCAAAATACATTTTGGCCAATGCCAGCTCGGCATTGCTTGTCAAACTCATCTAATCCCTTGCTTTACTTTTTTCGTGTCCCTTTCCGTATGACCCCAACTAAATGCTTTTGTGGAGAATTGTGGGCAGGACATGATTATCGAACTTTTGTGTGTTCTCTTTAAGCTTTCACTTATTTTTTGGCATAAAAGATTTGCAAAAAATTGTCCATGCGCATGAGAAAAATAACAAAATTCGTTCATATTATTTATTTATTTAAAACGAAAAAGAGATGAAATCATTTCGGTTACGCATCCTAATTTTCTCCTTAAATAGCAACGCACAGTTTTGCGGGTCACTGACAGCTCGCGTGCGTCATTTGATTGGAGCAAAGATATGATTTACTTAAATTTAAAATGGACAATAATGAAGCAAAGGATTTATTCTCAAACTATGCACTGGTTGTAATCCAATAAATTGATGGATTTGAATGGAAATGCAAAGAAGAAGCTAAATTTGGTAGAAAGGAAGCTATTTTGTTGATATGAGAGAATTACAAATCTTTGTTTTCGTTATTGGAATTATTTACCTTTTGACCTTTGAATGCCAATAATGCAATTTGAATAGCATACAAAGTTTGTGGCAATAATTAATATGTTTCCACTTTAGTGAAAAAAAGTTACTTATCAGTAGAGAAATGCAGTAGAACTTAGTTATTTGTTGAATCATTGTTGGAGTGAATCTCTTCATATGGATTGTGGAGCTTTTAAAAAACATTAAAAGAAGCAGAGGAAAATTTCACGCGATTGAGCATTTAAACCTCAGTACTCAATATTGAATAAGTATATATAAATAAATATTATACAAGTATTTAAAGTCCAGACTCTGAGTCCGAAGTCCGGACTGTCTGGACTTTATGTAAAAGTACAAATTTTTTATGCGCAAAGTGTGCTTTATTAGTTCATACGAACTATCTGCAGTGCATGGAACATTCAGTTTTTACATCCTTTTTCTCAACACTTTGCCACATAGCGCCAAAGTGGTTTTGCCGATTGCAACCATTGCTACCTCGTTTTGACGACTCATTGATTGATAATACACCCACCAACTCTTGCTTTGATCGGACTTGAACTCTTCGAGCCAGTGCTTGAAGTTTGCTCGAACTTTCCCATACAAAACCGCAAATTTGCATCTTTTTTCTCAACACTGTCACTCAGCACATAAGTTCTTCAATGTAAGTGCAATCCAGTTACACTAGATGACGTCCGAAAGATAAGATTTCGTACTTTAAACACTTTTCAGACACTTTAGTGATTGCTTGAGACAGTTTTGTTTGAGTCAAGCATGGACACCAGCAAAGAGAAATTATGCAAAATTTTATAGATTTTTTTTCAATAAAGAAAACACGAGCCAGGCGACTGAATAACTATGCGAATAGTATTTTCGGTCCTATTACTAAAGCAGCCAATTTTTGTTTCGTCAATTTGGGTCATTTTGGTGCCAAAGATGTACTACGGTCTGGAAGCCATATGACAAATGTCCATAAAATCATGAAAATTGTCGAGTTCCATTGTCATGCAGCATTGTTTTGATTGTCCTTTAGCTAAACTTTGAACAAAAAACTATTTGAAACCACTGTGCTGGATGTAAAAATAAGTTCGATGTAACAAAAACGTTTCTATATGCAAATCATTGCTAAACCGCAACAAAATCGATCAATTTTTGAAGCGAATGATGACTGAAAAATGGATCATTTACGACAACGTCAAGCGAACGATGGCCACGCCAGGATTGACGGCTAGGAAGGTTTTGCTGTGTGTTTGTTGGAATTGATAGGGACTCATCTACTATGAGTTGATCTCCTACAGCCGAATTCTTAATATGGATTTGTAATGGCAACAATTGGATCTTTCGAAGGAAGCAATCGATAGTGTCGGGCCAAAAGCTCCGGAAGATTGGATTGAGGATTGACAATCAGGTACGTTTTGCTGTGTGTTGGTTTGAATTGATAGGGAATCATCTACTATGAGCTGCTCTCCTACAGTCGAGTTCTTAATTGGATCGTTCGAAGGAAACAATCGATAGTGCCGCGCCAAAAGCTTCGGAAGATTGGTTGAGCGATTATAATGCATTCACCTTATAAAATGGACCTGGCATTAAATGATTGCTCGTTCCTGTTTATGAAGAATGATTTTGCTAGAGAATAATTTGCCCCAAGAGAAAAAATATAACTAATTTTTTTTGTCAACTTTTTCGGGGAGAAATGAGAATGCTGCGAATTATTCTTTCAAAACTTTCCTCAACTATGTAATAATTTATTATTTATCAGGTGTACAACTTTGCTTCCGCCGTTGTTTTCCAAAATTAAAAGCTTTATTGCGAAAAAGTGCTTACAGATGTATTATTCAGGGTATTGTCCGTCGCTAGCGACAACTTTCTCCCATCTTTCCGGCAATTTTCGGATCCCGGCTCGAAAAAAGGAGTCCTCTTTTGACGCTATCCATGAAGCAATCCATTTTTCCAATTCTTCCAAGGATTGAATATGTTGATCTGCCAGGCCGTGTGCCATCGAACGGAATAGGTGGAAGTCAGAAGGGGCGACATCTGGGGAATACGGCGGGTGGGGCAAGACTTCCCATTTCAGCGTTTCCAGGTACTTTTTGACCACTTTTGCGACGTGAGGCCGAGCATTGTCGTGTTGGAGGATGACTTTGTCATGTCGCTCTTGATATTGTGGCCGCTTTTCTTTTAGCGCGCGACTAAGGCGCATCAGTTGCGTTCGGTAGCGATCTCCTGTGATGGTTTCACCCGGTTTTAAGAGCTCGTAGTAAATCACACCGAGCTGATCCCACCAAATACAAATCATAACCTTGGCGCCGTGAATATTCGGTTTTGCCGTCGACGAAGAAGCATGCCCGGGCTTTCCCCATGATTTTCTGCGTTTAGGATTATCGTATCGAACCCACTTTTCATCACCGGTTACGATTCGATGTAAAAACCCCTTACGATTTTGTCTTTGAAGCAGTTGCTCACATACAAATAGACGGCGCTCGATGTCCCTCGGTTTCAACTCGTACGGCACCCAGTTTCCTTCTTTCTGAATCATGCCCAGGGCCTTGAGACGTTTTGAAATGGCTTGCTGACTCACTCCCAACGATTCGGCAAGCTCTTCTTGGGTTTGGCACGAATCTTCATCAAGCAATGCTTCTAGTTGTTCATCTTTGAAGGTTTTTTCTCTTCCACCACCATGTTTGTCTTCGACATCGAAATCACCATTTTTAAAACGTTGAAACCACTCCCGACACGTTCTTTCACTCAGAGCAGCATCACCGTAAGTTTCTGAGAGCATTCGATGCGCTTCAGCTGCATTTTTTTGCGAATTGTAACAGAAAAGTAAAACTTCCCGCAAATGGCGAGAATTGGGCACATAAACGGACATTTTCGAGCGTGAATAATACGAAAACAAGAACAACTGTCACTGAAACGGCGATGACAATTCGTTAGGCACTGTCCACACTCACTTTAAAGGCATTACCATCTATGTATTTCAACCAGCCTCAGCCGGTACAGCCACCTATCGGAAAACGACGGAAGCAAAGTTGTACACCTGATAATTATTAATTATTAATTTATTACTAATAAACTTACAAAACTTGTCACATTGCGTTAGTTCTGCACATAATTTTTTTACTTTAAGACTTTTTTATTACTTTGACTACTTTTTTAATATGAATAACCATTTGAAATATTGCACATTGAACAAGAAATATTTCTTGTTATGGTCTTTTGAAGCAAACTCGACTTTACGAGGTCTTTAGACCAAGTTTTATGAATGAAGAGAAAAAATAATTGTACCAAAATGTTAAGTATTTTTCCATAGCAATGTTCCGACGAAATTGTGAAAAACATTGCTGTGGTACAACGTTGTGCTACGCAGTCTCTGCTATATCCTTTCGGTACATAGATTTATAAAATCAATATTTATTTTCATTTAAGGTATCATGGCACGTTAGAAAGGGGAATTTTTAATGATTTACACAATTATTTATTTTTAAGCTCCTTTATTATCAATCTTTTTTACAATATATTGAAGTGTTTACAATATATTGAACGCAAAAAAATTTTTTTTTTAGCATATTGTCTCTTATATAGGTGGAGCTGAAGTCGCGTAGAAAAAAAACACATCCTCCATTGCGGACAGTTAATCTCCGGATTCAAATTCAAAATTCAAAAAGATTGATAATAAAGGAGCTGAAAAATAAATAATTTTGTAAATCATTAAAAATTCCCCTTTCTAACATGCCATGATCCTTAAATCGAATAAAAAAAATTCCGCACACGCTTGAGTGTTCTTTTTTTTTCAATCATTGCATTGCACTATTTCCTGCTCGAAAGTTCTAGTAGTGCTTTGACGCGTGCAGCATTAGGCAAATTAACAGATTCTTAATGGAAATGAATTTAATTAACTTCAGGACTATCACCAGTCAAGTTGGTAAATTACAGAGCCTGCATGGTGCAGCGGCACACTTCGTCATTCGCTTCAATTACAAGCAGAGCGACTGAATGACAGGCAATTGAATAGCAGCTAATACGCAGAAATTCATATAATTTACTGGAACATGTAATTAATGTACCGACACACTATGTATTTATGTAATGAACTGGTTTGTTTTGAATCAAAGCGGAAATGAAGAGCTTGACAAACGCACAAAGCGAATCAAATTCAATTCGTTTGATAGTCAGCAACGTTGCGCTGCCAAACCTGGAGCCAACATTAGCAACCAGCGAATAAAACAACATTTTTGTATTTCCTTTAGAACAGACGAGGAGGCAAGAGAGAGAGAGTGAGGCGTATGCGGAAACTCCCACCGTTAGCAGTAATGGACCAACAAGCGGCGGAAATCAGTTTGCAGTGGCGCTGCATGAAGCCAATACAACTACAAAAGAGCAACGCCAACGCAGAAAGCATGGGAAACAAACGTGGCCGTGGCAACAGAGAGGGGTTGAGAAACAGGAGGGAGGGGTCTTAGCAAAAAACGCCGCCATAATGTCTGCCAAAAATGTGATACTTTGTATTTTCTCAGGGCAAACCAATCATTTATGTGTTTGTGTGTGTGTGTGTGTGTGTGTGTGTGTATGAATTTCCCCCCTAGTGATGCTGGTGTGCGGGTGTGGAAAAAGGGAAAAAAGGAAATAAGAGAAATCGATAAAAATAAAATGATGTCGCGATATTTGAAGCTGGTCGCCCCTGTTGACACATTTTTTCGTTCATTTTCATTGTGGTTTGCGTTTAAAATTTCAACAGTTTTGTTTGTCGAAGTATTTCAAGTGGATGACGTGTCTTTAGTGAGATCGCAAACTTTTAGCTCCAAGGTTGAGCAAACACCTAACGAAACCTTGAAGCTTTTAGTCTGATTTGCTGGGCGCATTTGAGAGGAAACCCAAATGTTGTTCCATTATTTGCGACTGTCGCTGTGCTTTCTCCGCTTTAGTGGTGCATTTGCAGCGCCGCTGACATTTGGCATTTGCTCAGCTGCTGACATCAGCGCGCAGCAAGCAAGCAAACCGTAAAGGCCAAAGTTCGTGGCACATGTGAGCGAGCAGCGCTCTGTGTGTAAGTGTGTGTGTGTGTGTGTGGGTGCTGATAGTGCAATGCTGCGCAGCTACCATCGAATGAGACAATTGACAATTGAATTTACGCCTTGACGGTAGTGCAGCCCAGCGCGCTAAATGTAATTAAATTATTTCTCTGCCGGTTACGCAACCATAACAACGCCATTTTGCCGAGAAATCGGTTGCAACTTGGGGCAGCACTGCCGTTGAACTGGATTTCCACGAAGCAGTAGCTGCCGGCATTCATAACGCAGCCTCACAACGTTCTGCCAGCAGTGGCGCTGCTTATTGCTTTCCGTGTTTGGCGTTGGCTGAGCTGCGCCGTGCTGCAGCCAGTCCCCATGGTTTCGGCTTTCATTATGCAAATGCCAGTGTAAGTGGAATGAAACAAAAATGCAGACATCCGTCGAGGCTGCCTACCAGCCGACTGTGCACATCACCTGCAGCTGTAACCCATTTTTGCATTTTGCTTTTTGTTGCTGTTTTTCTCAAAGTATACTTTACATTGCATAATGTCTTTTTCAGTTGCTGCAAGCCGGCATTTGTGCGCGCCCACTCAAAGTTGTGTGTGTGGGCAGTGAACACTCAATGTGAATGTGTTTGTGTGTGCATGTTCAGGTTTCAAAGGATATTTGTTGAAATTCTACGAATGTGAGCCTAAAGACTTGATTTGTCTCTTGCGGTGTAGAAATAAATTTACATAAACAAAGCGGAGCATACAAATAGACAGTTGCAAAAATATTTCCATCAGTTTGAATGCCTAAATTTTCAACAGAATTTAAAGAGGAAATATTACAAAATATTTGAAATTTTTGTATGATAAGCCCACCAACCAACTCGTAGCACTGCTAAAGAGTTTAAAAGTATGTAAAATCATGTTTTACATTGTAAATGATTTTGTATGGCAATAAGTGAGGGTCTAATGTAGCTACTTTGAAGTTTACCATTTCATACATATAACATCAGCAAGTAGTAACAAGGTAGGTATTTAGGTAGGTTGTAGTGGCTGCCTCTGTATGAGATACACTTAGGCCTCTTTAACCCTCCATTATTATCGTTAGGGTGGAATCCACCCTGTGAGTTAAATTTCTTAGTAAAATATAGATTTTTTAACCAAAACCAACGTAAAGTTATAATGTAATCCACATTTGCATATTTCTGAAGGTTTTAGAGTTGCATTTGTATAAAGAAAGCAATTGTTTTTATACAATTGTTTTCAAAAGTAACTGGGTGTGTTACACCCACGATAGTAGTATCGTTATAATAATGCTGGATGCTTAACACCCATTATTAGTAATGAAGATTTATTTTTTATAAATTATATTTTTATTCACTTTTTGGCGATATTTTTTTTAATAACGTATAGATCATTTACTTAGTAGAAAATCCTTAAAAATTATGCTCTAGGATAAGTAACAAAATTTTTATAACATTAAATTTGTTATATCTCAAACTAATGAAGTTATAAGTACGAAATTCAAGGATGTAGTAGTGTACATATTAGTCCTTAAGATATATTTTTTTCAAATTTGTTTTCCAATAGTTTTTGGAAATTTCCAAGGATATTCAAGGATACAGTTTTAAAAGGACATTTTTAATACCTCTTCGTCCTTTTGCACCAAAACATTAAATTTTCTAAGATTCTAGGATTTTTCTGTTTCATTTGATACCCATATTGTTATTCTACAATGCGCTCAATTTTTGAAATAATTCCTTGAAAAAAACATGTCCTTGAAATTTCAAAGTCCTTTAAAAAAATCCTGACGTCAGAGAGAAAAACTAAAAACGCAGTTTTACTACATTTGGCCCCTAGTTTCGCAAGTATATCGATTTTTTTCGTGTGTTTGGAAATTTTTTGATTTTTTCGCACGCTGTAACCTTAAAAAGTAACAGGTATATTGTTGATTTTTGTTTGAGTTTTTACGCAAAATTTTACCTCGGTCCAAAAAAAATTATTAAATATAAATATTTATACTTATTTTTTTAGCTTTCTAAATCACTAAGCCAAAGAAACATAGCTTAAATATTGTGCAAGATGTGGCTATTTTCCCATTACAACTTTTTATTTCATCTTTTTTTTCCTTGAAATGAGATACACATAATTATATTAAATAAATGAATTGTTTATATTAAATAAATGAATTAACAAAATTATACAATTAATTTTTTTAAAGTTATATGTTATGATGTTCTGATTATGAAAAAATTTGTTTTTTGTTTATTTTACCTCAATGGATAAGTAAAACGGATAATAAAAAGTTGTGGGTGGATTACACCTTAGTAATGGCGTTAGTGTAATAGACGATAGTAATGGAGGGTTAAGGGCCCATTGCGATATCACAAATTCCAACCGTTTGATATGTGTATGCAACACTGTTTTTTCAACATGTGTTGCAACACACATTTCAAACGCATGGGGGAAGGAGGGGAAGGAGAATCCGAATGGTGGTTTTGGCAATTTTTTTTCACACTTGGAGGTTTGGCCATTGCCTGCCAAGACCGCACTGGTGCGATTCTTGTAATCCTCATCTCCTTCATGTGGATAGCGATAGAAGAAGACGAGTGTTTCACCAGCCCGAGCTAGAAATCGAACCTAAGGCCTCTGGGATGAGAAGTCAGCTTGCTACCCGCTGCACTGTCGAGGCCGACTAGTAGTAGTAACATGCAATTTGATAGAAAACTGTTGACGTCAAATATGAATTAATATGTCTTACACTGGAACTATTCGTAATCTATATATATAAAAATGAATGTCTGTTTGTTTGTCTGTTGGTCAAACAGCACTAAAACTCAAGAACCAGATGGCCGATTGAGCTGAGTCTCTCACAGAATGTTCGTCTTGAATAAATCTCGGTGAACCACACAATACGACCCGACAGCTGGGCGTGGCCCTTCCATATAACCTAAATTTTTAATATGGAATATCTCCGAAACTATAGGTCGGACAGCATTGAAATTGAAATTGAAGCGTCACTGTTTAGGTGTGTTGTTTCACTGGTAAGCGTTGGTTTCATAAGCGTTGGACAAGGGACGTGGCACTTTCCAAGCAACCCAAATGTTTTGAATAACTTTGGAACTACAGGTCACACATCAATGACGTTTGGCACAAACTTACGATTTAGACGTGCCCTTCGAAAGGGAGGATGCGGTGAGTATTGGGCGAGGGAGCATGGCAACGCCCATACAATCCAAATTTTTAATGTAACTTCGGAATTATAAGTCGGACAGCATTGCAATTTTGTACACCGTCGTCCCATTGATGTGTCATTCTACTAGTAAAATTTGAGGGGCGTGACAAATTTTGTGTGACTAAAATTTAACTAACGTAAATTTAGAATTTTAAGTCACACATCAATAAAACTGAGTTGCACTCTTCGGCTGGAAAACTGGGTTGGGCATTGCATAAAAGGGGCGCGGCACTGCCCATACTACTCAAATCCACAAACATATATGTAATTGTTTGCCCTGATTGACTGGCTCATTACCGCCCAGCCCAAACCGTTAAAGCTACAAACATGAAATTTGAACTGTAGGTACATTTAAGAAAATTAACTTCCGCTAAGACGGGATTTTTTGAAATTCAGGGTCTTAAGGGGTAAAAGATGGGTCAAAGTGTTGTATAAAGAAACTTGATTATTTGGGCCCATTGACTTCAAACTTGCGTGCAAAGCCGTGGGGCCCTGCTAGTATAACATAAGGAACAATTTTTATTCTGACTAATATCAAAGTATTCATGATTTACAAAATTCCTATGATGATTCTGATATGATGCTAAACAAATTTCAATCTAATATCTGAAGTCAAAGAATTCGCAATCGTCAGAAGGACATAAAAGATAAGGTTAGGGTAACACCTTCGCTATCTTCTTGTCACACAGCATACTTTGTGTTTATTTAATCCCAGTCCCAACTCCAAGAATAAGTTCTCTCAATAAAAGAGCAATATTTATTAAGGTACCGTTAGACTATATAAGTAAAGTACTTTCGGAATAGGATTGATAGTCAAAAATTTGGGGAAATACTTTCACGAAAATAATTAATATAATGCGTGGAAAGTACTTTTCAAAACTACTTTTTGCTTTTCAAAAAAACGAAAATACTTTTTGGCTAGTCAGACTATGCAAGTCTAAACAAATTGTTAAAAAATTTTTTAAATGTGGCTGTTGTAACGAAGCGGTTTAGCAAATCCGAAAATTTGGTGAGAGACCCGCGTGCAAAAGGCGACGAGTTTTACCAAAATTTGGCACATGTCCCTCTGGAGTAATTTGTGCTTCTGTGTGACAGAGTCCGATGCGTGTGGCCAACGCCGTAGAAGAAAGAGTTCCACTGAGGCTGAAATATCTTGCAACAGGCGACAGTTGCAACATGCTGTCTAAAATGTTTTGCATTTCGTGGCCATCTATCGACCACTGTCACCGAAATTTCACAGTTTTCACAAACAGCTCACAGGATTGTTTACAACATTCAAAAAAGCAAAAAACTTGCTTATCTCACGGCAGCAAGTATTTCCCAAAATTTATTTGCTTTAACTATGCAAGTTCTGCTTTCAAAAGTACATTTAAAAAAGTCAAAAAGTGCTTGCTCAAAGTAATTTTTTGGAAGGAAAGTCCTTTTCTTGCATGGTCCGACGGCATCTTTAGTCTTCCATCTCAAGGAAAATGTAAAACGATAACAAATTGAAGTTCTTAAGAACAAAGAAAAATGTGAGACTTTTTAGAAAGAAGAATGTAAAACATTTCTCTAAAAATATGTCACTTTAACTTTAAATCTCTGCTCTGTAATAAATGACAAGAAAGCCATTGTATTTTTCAGAATATTTTAAAAGTATATTTAAGCCGCATTTTTATGTCGCCTTTACGCTTGGGGCATTAAGCGAAAGTGTGCACAGCGGAATGAACCACCAGCGGCAGCGACAAATAATCGCAGCTATTCGCCACAACTTTGACACACGCGCACACATACAACCGCGCCGGCATGTGGATGAGTGTAGGGGGGACAAGGCACAGTAACTCACATTTTATTTCCTCTCGTTGGCGCTTGCCGCATCACGTCATAAAACAAGAACAAGAGCGGTAAGCGGTTAGCGGAAAGAAACGCTTCCCTACAATAATAACAATAAAAGAAAGAACTGAGCAGAAGTGCAAACAACACTGGCACACAAACACACACACACTCAAACGAAATGCACACGTATTGTGTGCGCATGGCATGAGGTCAAAGACATTTGGGGTATCCTTTTTGTGCCACTTGCATGCGCTGCTACACGAATACACACATCCCAACCGTCGTCCGAAGTAGCAGTTCTACTGTCGCACCAACCCAGCCACCACACTCAACTATTTTGTTTGCTTAAAAGCACACTTGAGCAGCCCACACAATGCATACGCAACGCTAAAACGTTAAGTGGAATTCCATTGCCGGTCGCGCTGCTGACGGCAGAGGAGATGCCGACATCGCTGTTAAAAGCGCAACTGACGCCACGCCCATTTGCCGGCATTTGCACTATTCAGCTGCGCGCTGTCCGCATTTGCATTTTCTCGCCTTGCTGCACTTGGCAACTTCATTTCGCACATTTCCGCACGGAAAGCAAACAGCACAACATAATCATTTTTCGCTGCAGATTTCCAGGCGCATAAGCGCTGATAAATGAAAGAAGCACGCTAATGTTTTCGGTGCATTATTCAATGCAACAACGTGACAGACTTTCACCATTAATCAACGCAAAATATGAGCGCAATAATTGTGCCGACAGCTTCGCAATCGCCAACGGGTGTATTAGTTATTTAGGATTACAAAGCACTGGAGTATTTAGGATTAATAACTGTGTTACTTTTCGCCAGACAGACAGTTAAACACACAGCAATTTATACGAAAAGAAATTATTTATTTAAAAGTATTTCGAAGTAGAGCAGCTCTCGCGCTCTGGATGTATGTGCAAATGCGTATGCGTTTCGTGCATTCATGGGAAATGTGAATTGTAGGAGGGTATCAGCACTTCTTCCACTTTCGGCATTTTCACGTAGTCGCTCTTATTTGCTCCTGTCCGCTGCTTTACCATCCACGCATTTTTGAAATGCCGGTTTTTGGCAAACTTGAAGCCTCGTCTAAGATCGTCCAAGAACAGCTTGTGCGTCCAGCCCTCTTTAACAGTGGCCTCTGTAAAACAAAGAAAACTTTAAAAAGGCAAACACTTTAAATCGCTGCGCTTAAACTAACTGTACAACAGATCCAGCAGCTTGGGGTAGTCTTGCATGCGTTTCTTATTGTGCCGACCGTCGACGTTATAGCTCATAATAATCTCATCGGCTAATATCTTAATGACGTTTTTCTTCAGGCCGCCCGGCATTAGTAATTGTTTGGCGATGTGCACCTGCAAGGCAATTAGCTTTATTGTAATTTATGCACACTCATGCAACTGACAGTGGCGCCATTACCATTCCATCGAGATTGTCGTCGGTAATTTTCGCCTCAAAGTTGTCCAGTTCGTCTTGCGTTTTTATGGGAAAACACGGTGTACGATTGGTTTGGTCAGCTGAACTCGTATTTACTTTTGCGATTAGCAGTTTATTTTGCTCCTGCAGTAAATTTATGATAGTCTCATTTTGACGTGTCACCAGATCTGCAAACAAAGAGATATGCATTGAGTGAGACATTAGTTGTGATTAGGGAATTTATGGGGTTATGTGATTTACCTTTCAGCTCCTCAATTTCGTTACGTAAAGCCGTTGTTTCGTTGGTCAGTGTTTCCACTTGCGAAGTTAAATCCATTTTGTCTGAAATTTTATAGGTTATACTATTGAACTTTTTATAAAATGCATTGGCACAGAAATTTTATTTGATTTTATTTTTTGGGGAATTGCATTTTAGTTATAAAAGTGTTGGTTAGGCACACGAAACTGTTAATGAATATATACGATTTTACAAATACGGAAGAATAAAAGTTCAAGCGTTAATGGATTACGCGATTCAAAAGGAAGCAGTATTCAAATACTCACAGAAAGTGAGTGAGTGAGAATGTTGTGTGGGCAAACTTGAGTAATGACTAAAATAATTTGTAAATATGTTTTATGGGAATGCAGGAAAACTGTTCTACTTTTCTTGTGACCCTTTTTTAAACACCCTGAAATGTGGAATTCAAAAGTATTGGCGCCTTTTTATAACAAACCATTAACACATTGACGGACAGTAGGAACAAGTGAAGTTCGAAAATTGACACTATTAGAAGTATAGTTTTACTTTTTCTGCTTAAATAAACTTAATTTTGATTAATTCAAAAAATTTTTTCCAAAACATGACACTACTACAAAACATGCTTCTACTTGTACGCCGGTAAATGCACATTTGTGCCGCTATAGCCGCAGTATCCAAAAACGACCGTTTCGTTTTAGACGGCTATTGCCGTCATGCCACATAGTGAACTTCGCTTTGACGGCTATAAACGCAAGTGTCCGTCAACGTGTTAAAAGATGCACACAGGATTTCATTTTGGGAAAGTTGAAACCATGTTTGCCTCCCAAAATGTTTGCACGAGACGGATATTTTGGACACCTTCCACTCTACTATTTAACAACGATTCTAAAAGATTAATGAACAGACTTTCTCTCGAATATAATTTGTTTTCTATTCTATTATTTTATCATCACAAAAAGCTTGCATGAGTAAAAAGTGGATGCAACCAACTTACCCTAACGCACAAATACTACAAACATTTTCTGGTTGACCCAAAGCGAACTTCATTAAATGTTAAATAACCAAACAAAGTCAATTAAATTCTTGCATTCTCTCAACTTTTAATTAAATAACGATTGATTAACTTTAGCTTAGCAGTTTGAACTAAAGAACTAATTTCACTTGCGGCACTGGAACTCAGCGTTTAGTGAAAATGCAACGCTGCCGCTACACATGCAAATTCACCACACAAATAAACAAAATGTGTGGTGAATTGTAAGGCCACAACCAGCTGAGTGGTCGCCAGCCAAATAAATTGCTTTGTTTTGTCTGTTTCTGCATTTTATAAAAACTGAATAAGTATGAAACGAAAATATTAAAATAAATGGGCCCTGCAAACTATTTCAGCACAAATTCCGCGTATTCCCTGTTCGCACCTGATGCAAAGTTGCTGCGGCCGGTCTCCAGATGACGTTGCGGTGTGGCAGTTGTTCTGGCAATTAAATTCACTGCCAGCGGACGATGTCGGGTTAACCACTGTTTACTTTAACGTATTCTTTACATTACACGCGTTTTGCGATAGTTTTTTAATTTTATTTATAAACTTCTAATGCGAAAACCTTAAATGTGAATGCAAACGACGCGCAATGCAACCAAACACTGAATAACAGCTGTGGTTGAATTCACCACCAAAATCAAAAATGCCACCATTTCCATAATTGCCGGATAACCAAGGCTATTGCTTCTTCTTCTTTGACTGGTTTTTGAGATATTGCATTTATTTAATTGTGTTGCATATTTTCTATTTGACGTTATTATATTTCTGGTAACTTTTAAGCACTGTCATAATAGCTACAACGAAATGTAAATAAAATAAAACTATTTCTTCTTCTTTTGCAGTAGTGTGATTTGGAAGTAATGAACTTTTCTAGGAGAAAGAACATAAAATAAAAGATAATAAAGACAAAAAAGTAGAAAGCTCGAAGTATCATTGCTTGACGTTTTGTGAAGTTAGTAACTGAAAATTATTCTTTGGATATATCTTATTAAAAAATACGAAATTTCCCACAAACCGCGCTTGAGAAATCTTGAAAACTGTTTTTTTTTTTTGAGGGGTTGTACATTTGTCTGTATCACGAGCTGTGTGAGCAGTAAAGAGACATGGACTTAGTACAGCGAATTAACATCCAGCGGCTACGCTGACATGGCCGTCTGCCGTATGGACGATGATGCTCCGGCGAAAAACGTGTTCGACGCGTTAGTTGGAGGTCGACGAAGAAGAGGGAGGCCGTGTCTCCGGTGGAAGGACCAAGTTGAGGATGCCCTACCACCTCTTGGTGTCGCAAAGCAGAGGCACCTGGAGAGAGCTTTTACGGCAAGCCGTAACGGGTTGTTATGGCAGTTAAGTAAGTAAGTGCTCAAATATCAGTTTGAGCACCATCTATCGGGAGTTTTTGCTTTTTTGCGAATTTCCTAATGTCGAATTTAGTTGAGTAGTTACTATTTTGAAATTTTGTGTTTCTAAAAAGGCGTTTAAGTGTTTGAACGAAAATGTTCGCCGCCAGTGACTGAATTTTTGAAAAAACAACTAACCACCAACTTTTCACCACTATTTGACTAAAAACAGCTTTCATACTGTTCAGCAAGTGAATGAGGCGTTAAAGGAGAACTCGCAAAAGGAGCTGAAGGCGATCTTAAAATCAACCTATGAAAAGTGTTTTCAAGATTGGAGAAAGCGTTGGAATATGTGTATTGCTTGCAATGAAGATTACTTTGATGGAAATAAAATTAATATCGATGAATAATGGAACCGTTTTCAAGGTATATCCAATATTCAAATGCTTTTAGACAGCTTACGTTGAGATTTCAGTATACAGTAGACCAGATTTTGACACGGCTTCATATTTCTTCATAAATAGAAAATAAAAAATTACAAATACTTTGTCTAAGAGTTTCTCAAATCATTTTCTGATTCATTGAACTGCAGTCCACACTTCTGATCAATTTTTTTCTATAAGTTACTATTAAATTCTCATTGTAGATGTGCTGCTGTCAATAAAGCAACGATTTCTTAGAATTTTCCCCCACCAAGTTTAAAACTATTATACATATATTATTCAAACAACAAATAAAGTATTTCAAATTTCTCTCTTTTTGTCATACAAAAAAGAGGCCGTCATTCTACCTGGTTTAATTGAATAATTTCACTATGGCTGAAATATAGATCTCAAAATTTAAAGAATTGACTGAATGACTAGTTTGATAATCCTGGGTTTTAGTGTCTTTTATACTTGAGTGTAGGTTAAAACCTTTCATGACTAACACAACGAATGGCTCACCAATGAAAAACGCTTCCAAGTTTTGGTATCATCGGTGTTAGTCCATTGCTGCCTAATGGGTAAAATTTTACCCATGAAAATTGATTTTTAAAAAAAATCACAAAAAAGTCAATGTTTGAGATCTCTCAAAACCATTGATAGGGATGGTTAGGGTAAAGATGGAGCTACCTTAACCAAGTGAAGGTCACCCTAAAATTTTGCCATCTAGCTAGAGTTACCAGACTCCAAAAATCGTGAATTTTCCGGAGGTGGAAAATGTGGCGAAACGTAGTGGTCTTAGAACTTCACAAAAATCTGCCTCCTAACTCACCTGTAAAAAATACAACTTTTGTTCACGTGTTCAGCTGATGAAATTTTATCAAAATCGTATGGGCGGAACTGGTACCCGGCAGCAATGGGTTAGTAACAGAAAATTAACCCTTTATGTATTCACCGGTGACAACAACAATTGTTGCTTAGTGTCTTTCATCATTAATACAAAGAATGGTTCACTGATGAACATGAAACCCCCTTCCCATGTACGAATGAAACATCGGTGTTCATAAGAAGTAGTCTTTGTGTGTGACCACCGATAATAGTTCGTAGTTCCTGGAAATGAGGGTTTTCTGTGCTTACCGGTGACACTCTTGTCGTCGACGAGTTAATAAAGGAACTAGAATAAGTTTACCTTATGCCTAAGATTCAAAACAAGTTGAAGTTCTTTGAAGGCGAGTTGATTTCAAAGAACTTCAACTGTTCAACTAATATTGAATAAACTTACCCAAACTGAATCATCAATTTATTCTAATATCTTAGTTAGTTTTAATCAGTTAGTTTGGGCATGCAGTGGCGCCTACAGGGGGATTTGGGGGGTTTCGAATCGTCTTCGACTCAAAAGTTGTACGCAAACCGCCCCCAAAATGAAATCCTGTGTGCGCCAATGTAGGTATGTAAATATTTAAGTTCACTGACACTGCAGTTACTTTGAAAAATAAATTCTGAACAACAAAGTTGGATGTAGTCAATTGAAAGCGTGACCAAATCTTTGCCAATTGATAAGGAAATAGTCATTAAATATCTACCTAGAAAATAGCTAAGTAGCCATTAAACAATGCAATAATAAGCTACAGTAAACCAAAATAATGTATATACATAATTTGAGCTTAGAAAAACATGCAGTGTTCGACTTTACTTCAAATGCAACACTCGAACTTTCGAAAATATTTGCCATATAAATATTTTGTAACCTCAAGTTGGACCGTAATGACAAATGGTTATATAAGCGCTCAGTACGACTGTCGCTCGTTCGTAGCGAGCCAAAAGATGTGAACACTCTTCACACACACCGCCGAATAGCAACAAAAAACTATATCACCGTTATATAAGTCGATTGTTTCGATAGATCAACGACCTCAACCCAGCCAGCGCCAGCGCTCTAAAAAGGAGACAAACTGCATGTGCCGCCCGCCGTCCCACCAGCTCGTAAGTCTTCTTCTTCTCCAGCGCCTTAATTGAAAAAACTGCACGCGTTCGCACTTTCATTGCGATTGCCTTGCGCCATCGCCGTTCGTTCGTTCGTTCATTCATTCATTTGCATTTCAGTCATTTGCCGCCACTCACCTTGTCGTGCTGGGCCGCAATGTAGGTGAGTAGGTTCTGCGTCTGCCAGCGACTTGATGCGTTAATCGCTTTTCGCTTAATGCCGATTAATGCTGCTCAAAAGCGCCAACGAGGCTGCCGACGGTTTGCTCTGCTTTCGCCGCCTCCGCGGGGAGCGTCTTTCCTGTCTGTATGCGCGTTCCGCTGCCGCTTGGCCGACCGAGCACGCTCGCGTCTCTTATCACACTCACAAGCGCACACAATTCGCTGATACAGAATTTTTGCCGTGTTGCGATTCTTTTTCGGCAGTCAAAAAACGTTTGCTTTTCTTTCGGTAGATATCAGGTTAAGGACCGTTAAAATGCCGAAATTCTTCGCTAACTGTCGCCGAACGACAGTACGCCTGACAATTGCTGTGTATGTTGCACTAACGCGTTTGATGCAACTTTTTTGCTATAATATTTTTGAATTTTTTTTTTGGAAAATTTTGTAAACCGAAAACTTGTAACCAAATTTTGTGGTACAAAATGCAAAATTGAAGCCGTGCCGTTTTTTCACGAAACTAAACTGTCTGCGACGGTGATGAAATTTTCACTGAGCGCAAAGCGATTTTCGATTTTCCGCCTTGCCGAGGTGCGAAAATTGTGATACATGCTGCTTGATATGTGAGAGAGCGGACACTCTCCGGCGCTGGAATGTGCTCTTTTGGCGCTTGTGGGACGGAGAGGTGACAGGATAATCGGTGGAGCAAATGCTGGGCACAAAACCGATTACTTTCATAAGCAAATATTTTGAAAATTATACAATCATGGATGATGAACTTGAAACTTTTAGACTAATATTTTCATGGCCAAAAGGATACAAGTGTGCTACATAAATATTTTACTCCATCATTGTCAAAACTCAATTAGACAAAATAGCTTATTCGCCAGAAATATCAAATTCCTGTTGGGTAAAAACAGCCTCGGTTAGTAATTTGCCGGTACAAATCACTTCATTGAGTCTCCTTTCTTTAACTTAACCCTTTCGCTACAGGTTTTTACTGGGGAAAGTTAAAATTTTAAATTTTACGTCTTAGGCTTCTATTTAATTAATTGACTGGCACGACAGCCCGCTTACGCGAGACTAAGGCCTAGCTTCCCGCAACCACCCGTGTTGTGCGTGTGAATTTGTACGCGGGTGGAAGGGACCTACAGTTTTATGCCGGTTACGAACAGCAGGTTGGGAGCTCTTTCATAAGCAATTTTTATTTATTTATTTTTATTTGGCTGGCACTAACCAACTGAGCCACGGCGGCTTCTTAGGCTTCTATGTGGTTATATTAGCAACATTCCATAAGAAATTTTTGAATTTTTATACTCGGACCCTGTATTTTAGAGTGTTTTTCTATGAGAGCAACCACATCATTGTGGCTGTAATAATAACTTAAACATACAACTTTTTACGCATAACGAAAATTTGAATATTTCTTCATTTACTTCAGCCAAACTTTAAAAAGAAAATTATCTAAATTGAAAGAAAACGTCAAATTAAAAAGTTCTCAAATTTTTTCTGCTTCTTCTTCCTTTACTTTGTCAAGATATACCATTAAAAAAACGTGTATACTTCTCTTCTTTAAACTTAAATATTCAGTTTATTAATTTCGTATTTTTCCTAAGACTTCAAACTATTCTAAACAAAAAAATGTATTCTTGCAACCATAGAGGATGCAGACGTCCACAAAGTAGCATGTTGCCATATGGCAAAAAAATAGCGAAAGGGTTAATCACTTAATCACTGTTTAAAGACAGTAAACGCTTTAAATTCGACATACGTATTCCTCATTGGTTGCTTAACACTAGAAAGACCATTGCGGTCAATTTGGCGGTTTTTCATTTTTAAATATCTATATTTTCTTTAGAATTTCTATCAACTTTTGCTTTGATGACTTTTATTTTTTATCGGGTTCTACAATTAGGGTTCTACAATTACAATTAACCAAATGCGATGTGTACTTTTCAAAATATCAGCGGATATAGTACGTAGTCTTTTTAGGTATGGAAAACTTGCAGTCTTTCTAGTGTTAATTTGGCTTAAAGTGGCCCTTGGGGTTTTATTCTAATAGATTATTTTAATGCACTTTTGACAATCTTTATTGACTTAGCTATGAGAAGCATTTTTTTTTCAAATGCATGAAGCCTCGATTAGCAGTCGCTTGTCGTCGAGGGACTTGTCGTTGAGGAACCAAATAAATCGATTGCCAAACACCACGAACCGTTTCAATTCAAAGTAACTCGTTGGCCAACATTCCGGCAACAGTGAGCCCACACAAATCTTCTCCTTGCGACCCACGTTCTCGTATAGACACACACACACACCCTCGCACGTTCGCACTCCACTCTACGTTACGCTACGCGACTATTTACTACCTTCTCGTGGCCAGCTGCGGCGCATGTCCTTGCGCTCTCGCTCAGCATATCGATTCATAGAAATTTTGTTGCTTCGCTGTTGTTGTTGTAGTTGTTGTTCTGTTTGTTACATTTTTATCACTGAAAACTTGCACAAATTCCCTTAAGTCACCGCCGGGTAAGGTTGTGATAAATCTAGGAGCGTGCGAAGTAATGTTGTGTCCACACCCCGCCCGTCACCTTCTCCCACTTGTCCCAGTCCCCTCTGTGTACATTAGAAGCGCAGCGTAATGTTCATACCGACTGCTCGGGGCCATATGCAGTCGTTATCAGCTGCTGCCCTGCTCCACCCCGCCACGGCTCAAACTTTGACACTCTGCGTGAGACGCGCCAAAGTTGTGGCCGGGGCGGTTGATTTTTGTGGAGTGTGGTCGCTTTTTGTTTGTTTATTTGACAAGTCAATGAAGTTTGAGCGAAAAATCAATTTTTAATGCAATGCATAGCCATCGGCATTTGACGTGCGTATACTTAACATTTCTGGCGCGCGCTCCGAATGAGACAATCGTCTATGGGATAAGCACAGCACTGAGGGTGGGGTGTGGGGGCAGGTGTTCGCCGCTATGTTCGTTTTGTGGCTCGTTGCAGTGTTGCTTGTGAGCTGTGAATTTGAAAATTTATTTTATTTAAATGATAAATAATAATAATTTTATATAATACAACAAACATTTTTTATTTTGTATTAAAGTTTTAACAATTACAAATTTTTATTTATTTTAGGTACATTTTTAAAATATTTTTTCATTGAGTTAGTGCAGCTTAAATGCGGCTCTTTATTATAAATAATATTTTAACACACAAGTTATTTAACAAGTTAATAAGTTATGGTAAACATGGAGATTATGATTTGGTCTTACTAAATAAATATAATAAAATTTTTATTATAAATAATATTTTAACACACATTGCATTACTTTCATGATAACTTTCGTACAGCTCTACAAGTTTTGGTAAACATAAAGATTCTGTTTTGGTCTTACTAAATGCAACACTGATTTACAACCACCCAACATGTTGCTCATACAAACTGTTGCTTGATACAACATTAACGACAGAGGCGTCTAGAAAGAGGAGCTTTGTGGAAACAGTTCGAAGACCAGCAAAACTAGTAAAAGAAAACAAATTAAATCTTCATATTAATTAGTCACATTTCAGACTGAATCAGTCCTTTACATAGGCCAGCAGCATACTGAATGGATTATGTCTTTTTGATAAATTCGCTCTAGGTACCCTTTTTGTGAACATGGACTGGTTGTACAATACGTAAGGTATTCATTAGAACTTTTTGTGTCAGTTTCTAATTAGTTTTGGTATGAATAAATTAAGGAGGATACTAGAACAGGTTTCTACGCAAACATTTTATAAGTCAAAATCTTATAGGTTACTGAGCCGATTCTAGATTTCTCAGGCAAATATCTAAAGATCAGTATTTAAATTATACTGGGACAGGGATTCGCATCGGCTAGAGTCTCTCATCGAGACTTGACTGTTGAAGTTGTCAAGGAATTCGTGTACCTTGACACCTCCATAAACAGCAGCAATGATGTCACCCTTAAGATAAAGTAAAGGATTACTCTTATCAATAAGTGTCACTACGGTCTCGGTGGGCAATTGAGTAGCAGAGACCACTCTCGACCAACAAAACGTACTCATTCTGCCCGTGCATTGTGTTGGATTGTTCAAGGGGAAGGTTCTTCGAAAATCTTCGGTTTTGATTGCGCTGCCAACAACCATCGAACATAAACCAACAACGAGCTGTTGAAGCTGTTTAAAGCAGAGACCTAAAATAATTACATATTATTCTATTATTATTGCTATATAATAATTATTCCCAATAAGAATTTTTTACGTCGCCTATAACTATTATCATGCAATAAATATTTTTGAGTTGCATAATAACTCTTATAAGTAACAAGTATACGACTGTGTCCAAAAAATAAGGTGACATTTGAATTTATGAATTATGAATGCATTATGAATTCCTTCCGCCGGGCCAAACAGTCAACAAGGAATATTATTTGAACGTTATGCGTCGTTTGCGTAACGCTATCCGCCTAAAAAGGCCGGAATTGTGGAAAGACAATTCTTGGTTTTTACACCACGATAATGCACCATCCCATACTGCACTCGTAATTCGCGATCATTTCGCCAAAAACTCAACCCATATCGTTCCGCAACCACCGTATTCACCTGATCTGGCGCCGTGCGACTTCTGGCTGTTCAGCAAGCTCAAAAGACCGCTCCGGGGACACCGTTTTGATACGATAGAGGAGATTCAAGCCGCAGCGAAGACGGAACTGAAGGCCATCCCGGAAAGTGACTACAATCAGTGTTTCGAAGATAGGAAAATCCGTTGGCATAAGTGCATTGCATCGGGAGGGGATTACTTTGAAGGGGATGAAATTGATTTGGAAGAATAAATAAAGAATTTTCAAAATAAATACAATGTCACCTTATTTTTTGGACACCGTAGTATTTTTCGTTGTCGATAATTATTATTTTGGGATTTTTGGTTTTTACATTGCTTCATAACTTTTATTAATGACGTTTTTAATTTACGTTACCGATAACTATAATTTTGAAAATTTTTTTTTACGTTGCTTTACAACTTTTATTTATGAATTTTTTTCATTTACGTTGCCTCCTGTATGGACGTTGGAGCTCCTGCGAAAGAGGTGTTCTACTCAGTAGTTAAAAGTCGACAGCAAAGAGGGAAGTGCCGGTGGAAGTACCAATTCGAAGACGCCCTATTATCTTCTTGTGTGACCAACTAGAGAAGGCAGGTGCAGGAGAGGCGTTTGGAGAGCACTTTTGCTGCAGACCGTATCCTGGTAATGGTTGTTATGGCCAGTTAAGTTGACTAGAAGATATCTACTAAAAGTCCGTAAAATTTTCTTGTTGATAGCCAGACACATTTCAAATGCTGGAGTCAGCTTTGGCAAAATCAAAAGTGTAACGGTAAGCTAAACCATAACAGCACAAATTAATTTTCTTCCAATTTTCCAGACACTCCGGAAGGAAGGCAAGGAAACTGAGATGGCAAGAAAGCGCATTAAATCTTTCGCTACTTTGCAACATGCAACTTTGTGAACGCCTCAACACTCTATGATTCCAAGAATCAAATCTATTTATGGACTTTACAGAAGTTTCAAGCAGAGACTTAAAATAATTATTATCCGTATTTTTGGAAATAAAAAATTGGTCTACTCATAGTTTAAGAAATTTCTATAATTAGTGCTTTATAGTAATTATTCCCTATAAGAAATGTTCTACGTGGCCTGTAACTATTATCATGTAATAAATATTTTTGAGTTGCATAATAACTCTTATAAGTAACAAGTATTTTTTCGTCATCAATAATTATTATTTTTGGATTTTTGTTTTTTACATTGCTTCATAATTTTTATTTATGACTTTTTAATTTACGTTACCGATAACTATTATTTTATAAAATTTTTTTTAAGTTGCTTCATACTTTTGTTTATGATTTTTTTCATTTACGTTGCCGATAACTATTATTTTGGGAAAAAAAATTTTTAAGTTGAATTATAACACATTTTGGATATGAATTGATTTTGAATTGTTTTAAATTGACAAACACAAATTAACTGCAGAAAACTAATTTCCACCAACAACTAAACAATTAAAAATCAATTGATACTGAAAATGTGGTAAGGCAGCGTTAAAAAAATTCTTTTATAAAAATTATGAAGCAACGTAAAAAAAATTTCTGAAAATATTAGTTATCGGTAACGTAAATAAAAAAAGTCATAAATACAAGTTATGAAGCAACGTAAACACAAAAAATCCCAAAATAATAATTATTGAGAACGGAAAAAAATTTGTTTCTCATAACAGTTATTACGCAACGTAAAAATTAATTGTCGCAAATAATAATTATAATCAACAAATAAAATGTATGTTACATTGTAATAGTTACATTGCAATTATTTTCTTAAAAAACGTATAATAGTTAAGTCCCTGGTCTGAAGTTTTAGGCGCTTTTTGAAATACAAAACTGAATGTTCATGTTCAAAACAGAAACATATAAACGCTTTTGAAATCGATCTACCATGTAAAAGATAGTTTCTTAGAAGAAGAAATAATTTAATTTTTATTTAATTTAAATTCTTCATTCATTTAAGCCGGAAGTATTAAAAAACAGTGATGATTTTTATTTATGCTTCAAAAATATTATGTTTGAGAAACTGTAACCGCCGCAGCGATGTTTTACACTTTGGTTGTTGTCATATGATATCATTTATAAAAGCTACTTTGATAGGAAATTAAAAAACTTATGTAGAATTTATTTTATGATCCCACAGAATACTAACACTAAGGAACTTAAACATTCGACAGTAGAAAGCTGTAGCGAAAGGGTCAATGGGTCAGGACCGAGTACAGCTCATCCGAACACTATGACCCTCTCTTTTCATGAGAGTCTTTGGGTTATGCCCCATGGGGTCCCTCATGAATTGGCATCTCTCATTCAGCGATTACAATACAACAACTTCTCAACAACTTTTTTCCAATAAGATTTTTATAAAATCTTATACAATTTAAGCTGCTTTCCAACACTCAAACCCAATGCACTGAGCCGTGTCGGGCGCAATTCAGCGCTGCCGAATTCAGCGCTCAACTTCCAACCACCGAATTAGACACAAAAGCGACTGCGAAAACCAAAAGACAACACCAAAAGATACAACTACAAAAACCAGCTAACGCACCAAAGCGAACACAGCTAACAAATGGCAACAGGCAAGAGATACAAACAAACAACAACAACAACAAGTGCCACAGCTTCGAGCCAAACACAGCAACTGGCCGAGTCAAAGCAATAAGCAGCGAAGTGCTGTTGTTGCGATCAGTTGAAACGAGACAGCCGAGTGGAAAAGTTACAAAGCGCGGATGATAACTTCGAGCGTACATTCGCTGTATGAGTGGGCCAGAATTTTTATTGAACGCGTGTTGTGAATTTTACTTCGATACGGTTACAGCAAAAGCGCCAAAAGGTAGTTAAGGGCTAAAGTTAAAATCGTAAAAAACCCCGAGTTTAGTGAGAAAAATGAGAAAATTACTTGAGAATTTTTTATAGAAAAGAAAAATGCGCCCAACAATTACCTAACGTCAAACAGTGACTAACACAGACAAAGCGCGGCCGAAAAGTGTGCAGCGTAATTTTCAACACGAATTGCGAGATTACGCGAAGAATGCGCTGCAACAAATGGTTCGCAACTTAAAAAAAACCAATGCAAGACTCTGCAACAATTATGCCAAAGATTTACAAAAACTGGAAAGATTTATTGAAAATTCTATAAAACATTTCAAGTCGGTGTATTTTGGTCCCAATTGTGTGCGCTGATTTGGTGGGTGTTGCGAATGTGTGTGCGTGAACTTGACTTTAGCGCAACGAAGCGGAGATGAGTCGAGCGGCTCGAAGTGCACTCGGCCGCGTTGCTCTTCGAGCGTCTCTTAAGTGCGACCAACACACTGGATGCGGTCTCTCGTGGCCGCGTTAAGTTAATAATTTTGTGTTTTTATGCGTTAAAGTTGTATGGGCCGTTGTAGAAAATTTCAGTTTTTATGTGATTTATTTATTTTTTTCACATAATTCATGGCCTGTCGAGCACATTACACAATCCAATTATTTATTAGTGCAATCAATTCCTTTTTTTCCAATTCTATGTGAGCACTTTTGCGCACAAATTAAAATCATTCGATTGGCAGAATGGTTGGTCAGCGTGTGCGGTTACATTTGACTGCTTCATTCAATGTTTCTATTGTTTTTGTTGTTTTTGTTATTCTTTTCGATTCTGTTATTGTCAGTGACGGCGCTATGGTTGGGTGCGAAAAACAAGTCCGCACACGACCAAAAAGCCAGCCCAAAAAATTTTGTTTTTCTCTTTCTCTGCTTCTACAACGTTCTGCAGCTTTTATTTAGTTTTATTTAATTTTATGGTCTCAGTTTTATTGTTTTTCGTTTTGAAAACTGTTTTGCAGCATTCGTTCGTTTCTCGACACTCATATTGGGTTAATTATGTATGACATAAGTTTGTGCTCATCGTGCAACTTTTTATGGTCATTGTGTACTTTTTTTCTAAAACAAAAAGTATAAAGTTTCGACTGCGAACAATGCACACAGAGAATTTTAAATTGAAAATAATTACAGATTTTCAGTAAAAACAAAGCCCGCTTTGACACTAATATTCGAAATGTATCATTAGTCGAGTGTAACATGAAATGTGTAACAAAACGTAGCATACACAATAACAACAATAAATAATAGTTGCAATTTTATGTTATTCAAATTCAAGGTTAGTAGGTTTTGTGCCCAAAAATTGCCATAGTCAGTGTGTAAAATGTGGCAGCAGCTGGTTCAAGGTGTATTCGTATGTCAAGAACAGATTAAATAGTTACTGAAGTGCGAGCTCGCAGTTCAAAGCCTAAAAGTCCATCAAGTCTTTCGGTCTCACTGTATGCCGTTATCATGAGTTGAAAACAAGCTCAACAAATAGAAAAAAAAAGCATTTCCATAAATTCTCAAAGCTGTAGCGTAACAGCTTATCTTAACTGGTTAACTTTTACAGTTACGCATCTCTGTTTGTATTCAAAGCCCTTATTTTAATGTGGCTTAAAAATGTTAAATGTTGCAATGCATCTTTGAACGACTAAAGTGCTTAGAATGTGACACTGTGTCTTGAACAAAAAACTCTCCAGACCGAATCATAAAATTAGTGATTATTCATTGTTAACTCAAAAATGCATCAAAAAAGGCTTTCAACTTTATTCTATGACATTGTTGATGAATTGAAAATATTGGTTCACATTTAGTGCACTCAAAAAAAAAAGGTTGAACACTTTTAAGTATTAAAAATACATAAAACTTATAAATGTTTATACAATGTTGTAAATAACCAAACCGCTTTGAGCCAAGTGGTGCGCTTCTGTTCATAATATGCGAGCCAGAAGAGTGATTTAGAATGTGTCTGACTCTTTCAAACCATACACAAGAAATGTGTTTCGGAAGCAATGGTTTAGGTCGTGAAGCCTATCGCTTCACTTCAGTAACAAACTTATTGTACCTTAGTAATGGATTTTTTCTAAAAAAATGTTTTTTCGCTTAAAACTTTTTATAAGTACATTTTACGTATCTAATGTTGCACATCAGAAGAAAGGTATAAAAAAGACCTTTCGTTTGATACCCATATCGTGTAAATCAGTTCGAGATTAATTGAGTTTTTTTAATAAAAAGTTTGAACTTTGACCCCAAGCCACGCCTTTTAAGAGCGTTTCCCAGGCAAACTTTTTAGTTTGTTAGTTGCAGGAGCCAGCCGTCTATATAGAAGCATGCTCATTTATTTTTTTCACGAGGGTTCGCTATACTGCATTTATGCCTCGACGAAAAACTGGGGTTTTTGGGACATTTTCGTCGAAAACATAGTTTGAATGTATTTTTTTTGGATTGGTGTCTTAAGCAAATTTATTGGTCGTTAAATTATCTACAAACTTGCCGAAGACAGTAAAGCGATATTCAGAACGATTTAGGACCTATTAGCATTTAAACGTTCAAAGACTTAAGCGACGAACTCGACTGAAATGAGCAAAATTCAAAGTCGGATTTCTCTTAAACTAGAGCCAATCCAGCCAAACTTCTGGTGGATCTCAACTCAGTATACCTGTAGAAAAGCCGCTCAGTAGGTCCACCGCTTGTTACTTTTTTTGAGGGTAAATTTCACGCACAGTGTAATTATTTTCGGTCTTTGGTTGTAAGCACAATTGATCATTCCATGGGCCACCAGCGTCTCTGCAGTAGCGAATAGGTAAACCAGGAATCTTTCCCCCCATCGATATGTTTATATGAAGCGTATCGTATTATTGAGAGCGTATTGTGTTGTCTAAAAGTGCGACAAGTCTCTGCTGCCAGTGTGCATCTCTGCCGAATTGGAACCGCTCTGGCATTCGTTTGAATTTTCTGATGTCCTCTAGCTTCTATATTCAGATTTTTGTCTAGATGTAGCACAGATTTAATATACTTCAGATCCATTCTTACTTACTTACTTAATTGGCCATAACAACCTGTTGCCGGGTTACGACCTGCCGTAAAAGTTTTCTCAGCTTTGCGCGTTTCTTCCCCAGTTGGTCACATCAAGAGATGATAGGACGTTCTTAAGCTGAGCCTTCCACCGAAGATACGGTATCCCTTATTGATATCGATTGATATCGACTAACGCGTCAAATACCTTTTTTGCTGCAGCTTCATTGTCCATAAGTCCATGCATGAAACCAAATAATTTGTGCCTTCTTTTCGACTGTCCTACTTCCACAAAAGATGCACTAATATTTTTTCAATTTTTTTAATTTTTAACAATTGCTCGTATCGTTTATTTTGGCTGCCAATATGACTGCTGAAATTCAACAACAGAGTCTATTAAAAAAAACTTTCTAATGTCACCTTCTGGTCAACTTTATATGGAATGAGCCCAATCCATCTCCAATGTGAGCATTGACATTTCAGATGTCCATAAATTGCTTTCGCGCTAGCTTTACAATTTAAAGTCTGAGTCGCATATAAGTACACCTATAAAACCTATAAAGCACGTAGCACTCGTCAGGCTGCAGTTGATGATAACACGTGATATGAATATGTTATTAGTTGCATTTAAATCTAAGAAAATTCGATGAATACTCAGTGCAAAAGATGCTTCTGTGAATAGTTTTCTCAATCAATTTCCGCTTTCAAAGCACCTAATGCTCTAACATTAAGTTACAATAGGTTGTTTCTTAAAGGCTTAAAATCTGTAAGAAAAATGTTCATCTATCGCATTTAGGTAAAAGAATATCAAACTAAATTCTCGCTCATCTACACATATTTCCCCACGTTTCTTTTCCCAGTGTAGCCATTCGCAATCGCTATTTCCAATCAATTTCTGTTCTCCATATGGTGCAATAATATTTATTGACATGCAGAAAGCATCATCTCCATATCGAAATTCAAAACCCCATCTTCCTCCACTCTAAACTTCTGGTCCGCGCAACGCATAAGCTTGACGACAAAGCGGCGACGACACTCGCGCCAATGCATGAGTCACGGCGTAAATATGCACAGTGCGCCATCAACAATAAAGGAGCGAATTGTTTGCTAAATCTCCAACACGTCTCATATTTACTTTTGCATTAAGACGTCGCACAAAGCCGCACGCCGCCTGAAACAAAATATGGAATTGTCAATGAGTGATGTAGACTCAGTTCTAGGAAGCGAATAGCTCACGCTCAACGAATGTCGCAAACGAATGCCGCAGGCCAACACACGCCAAACCCTAAGCATAGACATAGACTAAGCACTCATACATACAGACACACGTACACACATTGAAAAATGTTAATGCATGCAAGGTGTACAAAAAAATTGCGCTAAACAACGAAATATTCTTTACTTATTAAAATCAAACTCAAAAATTCAATTTGCATTGGCGTCAGTACAATATTTTGTAGCTAAAACTGCGTGACTCGAATAAAACGGTTAAATTTGAAAACAACACAAAACGCTAGACGGCAACGGGGAAGTGGGCAAAATCAAATCGAAATTATATTCTAACAACGCACTATAATTATTCTTCTCAACAATTTAGAGTGCAAAGTCAATTAAACGCACACGACGCACAAGATCGACTGCAACGCGACGCGGCAGTGGTGGCATAAAACGCCAACAGCAACAACACAACAACAATAACAGGAATAAATAAAAACGCATAGCAACCACAAGCCGCAATAAAGACAACATTAAATTGCAAAAGTGTGCGGAAGAACGAAAGACTCAAGCGACGAACGCGAGATGGCGAAACCAACGCAACATGCGGCGACGACAAGCCAGCAGCTGCTCTCAATGCTGCTAATCTGCATTGTGCTGCTAGTTAGCCAGGTGAGTGTGATGCCACTTTTATTGCCATTAAAATACTTTTTTTTTTTAGAAAAAAGAAAATTCTTGATTACTGGCCTTGCTGTGCGAAGCCAAATGATTTGACGCGTTGAATCGCTTGAAAGATTGTGCGAGCAGTAATTTTTACAAATTGTACTCTAAAATGGAGTGCATTATTACTGGCTCGATGTCACTATTGCGGAAGTATTAAGAATTGTGGTTTAGAATTGGTTGAAGCTATACAAATTTTAGGGTAAATTTTAGTATAAAGCTTTCTTATGATAGAATAGAAGTTTGTGAGAACCTCAAATCGATTCAAACTGGAACTGGTTGAAGCTATACAAATTTTAGGGTAAATTTTAGTATAAAACTTCCTTATGAAATAATGTGTCGATGAGAAGGGAAACGCACCTCATCTTCTATGCAGTTCTTCTGCATTATCTGGAAGAAGTAAGACGCACCTGGGCAATCTTCTTTTTCGACAATCTAGAAGATTTGGTCGATAGGGATATCAGCAGTCACGAAGCGTAGTTTGTGAGAACCTCAAATTGATTCAAACTGGAACTAAAGGCTGAGCAGATTTAAGTTCAAGTAATTGCGATGTCAGCATGAGCGCTTATGGCCACTCGTACCCAACTACCTTTTTTTGGTAATGATTTGAATATTGTTACCGAAAATTTGAATTCGTTTAGAAAATTTCTTAAATACACATTAAGAGCATCTAAAGCCCTTAACGAGAGTACCCTTAGACCCCCGAGAGTGCTTCATACTTTGTGCCTCAAATCGATTCACACTATTGAAAAGTTTCTAAACGGTTACAAGCCAGCATTCTCCAGCACTCTGTGCGTTCGTCTAGTGCAGCTTTGTCTGAGCTCGACATCTGTGCTTCAAAACATTCAAAGCGAGAATTATATTACAAGTCGCAATAAGTAATAAACATTAATTTACATTAATAAACATTAACGACATTTGGAAAGTCCACAGTAAACCTCAACTTAGCACGTCCCCATGAAAGTCATTGCATTTGAGGTAATTCATTGTTGAAGAGCATATTTGTTATAGAAATTTCATGCAACTGCTAGACGACAACTTCAACGGTTAATGAAATTTCTTGAAAAGCACATAAAATACCAACGAAACAGAAACTGCACACATTTTCTCTTTGAGCGCTTACACAGATGCGTACTTGTACTTTTGTTTATTGTATTTTTTCGGTTTTTGGTTTAGCATTTTTCTTCAACTTTTTCATTTTTTTCAGTTAGAAATTTCACTTGAAATTATGATGTTTTCACTCTTCATGCTTGCCGGTAGGTAGTTCAGCACCGCATAGTACAAGTACCCGCACGACTGACACACCAACTGTGTGTCAGCGCTTTATGTGTGGCCATCCATTCGTTTACCAGGCATTTTTATTCTCCGACCATAAAAACGGGGTTAAGCAGCGTCGTGACATTGCTTGGCTCTAGCTCCAACTTCAACTCCAACTCTGTCTCTGGCTGCGGCTTGGGCACGGTGTCGGCTAAACGTCACTAACAGCCGACAAATTACTTCATTCGCACTGCGTTACACAAAGTTGCACAGCGTTGATAAGTTGGATAAGTTGTAGTCGCTCGCAAGTGCCGCAGTTTCTCCGCCGACCGTGCAATTTCACAGCGATTTCAGGCAGCGGCTCAAGCCACGAACTCTGGCCGGCCAACGGCGAGCGTCTCCGTGTCGCTGACAAGCGGAGAGAGTGTGCCGCGGCCGCTGACTTTTGGCCAGCGTTCGACGTCTGTCGTTCGTGCCGTGCACAATTGATAATGTGCGCCGCAATTGTTGTTGTCGATGCTGTGTCGCTGCGCGCTTCTTCACTGCGCTGCTCATTTCCTCACCAGTTGAAGAGTTCCACTGACCGATATTTCAATGTTGATGTTTAAATCCCATTTTGTGCTTTTACTTGCAACAATTACAGTCGAGTTGTAGTTGATTTTGTGTGTTGTCATCGTTCGTTGTTGTTGTTCTGCTGCTTGGGAAAATTTAGTTAATGTGTTTTTGTGCACATTTCGAGTAACACAACGTTTGTTGTTGAGAGTTGCCGTTCAGTGATTTCCCCCCTCCACTTGAGTTGTGTTCTTCAACCGTTGGCGGCCCAATAACTCATTTCGTATTTTAGGTTAGGTTGCCGAGTTGCGTGGACAATGGGTTGGTTGTTCGAAAATGTGTTGTTCCCATATCGGTGAGATTTCTTCGCTGATTTGGCAATTATATTGAGAAATAATCAAATTGATTTGAGTTTAATAGTGGATTGGGCACAATTATTGGCGTGCTGAGACTTGGGAAAGTTGCGCAGCAAAGCACAAATTCCAATTCGGAGAATCGATGCAAAGGGAGAAATCGTTGTTGATGTTGGAGCAAGAATAATGGAAATATTTGAAAGTTGCTGAGCTGTCACTGACAATCGGTTAAGTTGATGTAAGTAAGATGTAAGTTGATGAGAAAAATATTTAGAATATTTTCATGAAAGATAAATCGCAACTTGATTACTATTGTTGAATGAGTTAGTAACGCCTTTCACAGTGCTAGATCCATGCTGTGTAGTAGGAAGAAGAAGGTAGGTATAGAATGTATGTCCATCAGATTTTTACGGTGGAATATGAAAGAGGAAGGAAAGATAGAAACAGTTTTGTATGATCAAAGATACTAGAACACTTTGCTATCTGTAACAGTAACAGTTGTCTGGTGTACAGTTGTCAGGTGTAACAGTTGTCTGATTTGGTGGACCAAAACTAGGACAGCTAGAAAGGGTTTTGTGTTTTTAAACTTGTTGAATACTTATGTACTGAAGGTGCGAATTTTATCAGGTATTCTACTATTTTATATTCCTTAAAAATAAATGCTTTAATTTTGAAATTTCGAGCCAAATTTATCTAAAATGTTTTTAATGATTTTTTTTTGATTATTTTTGAACTTTAACCCTTTCCGGAAATTTGTACAATATATCGTAAAATTTTTTCGAAGATATTTTATTTGACAGCGAACGCATATTTAATGGAACAACTTTTTAATTTTTATTAAGGAGGCTGTGTTGTATCATTCTGTTTAAAAATATAAATTATTATAGCTGTGGCTACACAGTATGATCGTGTTTTGTAAGCAGATTTTTGCAAGAATTTGAAAAACCAGCAAATGACGGTACTTCTGCGTAGGAATTTTTAAATAAATAATACTTTTTGGTAGGAAAAAGCTAAACAATTTCAAAGTTTGAATCTCAGTTGATTTATAAAACTTACTAAATTTAACATTTTTTGCGTCTTAATATTTTTCCCGAGTCTTTAAAAAAATTGTACGATATATCGTACAAATGACCGCAAGGGTTGCAAAGCTTTGTACGATATAAGGCAAAGGTTGCAAGTTGTGTTTGCATTTTTTTTAAGTTATGGGTTTGTTAACAGAATTTTTGCGTTTGCTTGCCTGCCACGCCCATCTGTAAACCACGTGACTAATAAAATTCGACTATTACGCAATTTTCGATCAAAACTAAGAATTACTAGACGAGTTTCTGTTTTACTGGGCAGACACAGGTTATGTAAGGTTAGACATGCGTACTTGCCACTCCCACTACGATAATAAGAATAGGCTATATTCAGTGTCTGTCTGTAAAACTGTATGAATTTTAATTGATTCTGTGTTTTATTGAGAGGAAAAGGGCTTTGCAACAACAACAACGGTTATATAAGGCCGAACAAATGTGAATCCATTTTTTATATATATCATTTATATAAGTTTCGATCAAAATGAAATCACGTTTTGATTTTTTGTTGTTATAATTTATGTTTTCTATCCAAAAAATTAATGAATTGTTCATAAAACTTAAAAAAACTAAACCAAAAATGCATGAATTTTTACTCCTTTGCGGACCATTGTACGATATATCGTACAAAATTGATTGAGCTGTAATTCTCAACCTTAATGATTTTTTTGATATTTTTTGTATTTTGTTGCTAAAATGTTCAATGAATGTTCAAATTTTCTAGAAGCCTGGGTTTATGGTCACTATTGGATTTTCTATTTTTCATTGAATAGATTAGAAATATAGAATACAACAAAGGGAACAAGTTGCACCAGGCGACACTTTTAAAGATGAAAAATTTTCCCTTAAGCCCATTTATTTGCAAGAAACAACGAGGCTCGTCACCCGAATGCATTTGTTCGACCTTCGCTTGAAGTTGTTAGCCTCACTCTTTATCTAAATTTGCAATCACCAATTTTATGCAACTTTAATTAAGATAAATCACAAAATATAAGTCATAAAGATTTAAATTATCCTCCTTCAGCCTTGATTATGCAATCTCGATATACGAACACAAATTGGAACAGTGCTCAAAATTAAATAATTAAACTTTAGCACACAAAACAAAAACAGCTGTTTAGAGCAATCAATAGCAACAATTTGTTGCAGCTCACACATTCTCTCTCGGCACCACATGGCTCGATATGAATTCAAATTAGTGGCAAACAAATCACCGCCAACACTGCAACAAAAGCCAAATTGGCTACAACAAAAACAACAAAAACGCAGTTGTTACTGCCACAATGCTAATCGGCTTTGAAATCTTGTACAATTTTCGTCATTGTGTGTATGCAAATGTGGCGAGCGAGCACAATAAATATTTCCATATGTCAGTCAATGGAGTGCAGATTTTTTCCATTTACTGGCAAATTTTCGAATTGGCAAGCGAATTGTTGTACTCGTATGTGCCGGCACAATTTGAAATCGTGAGAGTGTGCAGTGAAGATTGCGCAGCGACACATTGCTGACTGAACAAATGCGACAGATGTCACTGTCCGTCTATGTAAACACGGTTCAAGTCAAGAGCAGAGAAATTTTCACATTTTGTTGACTGATTCGAATGGAAAAATATAAATGATTGAATATAGAAGATTCTGTATATATCGGTTATGCGGCTAATCGGCTTTGTCTCGATTGCGTTGGCTCATTTTTTATTTCATTTTCATACCAAACATGTTAGCTGCCTTCGATGTGTCTGCATGTGTGTATGTGTGTATGTGCTTCTTTGTATTGTAAAAAAAATTTCTGTTTGCTAGCGTGCTAATAGTTTTGCTGCTGCTGCGGGTAACACTTTCGATTCTCTTGCTCGTTCATTCATATTTTGTATTCTATATTTATTTCCCCCACATACATATTTGTCTGCTCGCCTGCCTTAAGTGTTTGTATGTACATTTGTATTTGTAGGAAAAAACATTTTCAAGTCAGCTGTGCACCGCATACATGATTCGCATTCTTCGACCAGTTAGTGTGGTGAATGCCTTCTTGGGAAATGACAAACAACATATTGACGGTTTTTAAACTGAAATACTCGCCCATACATACATATCTACTATACATGTGTATGCTTGTATTTAGCGCAAAAATACAAAGCTGACGTAATGGCGTTGCACATGTGGTCGTCAAGACTGGTTTTGGTACTAGAAGTCAATCATGTGTGGTTGTTAAACTGTCTCTGTCGATTCAATGTTGTTGTATAATTTATTGGCAAACATGTTTGATTTCGGTCAAAAGCTCAATTTATAAGCTGCATGAAAACATGTTTCTTATAATATGAGTGATTCTATTTACAAATTATAGAGTACACTGAGAGAAAAGAGTATACGAAAGGAAAATAAACTTGATTAGAATTTGATTTAACTAAAAAATAGAAATTTTTCTTTTTTTATTTGTTTATTTAATTTCATTCTAAAACCTCAAATATAAAAATTTTCGTTATTAACCCTTTCGCTAGAGGTTTTTACTGGGGAAAGTTAAAATTTTAAATTTTACGTCTTAGGCTTCTATGTGGCTATATTAGCAACAATCCATAAGAAAATTTTAAATTGTTATACTCGGACCCTGTATTTTAGAGTGTTTTTCTATGAAAGCAACCACATCGTTGTGGCTGTAATAATTACTTAAACATAAAACTTTTACGCATAACGAAAATTTGAATATTTCTTCATTTACTTCAGCCAAAATTAAAAAACAAAAAAGTATCTAAATTGAAAGAAAACGTCAAATTAAAAAGTTCTCTAATGTTTTCTGCTTCTTCTTCCTTTACTATGTCAAGATATACCAGTAAAAAAACGTGTATACTTCTCTTCTTTAAACTTAAATATTCAGTTTATTAATTTCGTATTTTTCCTAAAACTTCAAACTATTCTAAAGACCAACAAAAAAATTTATTCTTGCAACCATAGAGGATGCAGACGTCCATAAAGTAGCATGTTGCCATATGGCAACAAAATAGCGAAAGGGTTAAAAGTAAAAACTTTGTACTTATTCGATTTACAAATATTTCCAAGTCTTAAACTTAATATTTTATCTTTCTAGAGTTTAAACAGTTTACTCGCCATTATAGCCAAGCACCCTGTATTTATTTGCAAACTGCATTTGTTTTTGTTTTCCGTTTTTGCGCAGCACACCAAAAATTTATTCAACGCTATAATTTGTTCCGTCAGCGCTTCGTTTGGCAAGGAAATTCAACGCCGCAGAGAAAACCTTGAAGCACAACAGCAACATCAACAACAGCAACAACAACAACAGCACACGACACTCTGTGCAGCAAAAGCCGCGGCCGATATGTGTGCGCGCACTTTAGTTGATAAGCTGGCAGTGATTATACAAGCAGCCACAGCCGCAACCAAAGCTAAGGCATCATGCAACATTTGCGCTACTGCTTGTTGTTGTTGTTGTTGTTGGTGTTTTTGTTTTTGCTGCCGTTGTCTATCACTTAATGCGGCTGTTTATTTGTTTGCCATTTCTGGCTTTTCGCGCACCTTGACGCTGTTGTTGTTGTTGTTGTTGTCTTTGTTGTTGTTGCATACAACTACATAGATTGCTGTTGCCGCACAGTTGTCAGTGGCCGCGCGCCTTGTGCGGATGCCGGCGACGTCACACAACTTGTACTTTCCATCAACTCCGCTGTCGCTGTTTTCTCTTCCCTCGTCCGTCTTAATGCCGCTTAAGTGTGCAGCGGCTAAATGGCTGGAAAACCGTACAATTGAAATGTGTGAATAAATCGAAAAATTGCGGCTCGTCACACAGCTCCACACTGCTGCCAATGTTGCCACACCTTAGTGCCGGTGAAAAGTGCCGGTTAGGGGGGAAGGAGCATGGCACTGACTGCTAACATGCAGCAAAGTTATTATTATTTTTACACTCATTAAACAAAAAATGAACTTGCAATTTTATGTTTATGGCAAGAAGCCGTTAACACTGAAGAATGTTTTTTGTTACTTTGTTTGCGTGTTGGTTTTTTGTGCCTAACACATTGGGCCGCACGTCATATCCCAGCAAACAGTTTGCTCAGTTCGTAAGCAAAACTTATGCTGTGGCTTAGGGGATCAGATTCGTGGGAAGTCGCAGAGTCGTGAGTTTGAGTTCTGATTCAGTAAATATCAAATAAAGAAAACATTGGCAAATCTTTAGTTCTATGGAAAAAGCAGTTCAAAATCAATGTCCATTTATATTTGTAAGCCTACCACAAGTTCTTTAGTAGAAGCTCATGACTAAGTGGTGGCTCTGAATGGAATTTCTGCTCAAAATCGAGGTCCTTTTACAACCGTAGGCCTACCACAAGTTCTTCAGTAGAAGCATATGACTAAGTAATGACCTCGAATTGAATTTCTGTTCTTTCTTTTCTGGTCTTTTTACAATCATAGGTCAGCTACAAGTTCTTCAGTAGAAGCTCATGACCAGGGAAAGGATTTTGAGGACCTAAAAACCTATAAAAAAGGCAAAATAAAATAGCAAAAGAGGCACGGAAAGGCACTAAAAACTGCCTAACAAGGCAAAATAGGGCATTCAAAACTGTTAAAAAGGCAAAAACAGGCATTTAAAAATAAGAAAAAAATACTAGAAAATCTAAAAAAAAATAATTTTATTTCATCTGACGTATGCAACATACAATATTTATACCGTTTTTTGTAAAAGAAAAATCAAGGTTTTCAAGGTTTTTGATTTTGGCATGTTTTTTCTTTAAATTTTCCACTTCACAACAAAAAAATAACGGCTTAGGAATGATCAAATCAATGTAAAAACATCGATAAGTTAAGTTAAGTTAAGTTTCAAGGTATTTTTGCGAAACAAAAGTGGGAAAAATTTATAAAACGAAAGAAAAATAAAAAGGCGCTCAACAAATCTTGAAAAAGGCATTTTGTGGCATTTATAGGTAAAATAGGCACTAAAAAAGGCAAAAAAATGCAAAATAAAAGTGGTATATTTCTAATCAGGAGGACCTAATTCGTGCTCATTTTTAATCTGAAATGCTCTATCTACCAGCAAACAAAAAAGGCAATTTCCACAAAATCCTTTCCCTGCTCATGACTAAGTAATGAATCCGAATCGAATTTTTGTTCAAAACCGAGGTAAAATTGTAAGTTCCTTTATAAGTGTAGGCCTGGTCTTGAGTAGAAGCGCATGAATAAGTGGAAGCTCTGTATCAAGTTTCAAGCTCTGTAGTTATTTAACTCAGTATAAAGCATCTTTCTCAAAATTCTGGAACTACCGCAGCTGTATAAAGCGAACACTTTCTGGTGTATAGTGTATGTATACATGATGTGTTTGCCTAAGAAGTTCTAACTTAATGCTTCTCTAGCTTCATACGAAGCTCTACTTTCAAGGTTGATCCATTTCATATATTGCGTGAGCTATTAAACATCTCTGAAACTCAAATCCTGGTCACATTGACTTTAAAACATGATTTTAAAAGACGAAATGTGATACCTGCGCAACTTCATCCATTCTAACTTGACAAAGTCAACAAGTGGAAACTGGCTTTGCCTTCAGACGACATTTGATCATCAGTTATCATTAGTCATTAGTTGGGTGAAAATTCAAAAATTCGGTTTCAGTTCAAATTCTCATATATTCAAATAATAAATTATATGAATATATTCAATATGCTTAAATTCAAATACATTATGCCATCAAAAAAACATTTTCTTCGACTACAATTTGCATTCCATGCATGCGAATTTGTATGCCGGGTTACGGTGTGTGGGCAGCGCGTAACGCCGAAAATGTATACACGGTCACACACGTATGACTTCTGCCTTCGGTAACGACATTGCTGAGCCCGCACACGAAAAAAATCGTTGTACATTTTGGGTGGTAAGTTGTTGTGGTCGTTATTCTAATTGTGCACCTTTTGAGCTTTGGAAGCTCATCGAATTGGGAGTGAAGTGCGAGTTGGAATTCGGTCGGTTTTGGTGCGTTGCTGGTTTGTGTTGGCCCGTCCATTAGCGTTCGTGCGGTGCGCTTTTATAGGTGTAAACAAAATAAGTATTTCAATGTCAGCGCGCGAACGTGTGCGTATTTGTTAAATATTGTTTAATAATAGCTATAACGCAATAATTCCGTGCGCAATCTCCGCACCAAAATGTATTCACATTTTTATTCAGCCGACAATGAAAATACACTGATGAAATGCTAAAAAAAATAAATAAATAAAATCAACAATTGCAATATTTAGTTGGAAGGGTATTTAATAATTTAATTATAACTTTTGGGTTTGTTGTAATCGCTCAAATTAAGAAAATTAGTTATTTACATAACAAATTTGACAATGTGTCAAATAGGGAGAGTGACGCAAGGTGACTTATGTTTTTTGTGATTTGGGTCAATGCTGAGACGTTCACACTTAATTGATTGATATAGAAATTTAATGAAGAAACATTTGGGTCAATGTGGGGCAAAGATATGGGCAGGAACCAACAGCAAAATGTAACGAAAAAAAATAGTAATTGACATGTAACGCATGCAAGCTCCAATTTTTTAAAGAGAGTAATAATAATATTGTACAAACTTTAATAATAAACAAATATTTTCAATAAATACAGAAATTCCATTTTCAATGTGACATGTTCATAAAAAATTCTAATTGCCAAATTACAAATCTTTTGTCTCAGTGTAAATATGCAAATTTGTTCTATGTAAACAACTGTCTAAGAGAGCTAACATGGACTATGGGGCGCCTTTGCTGTGTTTTTGTACTCATTGTTGTTACTAAACAGAAATTATTCGACCATAATTTTCATTCAATTTTGTTTATGATATTTCGACAGTTGTATTCAATATATGATTTTATGATTTTGTTATTGACTACATAGGCAGTTGTTGTTATTGTACTTTTTTTTCATTTTGCTCTCTAACAAATAAAACAAGCAAATCACAAAAGCAATAGTGCGGCACTGCCATTTCGCACGCGATTTTCACAGATTTGCGCACTTTGCTAATCACCGGAACACGCAATAAATATCTAAAATAAATATTTCAATATTCATGAGCATTTTGCGTAAATATGCATTGAACATGAATGTTAAATCTATGAAAATTCTATACCTATTTGATGAGTCAAACTATTTATGGCATTTCTTTTGAAACAGAAGACTTAACACACAAACTTCAATTAGCGCATCAAATTGTGCCTCGTAATTAAATACCAAGTTGCACTGCAGTGTAATTAAATGCTTTTAGTTTCAACTTGAGTGCATTACCACAGCGGCGTTTGCGTCTTCAGTCTTTCGTATTGTACTACTTATAGCCCAAAATGCACACAGCCACTTGCACGCCCGTGTAATGATGCATGAAGCACAAAAGCACTACGCACACTGGGAACAACCGCACATTAACGTGAATTGTACCTAATGTGCACAATCATAGAATCAAATGTTTTGCCACTTAAAGGCTGAATTTGTTCTAAACAAGCAAACCAAAGCAAATACCCAAGTTCTGTAACCAAAAAAGAGACCAAAGCAAATGCATGTTTCCATTACCACAAACATAATTTGAACAACGCCCAGCAGAAAAGGGTCAAACCACACAAAATATGATTCAAAAAGAAAGACAAAACAAGCAAAGAAAGGGCACAAAGGAGGAGAAAATAAGGAAAAGCACTCAACGTCCAGGCCACACCGCTCAGCTAAAAGAGCCTCCACTCCATTATGCTCTAATTAACAGTTGATGACGCTGGCCAACAACAACAACAACAGAGGTCTGAGTTGTTGCCGCATATTGTGTTTTTTGTTGTTGTTAATGCAATTGTGCACATGCGCTGCAGCGTCAATTTTCCCGCAAAGCGCTCGGCTTATGGCACTTGAGTCCGTCGTCGCTTGTGCGATGCAGCGGAAGCTCTTTGACCACAATTGAACAGTTGCGTTTTTGTTGTGACGCCTCCTTTGGCTGCACCCGGCCGCTGCCAACGCTTGTAGCTTGCCGCGAGCTGATTGAGTCGACGTTTGCGCGCAGCTGCTGGCAATTAAACAGTATTGACTTCAGCGCTCGGGTCCATCTTTGTCAGCGAGCCAGCCATTGAACCAGGTTTGCAGGCAACCAGTTTGCGGTGCCTGTCAGCGCAGTATTGATGCGCCTCAAGCACACCACTCACTGGGTTAGTAGTGTCAGCGCGATTTGTAGCGGCGGCGTTAGAGCAGCAAAAATGCGCAACGCGAGCGGCGGAAAAAGGTGTGTTGGAAAATTCTATGTGCGCCAGGCATGAAAGGCAACACTGTTTTGTTGTCGCTTACAATTGTTGTATTGTATTTCATGCAAATTTAGATATGTGGAGCACAAGTGGTGTTTGGGAAGAAGGCAGGCAACACAAAAGTATTCAATAAAAATATAAAAAATACTGCAGAAAGTTTGATTTTACAAAATTGTAATTTTAATATTACTTTTTTTAAATTCTAATTTTCTAGAAGAATTTTCGCTCACCGATTGTTCAACTTTTAACCTAATTTAAACCACAAATGTTATAAGTATAAATATTATTCCTATATACTGTCAAATTGCTATTCATTCATTGCACTCAGTGACTCACAATTTTTCACTGATTTGAACTGCTGAAATCATTAAATTGGTGCGCAATTTTCCGTCACGTTGATTTTGCGGAAATATTTCCCAATTGTTGATGCGTAGTTGCGACAGCGGCTTATGGCTTAATTGCTTTTTGGTTTTTGTTTGGAATTTCAATTCAATTCCCATACAAATAGCAACGCTGGACAGCAGCGCTGCGCATTTGCAGCACTTCTGACTTTTTCACTCGGACATTGTTTATAGCTCGGCTTGTCAGCTGGCCCGCTGCGGAAAACTCATTTGAATGTTTATGCAAAGGCCTGCTGGCATATAGGGTCTCCACAAAAATGCTGGAGAAAGTTCTTTTTGTTGTGGCCGGAGTGGCTGTCGCCGCTGTTCATTGCCTCTTCGCTATTGTTTTTGGCTTTTGGATTCGTTGCTGCTACACTTAACACATTCATTATTTGATTAGTTGCATGGTTTTGCCAGTCGGCGTTGCCGTTGTTCGTTGTTGTCGTTTTAGTACAGTGTCCACAAAAATATGAGGAAATTAGTAAAAGCCACAATGGTGGCGGTTGGCAAAAACGTCACTCACTTTTTTCCACATTAACGAGTACTGTGTTTGCTTTCTCCAAATGACGCTGCTTTATTTATTGTAATGAATGCAATTCGAATAAAGCGCAGACAAATTGCCAACTGCGCTGGCAAAAACAGTGCCACGGAAGCAAGTGCGAGTGTGTGTGTGTGTGTGTGTGTGGTAAAAGTGGAGTAGCGAGCGGTTTGGAAATTATGCAGACAGATTCAATTGGCGCCGCTTAGAATAGCAATGCAGGCAAACTAGTAAACGAATAATATTCCACACTGACGACAGCTTTGCAAAGTGCAGTGACACAATTGTAGGAAAGAAAGGGACATTTGGCTGGTAAGTGGCTTCAGTTGATGTCAGTTGTCAGTTTATAGGAATCAATGAAAGTTACATTCGATTCAAGCGCTATGGACTAAGGAATTAGGCGCTCGACTGTAAGCTAAAGTTGAATGTTCAGTATGTGAAGCACAGATAAATGTGTACCATAAAATTGCACTGCGTTTGAGACCGAACCTCGGAAGTAATTGCTGATCAAATGCTTCAATAAAACGAAAACGGTTAAATTATTCAACGATATTCATTTCATTTTCTTCAAATCCATTGTAATATAAATATTCCAAAGCTTCTCCCAATCTTGAACACACCTTTCATAACCTGATTTTGTGATTGCCTTCAGCTCCTTCTGAGAATTCTCCTTTATTGCCTTATTCAACACAAAATGACGAGTGAATGCGAAAGCTTGTTGAACGGCATGAATGTTGTTTTTCAACGTCAAATAGTCGCAGTGAGGAAGGTTGTTTCTTCAAAATTCCGGTCTCTTGCGATGAACATTTTGCCTCAAACGTTTTAGCGCATTGTTAGAAATAAAAAATTTCAGATAAACTTTTTGCTAAATTCATTTCGCAGAAGACAACAAACACTGACTTGTTTACAAAGCTTTCATGCACAAACTCCCGACAGATGGCATTCAAACAGATATCTCAGCACCAGATGACAGATGCACCAACTCAGGAAAAAAATGTTTAGAAATATCTCAAGCGCGGTTTGTTTGAATTGGAAATGCCGGGTATTTTTTCAACAGAAGGTATCTTCGGATTCTTGGACATAATGAAAGAAAAGTGTACTTGTTTGTAGATAAATCGAAAATTAAACATCAACAAAACTTTTCATTACTCTTTTTGTGCAATTAAACTCTGATAAAGTTTTAAAATCTTTTAAAATTTTTAAGCATTTGTAAATAATATGAACCCTACAAACAATTTCTCGATATACATTTTTAGCGACAAATTCTCGAAATAATCTCGATTATGCTTGAATTTTTTGCCTTGAAGATTTTGAATATTTTCAAGTCAAATAAAACATTTTTTGTCAAACGAAAAATTGTCATTACGTGAAAGTGCGAATGTGTTAAAACTGAGTTTACGTGTTATCGTTATTTGATTTGAATAATGGACTGGCCATGCGACAGTACTGTAAAATATGCGTTTTATTTCAATTTTCAGAAAGAAAATAAGTTTTCGTAATAGTATCCAAAATGCTTTTGAGAACAAGAAAAATGACGCTGTCGAAATGACATCGAAATTTTCAAAATTTTTTTTTCGACATCGTTACGATATCTCGGATAAAATAATTTCAATATCGCAATGATATCGAGATTTTCGAAATTCTCGACACCGTTACGATAGTGTCATTTTTCTCGTTCTCGATATCATTTTAGACACTTTAGCAATACTCGAAAACGAGCAAAATTCTCGCTTAACCGATATCGTTTCTATATCGTTTCGATATCATTTGGTTTGCTGGGAATTTTCTTAAAAATTTATATTCATAAGATTTTTATTCATAAGATATGAAAAATTTTAATTAAAATGTTCATTCAAGTTCTTAGAATGTTTTAATATAATGTTCACTTCTAAAAATTCTAATTACAACTCTTCATATGTCATGTTTTCCGTTTCCGAACGAAAATACCATTAGAGCTCTAACCAGGCTAGAATGGGTCAATTATCCTTTAGTCAGTTATCCTTTAAAGCTGACGAATTTGCTCTAAGAGTTTTGTACAACAACTTCCGAAGGCAAATTGGCAGCTGTTGCTAGTTTAAGTGCGGTTAGCAAATTCCTAGCTCAAGTCAAGCGTCTTAGATAAGCTTGGCAATCTCATACATATGTAACATACCATATATGTATGTTGGTATATGTAGCTATGAACAGTAGCGCACGCAAGAAGGGGTTTTGGAGGTTTGAACATCCCAAATATCGGTTTATTAGAAAAATTTTAAATGCCAAATATGGTTTCAAATGGTTTTGAACTCAAAAGTTGCATACAGAATCCTCCGCCATCCAAATGAAATCCTATGTGCGCCACTGTGTATGTATGTAAGTGCAAGTATGTAGTGCGTGCGTGCCTTTTGTGAAATCCAATCGTGGCGCTGCACAATTCCATTCCAACTAATGCCACTTGTGTGCTTATTCACACTGCATTTTAGAGTAATTTTTCTTTCCGCCGACTGTTAAATGATAGAAAATGTTGCCAACAATAATTGTGCGCTCAGTGAAAAAGTGAATCGAACAAGTGGCATTACGAAAAAAATCGAGTACACGTAATGGCTGGCACAAAGGCCTCAACTTGATAAACGGCAGCCAGGCAGAGAGTCCGCAGAAGCTGTGTAAATAACATAGAATTAGCACGTCATTGTCGACGAATGTGATTGTGAGAAATCTGCAGTCAGTACGCGCATGCATGTGTGTGTGTGTGTGAGTCGTTAACAATGCCAGTGATGCGCCCGGAATGGGAATTAAGGTTAGAATTTTCCAGCTATGACTAAGGCGGCCGCCCAACGCAGCGATGACGCGTTGAAACTTTGAGTTGTGTGTAATTGTCAGAATGCAGGCGTAACGCTGCAAAGGTGTGTGGGAAAATTGTGCAAAGTACGAGGAAACAGTGTCGGCGTTGGCCCGAGCAGTGGCCACGGCAAGCAGCCAGTTCGTTGCTTGAGTTGTTTGTTTTGGGCAAAACGAAACACTAACCAAAATTAAAAAAACAACATTTTTTTTGATGTGGGCGCTTTGCGTTCTTTTTTGCAACAACAACAACAATTAATGTGCTAAATTTTATGCGTGGTAGAGCAGCGGTGGTCTATATTTCCCATTTTTTACATTTTCTTATTTTTATATTTTTTGCAATCAAACGAACAGCAACACTTCGAACCCACACCACACTTTGGCCAACGCGCTGCCACGACCAAACTTGCCACAGCAGCCGCATTATGGCATAGCTCGTAAATATTGCCAACATTATGCGACAGCAGTTGCAATGCTCGGCCAACACAAAGCGCGACCGAAAAACTGCAATTTATGCAATGCGGCGCAAAGCGGCTTTGACTGGCTGCAGCGGCGACAATTTGCAATCAGTGCCGGTGAGTGGCGCAGCCGCTCGACGCCGAACGTGCTACGACCGAGCTGGCAGCCAGTCAGCCCCGACGAGCTTATGAGATAATTTAGTTGTGGGTCAGTTTTGGTGGCAATGCGAATCGGCAATTGCAACAAAAACTAAGCGCAAAAACTAGCGGAAATTTAAATGCACGCGAAATATGCTAAACGGCGTTGCAAGGTTTGGTGTTTTTTGTTTTTGTTTTGTTATGTTGCCGCTGCACATGGTGGCCGCCTGCAGCTGCGCGCAATTGTCTCGTTGGCGGCGATTGTTTGGTCGATTGTGAAATGGCTGCTGGTGCCCACTGCAAATTATGTTCGAGCGTTTATCTTTATGGCCACTTGTAGGACATAAAGAAATCCAAGAAAGACGTTGGTCGTGTTTTTTGTTGACTTTTCAACAGTTAAAAAAAACCGCATGCCTTTTACTTTTCAAGCTTGCAGCGTTATTTCATTTCCAGAGCACAGTTCCGTACATATTAAAAGAAAATAAAAAGACCCGATCAGCGCACAAAGGAAGAAATGCGCCAATAATTGTCGGCCAGTTCGGAGAATGTGTTTCATTTTCACTTGCCCCACTGGCTTCTCTGGTTGTGCAGAGTCCACTATATGCCACATTTCGGTGCACAGTCGCGGCAAATAAATCATGAAAGTTCTTTAGTGCACATACAGCCAGCCGCCGACCAGCACTACAAATTTTTAATGACTGAAATGAAACATGGCAACGAAACGTTGCGGTCAAGTCACCAGCCTCAAGCTGTGATTGCATTTTTGTACCTTCGCTGCATGCTTGCGACTCGGACAAGCCGCGTTTCGCTTTTTTTTGGCTTGGCTTGGTTTAGTGGTTCCCGTGGCAGGGAATATGCGCGGTATTTAAAAGGTCTGGCTGCAGGGGTTTAACCTCTTTTTGCTGTGCTTTTTGTTTGCCTTTCAAGTTAATGCTACACTTCACTGCACGTCTCTGCTCATTAATCTCAAAGGCGAATCTTCGCTGGCAGACAGTAGCGTGACAAGTATAGTGTTTTCGAAGGGTTCATGGTAGATATATTCGTTGAAGCAAAATGTTTTTGAATGTTGCTAGAAATTTGCAATACCCCACTTAGTGTGAAATTATTAAAATATGATTAATGCTTAACTTTTTTTCTCAGTGTACTTATTTTGTATTATTATCTGTTTTGAATGCGCCTTGTTGCTTATTGAGTCTATCCTTATTTATAATAATAATCCTTTAAATGCTCATTGAACTGTATTGGAATCGGGTTCGTTGCCTAAGTCTTTAGTTTATTAATGTTTTAGTTTGGCTGTAAAAGAATTCAAGTGTAAAGTGAGTTTCCAATTTCAATGTCGTAATCCGCAACACAATTTATTGAGAGCGAAAATTTGAAGTGAAATTTATATAAATATATATATTTAACCTTTTAAGCTGCCTTTTAAGTAGCCAAATGAAATTTTTTCACATTTTAAAATAAACTCTATTTTCATCGTAAGCAAAATTTGCATACTATTTTAATGCAACGAATAATTTTAAATTATTTAAATTTTTATTTATTTCAAATTCAAATTTCAGAATTGCTAGATTTGTTGTCTGCTAAAAAATTGTTTTACTAATTAATTGCAACGAATAATATTAAATTATTTCATTTCTTATTTATTTTTAAATTCAAATTTCAGAACTGCTAGTTTTGTTATCTGCTAAAAAATGATTTTACTAATTTTTTGCAACGAATAATTTTAAATTAATTCAATTTTTATTTATTTCAAATTCAAATTTCAGAATTGCCAAATTTGTTGTCTGCTAAAAAATTGTTTTACTAATTAATTGCAACGAATAATATTAAATTATTTCATTTGTTATTTATTTTTAAATTCAAATTTCAGAATTGCTAGTTTTGTTATCTGCTAAAAAATTGCTTAACTAATTTATTGCACGAATAATTTTAAATTAATTCAATTTTTATTTATTTCAAATTCAAATGTCAGAATTGCTAGTTTTGTTATCTGCTAAAAAACTGTTTTAGTATTTTATTGCAACGAATATTTTTAAATTATTTTAATTTTTATTTATTTCAAATTCAAATTTCAGAATTGCTAGTTTCGTTATCTGCTAAAAAATTGTTTCACTAATTTATTGCAACGAATAATTTGAAATTATATCAACTTTATTTATTTTCAAATTCAAATTACAGAATTTCTAGTTTTGTTATCTCACAACAAATTTTAATTGAAGTTAACTTAAACAAATCGATACACATAAATAATTGATAAATGAACAAAAAAATAATTCAAATCCTTTACTCTGAATAAAACATTTTCAAAAAATTATTTAAAAACTTAAACAACCTTTTCCGCTCATTTCCACGTCCCCACTCGTTCATCATTCATGCATAAACAATACATATTTTACTATTTTATTCCAATAAATAATTTTACATTATTTCAATCTTTATTTATTTCAAATTCAAATTTCAGAATTGCTAGTTTTATTATTTGCTAAAAAATTTTATTTCTATTTTATTGCAACGAATAATTTTGAATTATTTCAATTTTTATTTATTTTCAAATTCAAATTTCAGAATTGCTAGTTTTGCAATCTGCTAAAAAATCGTTTTACTAATTTATTGCAATGATTAATTTTAAATTATATCAACTTTTTCAAATTCAAATTCAAATTACAGAATTTCTAGTTTTGTTACTACTAATAAATTTTAATTGAAGTTAACTTAAAAAGCATCTATACACATAAATAATTAATAAATGAACAAAAAACAAATAATTGAAATCCTTTGCTCTGAATTAAATAATTTTAAAAAATTATTTAAAAACTTAAACAACCTTTTCCGCTCATTTCCACGCCCTCACTCGTTCATCATTCATTCATGTGCATGGCGCCATTAAGCCATTAATTGTGTTGCTTAATGCCAGCAAAACAGCTCCAAATCAACCCAAACAAAGCGTCGACACATATTCATATTTGCACCTTTTCACAGTTCAGCGCAATAAATCGAAATTTAATTAAACCACAATGCCGAGAGTTTGCGCTAATTTCTGTAAATCGTGCTGCCGTACAACTCGCTTTCATGCCACGACCAGCAAATGGACAAAGTCAGCCTGGCGAGCACGAACTTTGAGCGCCATTGGCAGCGTCAGGGCGAGCGGCGGCAACAAAGGCAACAGGCGTCAACGCTCCAAGTTGTGGCGTAGAAATTATTAGAGCGTGTTGCATAATATTCGCGTTAGTTATTGTCTTTGGTGCAAGCTTTTGTTGTTGTTCTTTTTATAGTTAGTGGCGTTGGTTTTTTTATTGTGCATTGCATTATCACAATATTTTGTTTTTGTTATTGGCTGAAATCAGCAGCGTTTTTAATTCGATGCAAACGCCAACAAGTTGCATTGCATTAAATCAAACAGCTGCTTGCAACATTGGTCGATGGCCATTGGCGGCGGCGGCGACAGCAATGCGCGAGCCAATTATGACCCTCAGCTGCTGGGCCAGCACATTGAACTCGGCGGCAATTGGCCACTGCTAGCAGTGGACGGTTTCTGTGCTGCTATTGTGGGTTTTTTCATTTGCTTGTCTTGGCGCTGTTCGCCGTTTATCGATTGCTCGTTTGTGACACGAGTAATTGTTGTTGTTGTTATTGTCTGTTCTTACCGGACATTTAACAGCGTGTCGGCTATTTTTGGTTTCTGCGGTTTTTATGCGCTTTTTTGCTTGGCGTATTTTTAGTTTTATTTGCCAATTACTTTGCAGCGCTTTGGCCATTCTCAGCCTTTGAGTGCGTTCGAAGCAAAGCGAATAAAATGCAAATACAAATAAAAATTGAATATGTGTATGTAAATGTGGTAAGACAATGCAATAGTCTTGTTTACGTAGAAGCTGAAAATCTTTATAGGTACTGAGGAATCAACCCATGTCCCGCAGTATACCGATTATTTTACTTTTATGAATTCATATACTCGGAAAACACTATTCTGACCATTAACTGCTTCGACCCTTAACTTAGACTTTTCAATTCCTTACTGTAAGTCCAAACTTTATATGAATCTGAAGCGTTTGTAGCTAAGTAATTTTTGTTATATTCAGGCATGTGCTGCAAATCGCACGATTTCAAATCGAAATCGGAATTTGAAATCGTACGAATTTTTGGGGGGTGTGCTACAAAACGGACGATTTGACTTCAATTCGAAATAAAATTCAAGCTGTTTTTTTTGTTGACGTCTATACAACTTTTTGTCGAAATGTTAACAGAAAATTTAATATCTTACATGATGAGCATTTTCTTTGCGAGTTTGATGTATTTAGAAGAAAAAGAAAAAAAAAAAAGTGGATACATAAAAACGCCGCATTTTGAGAGACCATTCCAACCCACTGGACATGTCGGAATCTCACTCTCTCTAATTTTCTTATTTTGGCTCACAATGTAGATTGGAATTTTTGCAGGTTTTGTTATGTTAGGTTAAGGTGGCTGTCTTGGCATGGGACTTGTCGAAAGTAACACTTAGGCCACGGAATGGGACCGTTGTGATACCACAAGTTTAGGGTCTGTCTTACTGCCGAGATGACTTATTGTCGGGATGACTATTCAAGCCATTTTGAATTGTGGATGAACTCAAGCAAGTTTTTGATGTTAGCAACAACTTTCGATGTGGTTGAGACCTTCTTGAGGGCTTTAATTGCTGCCTGGCTGTCAGTGAAAATGCGAACCATACCCCCCTACTCTGCCATCTAGCTTGGAGCTGTCTGTATACAAACCGTGTCTTATTTCCACTCCTGTCTATGAACAGCCTAGGATACGGCAGTAAACCAGTACGAATCCATCTTTTGATGATATTTAGTCTCACTGCAGAGAGGGTTGCAGCTTGTTTACCGAAGAGGTCAACAGGAAGAAAATGGAGCAGGGCGTAGAACCCTCTGGATGGTGTTGATCGAATGCTCAAGTTATTATGACCGCCGCCGATCTTTGGACTGAGTCCAGAAGTTTCTGGTTAGCCACATTATCCAGGGCAGTCCACCATACTACTGCTCCATAGAAAAGAATGGGCCTAATCACGGAGTTGTCAATCCAGTACATGATACGTGGTTGGATACCCCATTTCTTGCCAACTGCTCTTTTGCAAGAGTGCAGTGCAACAGTAGAGGAGTTGTAACCATCTTGGTTAACAGGTTGTGAACTATGTCCACTATCGGCTTGCATAGTTTCATGTTAGTCAGTGAGCCAGTAATATTGTTGAAAGCTCCCTCAACATTTTCAAGTTCAAAATTTCTTTATAAGTTGAAACGCAAATAGAATATCAGCCGTTTTCTAATCGCAACGAAAACGGAATTTCGGTTTTCTGGCACATATCATTTCAAACGATTTCGTTTTCGAAAATTGACGAAATCAAAACGAAATTGAGCACACTCCATCACGCTTTCGCTCCGAATTTGAAACGAAAACGATTTGTAGCACATGCCTGATTGTTTTATATTTTCGTCCATTCATTTAAAAAATAAACTAAACTTATTGCCTAAAGCCACCGTTCGATAATCTTCGAAAGAAAGGGTTTCGTAGCGCGCGTACAGGGAGAAGGACATAGTTATTTGTTCAGATAGTCAAGCAGCCATCAAAGCAAAGGTCAAAATCCTCTGGGTCCCAGGGCAATTGACGGAAATGAGAAGGCGGATAGCCTTGTTAGGACTGCGGCAGCCATGGTCCTACTTGGACAGGAGCCCTTCATTGGATTGAAGGGTCTTGCACTGCAGTCTGCGAAATTCCTTAGAACTTCTTACATTTCCTACTATTTGTAAGAATTAAAAAAAATGTTGCTTAAAGGAATAAGAACCTCTTAATGAAACGCAACCACAACCAAATGATAACACAGCACAACAAAAAACACTTTTTTTCTGTTGCATGGAGTTTTTCTACTGTTTCTTACTAATTTGGGTGCGCTGATTTCGAATCTATCCTCAGATTTTTTCTAGCAGCTCTAGTTAGTGAGATATAGGTACCGTGTCATTTTTTCAGTTTTTCCTCTACTTTTTCCATATTTTTAGTCGTAATTTCTAAACCAAAAAACCGATTCACATAATTTTCACCTTATCGCATTACCAACACCGCACGGCTTCTTTTCCGATGCAACTTATTTTTATAAGTTTAAAAATTCCGCGGTAATTGGACCTCAAAGTCGGAAAATATGGAATTTTAAGGCGTTTTCTTTGATGGTCAAAAACATACACATTTTTTGTAAATCAATTAACGAGTTAGGTGTATAATGAAAGCCGACACATCAAGCAATACAACACAGCCAAATTATTTGGCAGAATACACATTCGCATCGAAATAATAGAAAAAATGTACCATATCCATTTTCATCACTTTTCATACATTTTCCTTAAAAAATTAGGGGCCTCAAAATATGCTCTTTTATATGTTCCATTTATAGTCTGAAATACAAGCAAAAAACAAAACAATTTTGAATTGCTCCGAACAAAAAAATTAAAAACTTTGCATATTAAAAATTAAGAGCCTCAAAATTTTTTACGAAATATCTGTAAAATTTTCGCCATCAGAAAAAACGCCTTGAAATTTAATATTTTCCTACTTTGAAACCTTATTACAACGCCAATTTAGAACACATAAAATTGATTAATGTTAGAAAAGATGGCGTGAGATGTTGTTAGTGCAACAATATAAAAAATCATGCCGATAGGATTATTGGTTCGGAAATTACAGTCGAAAATGTGGAAAATGTCGAGGAAAATTCGAAAAAGTGACACGCCCATTTTTCGCGGAAACTAGAGCTGTTACATAAAAACGTAGTATGGTTTTGAAAACAGCGTGGAAAAACAATTCAGATTCATGTAAAAAACTCCATGCAACATACATGCTGTTGTGCAGTGTAATCATTTCTTTGTTATTAAAGATTTTTATTTTCTCTGTACTCAAACTCTCTCCCAAAGCTTCCTGCAAAATTAACAACCTCGTTTCATCACCATATTTCTCCTTCACTTCTTGAATACTGATTCCATACAAGTCTTAAGAAAAATTGCTTTCAATTTCTACATAAAAATGTATTCCATTCAAACAAAATACTTGAAAATTCTCAGCAAGACACATTATCAGCGTGCACAGCATAGCTGGGAGAAAGCAAGCATGTAAAATTTAAAAATTAAAAATTCTGAACAGCAGCATTTATTGCAGTCATTGAGCAATTAAATAAATGTGTTTCCATTCACTGCGCCATCGAGCATCACGCACACACACACATACACAGACACATATAATTCGCAGCAAATGCGCTTGTCGCCGTTTCGTGCTAATCTAATTTTCAGATCAAGTATTACTTTCTAAAAACTCGCTGATCGTTGCTCGTAAAAAACGGCCAAAAAAAATTGCCATCTGTGCAAATTCTAAAACGTCAGCTGCGCCTGGCAGCGTTGAGCAAACGGCACACACGGCCAGCGCATACAAATACTGGATCGCTTGGCACTCGTGCCATGTTCCACTTAGGCGCGCCAAATGCAACACAACGTTATCAGCCAGTCGCTGTTACAACAACAACAACAAAACACTCACAGCAGAAACAAATGCGTTGCACGTTCTTTGGTGCTGCCGCCGCTGCAAACAAGAGTAACAGTTTGTGCCACTTTTGCGCTACACGCGGCCTTTTTGGCAGCCAGCAGGCCAACCGAAAAGTGCGCGCCAGCCAGCAATTGGGCCATGCCGCGGCCCAGCCACAATTTGGCATCATTTACGAATTTTCGGGGCCAAGTTTTGGCGTTGCTACTGCGCGACTCCATAAATGCATAAATGTTGCAAATTGCTGATTGATTGACTGCAGTGTGCGGCCAATAAAATCGCCACTAAATCGTTTGGTTGCCATTAGGAGTTTGAAATTTGAAATGAAAGCAGTTTTAGTATTTGATTCTCACGGGAAATTATGAATTAGTTTGTGGACTTTGAGTCTGCTCTATGTGTGTGGCTGCTTATTTTGCGCAGAGATTCAACAAGTTACTGACTTAACTGGCCAGAACAACCAGTTAGTGGGTTACGGCCAGACGCAAAAATGTTCTACAGGCGCCTCTGCTTTGTACGCACTTTCTTCAGTTAAGACACTAAGAGATCATGGGCGTCCTTCCACCAGAGACACGGTTTCCTTTTCGTCATCGATCTTCAAGTTTTTGACTCAAAATTGTTGAGTTGGGCTATGCACATTTCATTCTTAAGAAGAAATCAAAACAAAACTAGGTTCAATCAAAAGTAAAAATCACATACAGTGTGATCAAAGAAGCAACTTTGAGTCTCCTGATATATTTATTTTTTGTTTAATTTGTTTGGAAAATTAGCACTTTGACCCAATTATGCGCCAAATTGCTACAGTTAATGCCAAAAGTTCGCAAGTCACAACAGCGCCGTTCAATTAGTTTGTTGACCACTTTACTGTAACCCGCCAGCAAATAAATTAACTGAACCGCATGCTGCCAAACAAAAAACAACAAAAACACAGTATTGATAAAACTGTTCAAATTGCAAGGCGAACCTTTGGGCTGTCCAACCGCCAACCAGCTGACAGCAGCAGCCTTATTGCTGTTTTTTTTGGCGATCATTCGAGCCTTTCTCCACTGGCATCAGCTAGAAGTGGCCGCAGTGGTCGATGCGATGGCGTCGTGTATGGAAGGGAAACATTTCAAAATTTGTTCTGTTAAAAATCAGCCTGCAGGGTTCGCGCCGCAGTCATGACATGACTTTCTTCTGCTGCCGCTTCGGGTCTGCCGCGGCACTGAGTCAAAAGTACAAATTCAATTACTGCAATCTGGCTATCGGCCGCAAGAGAACCGCCACCGCTACCACCAGCACACGACGGCCAACCCGACTATGGCCAACAACAGCAGCAGCAGCAGCGTCTTTGGGCAGCAACAATTGGCTGAAAAAAGTGTAATAAATTATTTTCATTGATGTTGGTTTTGTTGGTTGCTGGATGCTGTTGCGCTATTTTGCCATTTTGAACCGAATCGTGAATCAGCTAGAAATTTCGTCTTAGCCATCAAGTTTATTGCGCCAGTGTCGGTGCGACGGCGCAATTGAGCGCTAAATTGCCAACTGCCTCTCCATGCACCATACTTATGTCTGTATGTGTGTGTGTGTGTGTGTGTATTTGGTGCTTTTTTGGCAATTGCCAATAAACTTATTTTCAAATTAATTGATTTTGTTCTACGTTCAATGTGCTGCCAATGTTCTTATTTTGGCTACACTGTTGTTGTGCTTCGTGCCGAAATGTGTAAAAAGCCAGCATGGTAGCAGCACACAGATAGTACTTACAGTTATTTCACTTGCGGGCAACATGTGTGCCGACCGCTGTTAGTGGCCGCCGGCCAGTACTTCTTCTTATTCGCCTCATCAAGGTATTCAAATTTTTTCGCTGTTTATTCGAACAACTTTATTTCTGGTGTCTCAGTTTGTACAGTTATTGTTGTTTAGCTTTTGAATTTTTATGTAGCAAAAATTGTGTTAATGTTGGAAATACTTGGAAAAATTAGACGTTAAGCCTAATGCTTGTTGTTTTTTTCATTGGCCCCAACACCCCTAACACCTCTTTGGGACTGATAAGACATTCAGATCGAGTGGAAATTAGAAAGCGTTGGGCAAGTGCGGAATTTTGATTAATTTCCCGCCTCTAGTTCATGGTGTTTATAATTTGTTTTGATTAATTACTGAAATTACGCTGATGAGCCTAAATTGATGTTAGCTTTGGGTGGTTTGCCACAGCCAAATTGAAAGACACCAAACATTCACACCAACAAAGCCAAAAGCCGCTAGAATGAGGTGTTGAGTTCAAACGTGGTTTATATAATAGTTGAAGCGAAACAAATTTTCGAAATAGTCTGAATACATTGAATTGAAATATTCCAAGTTTTTTATAAAAAATAACTTCACGCTTCCACTGTTTCAAAGTCTATTAAAAACAACCTCTTCAACTCTGCCATTTTGCCATTTTTCTATATTAATTTTTACCAAAAATTTTAATTTCTTTGCCATTGCAGGTATCCACACAAGAGCCGAATGAGTTTGCGCCGCACGTCACGGCCACTTGCAAGGCTGGCACCATGAATATCAAAGTGAAATTCAACGGACCCTACACCGGCGCGGTGCATGCGCGAGATCACCGCACGTCCGCCTGCATGACGCTGGGCGACGGAGCGGACGCGGTCGGCTTCAGCCTCAATTTGCTGGCGCAACAGGGTGCGCCCGACTACTGCGGCGTGCTGGTCAGCAACGTGAGTGGTGCCAATGTAAGCTAACCAACTTCCAATACTAATTGCCACTAAACTATTTACACGTTTTTATACATTTGACATCTTATTGTTGTAATTTTATTTTGTATTTTACACGAGCGTTTGACAGCGAATGCAGTGCGCGACGCGTGTCAAGTGAGCGACACTGTTTGATTTGTGTTTTTTTATGTTGATTTGCCAACAATTGAAATGCAGTTGACACATTGAATTGAACGGTTTTTGTATGTTGGAAAATGCAAATGGCAAATAGCGTAATAAATACAACAAGTTGTCAATCAGTTGCAAATAGTGTTAACACTGTGTGGTGTTGTGAATTGAGTTCAGTGCAAAAAATTGAGTTTGAATTTAAGCCAAAGTTGAAATTTGAACTGTAAACTGCTCCAAATTAAATTTTGTTGTTAGCTGTAGGTAGCATAACATTTTTTCAGGCTAAGACCTCGAAGATATAGAAAAATCAATTTTCCATAAAATGATTACTAACATAATTTGCTTGGGTATAATAATATAATTTGAAAGAAATCGCAACCCAATTTATGCTTTTGTGCACCACTTTTGAAGCAAGCACTTAAAACTTAATGTGTATATGAATAGAATTATATTGCAGTTTGTTGCTTAAGTCTTTTGTTAGTGCATGCGATTTGTTTTGATTTCATTTGCACACAAAATTTGTTCCTCAAATGTAGTCAAAGTATTATTCGTCTTTGCATTGCTTGAAGCTAAATAAAAATTTGTTGAAAAATGTTTAAGAAAAAAAAAAAAACTATAACTGAAAAATTGATGCCTGTGATTGGTTAAATTTGCCACCAATACAACTACGACAACTTAATAATGTGGCAACAAATAACTATGTACACATATGCAATATGTATGTATGTACGTCAAAAACATTGTTGGCTGCAATTTGAAAAAAAAACAACAACAACAACAACAATGTCTGCCAACACAATGGCTGCATTAACAATTTGGTGTTGAATTGAAGTTACAGCAAATTTAACACGCAGCTTTGCACGTACAGCCATTATGTATTGTAGTCGCGAAAAATTGCAGTGTGCCTACATATAGACTAACAAAACAGGCGCAGCGTTGTTATTTTTCTGCGGGGATGATTTGCAAAAAGTAAAAACTCATAAAGAGCTAATTGTATTAAAACAATTTATGCACAAAAATACTTCAATGTAGAAAAGAACAATTTAGTCATACATACCCCTGTTGCATCCCCCAGTTGCGCGCCTGCAGTCCGATGTATTGCACAGACCCAAACTGGCCCAAGTCAATCACGGACGACATAAAACGAGGCGAGGCAACAGTACAACACAACATAGCACAGCTGGCGGCTGTGGACGATTGGGTCTAACTAACATAACTGTTGTTGTTGTTGCTGTTACTGTTGTCAATTGTGCCCAGACAGTTAAACTGATAGCAGCCGCACAAAAACTGCTCCGGCATGAATTATGGGTCTCGCTGTCACTCACTCACTCACTCGGGCGCTCAGTCGTCGTTCGATCACTCCTTACGTGAGTTACTGAAGCGCTGAATCTGTGCTGTTGTTGAGACTCTAAGCACAACCGCTGAAGTCTTACATAAAACCGTCTCATGTCGACTGCCTTGTCTATGCCAGGGCACGTATGCGCACTTAGGGCGCACCGCAGGCACATCGAAATGCAAATTTAAAGCACTACAAAAACGCAGAAAAACACTAACTTTTATGCGCTTTATAATTTTTCTTCTGAAATATTAAACCATTTAGATAATCAAAAGTTTTCAGAAAAGGCAGTTTTCCCCAAATTGAAATAATTTCTAAAATTCATATTAAAAAACTCTTACTTAAAGCCGAAAATGTCTTCAAGTTGGCCCTGTATTTGCTGTCACCGATTCGATTTCACTCGCAGTCACTTGCGCTGGCCGCGATACTCTTAATCGACACAGGCCAGACTAAATAATGTTATATGTACATATGTGCGTATGCAGGCATGCGGCAGACACACGAGAGATGTGTGGTGGTCCTAGTCATAAAAATAAATCGCACTCTTATCGCATTTGTTGTGGGTTTGCAGGGAGTGGCCTGTCGCGTCGCATTGCGTTGCGTTGCTTCGATCTTCTGCAGCCAAAGTGTGCGCACTTTTTTCTTGCCGCTTGCTATGTGGCATGTAGTTGTTTCTGCTGTTATTGTTGCTGTTATTGTTGTAATGTTTTTGGCGTATCTCAAACAGCATCGCTTAATTACCTGGCGTTGACGTCGCGTTGTTCTCGTTGTCGTCGTCGTCGCCGTCGCATGTTAATCTTGGCTTTGACAATGTCTTAAATTTAATTTATTTATTGCTACGTACACATATATACGTATTGCTTTGTTGTTGTTGTATATGCTTTGGTATTTGTGTCATAGAATTTTATGTCGTGTAATTGAGCAGTGGCCGAGCAATGCCTTTTGCTTTTCGGCAGCTGTAATTGAGGTTATTGAAGTGTTCTTGACCCCTACTCGAGAAGCAATTATAACGAAAACGATGGCGTTCAAGTTCCATAAGTGTTATAAGTAGGAGTAATTGTAATAAAAAATATGCACAGTTGTGGTTGGAAGCAAATTGAAGTGGTCATGGAGTTTGGAGTTTGGCGCTTCAGTCTTTCGTTGTGCAGGTTATAGTGTACACTGTACAGAGTCTTTAGTCAACAATAATGTGCGTTGTGTGAGTTGGTGTGGTTATTGATTATAACTTGTTTAGGTAATCATGAAATGCACATTAACCCTTTCGCTACAGGTTTTTACTGGGGAAAAATAAAATTTTAAATTTTACGTCTTAGGCTTCTATGTGGTTATATTAGCAACATTCCATAAGACATTTTTTAATTTTTATACTCGGACCCTGTATGTTAGAGTGTTTTTCTATGAGAGCAACCACATCGTTGTGGCTGTAATAATTACTTAAACATAAAACTTTTTACGCATAACGAAAATTTGAATATTTCTTCATTTACTTCAGCTAAAATTAAAAAAAAAGTATCTAAATTGAAAGAAAACGTCAAATTAAAAAGTTATCTAATTTTTATGCTTCTTCTTCCTTTACTATGTCAAGATATACCATTAAAAAACGTGTATACTCTCTCTCTTCTTAAAACTTAAATATTCATTTTATTAATTTCGTATTTTTCCTAAAACTTCAACCTTTTCTAAAGACCAACAAAAAATGTATTCTTGCAATCATAGAGGATGCAGACGTCCACAAAGTAGCATGTTGCTATATGGCAACAAAATAGCGAAAGGGTTAAGCGCAGTTAGTGGCGAGTATGTTTGGGTAGCTGAGACATCGAAACTTTTGTGTTCAAGAATCTTGAGCTCAACTGTTACTCAAGTCTCAATTGTTACTTAGGAAGTAGTTACAAATTTTCTGAAAATCTTTAGCATTTTTAAAAACCAAACAACATCGATTTCTATCAGGTGTACAACTTTGCTTCCGCCGTTTTCCGATAGGTGGCTGTACCGGCTGAGGCTGGTTGAAATACATAGATGGTAATGCCTTTAAAGTGAGTGTGGACAGTGCCTAACGAATTGTCATCGCCGTTTCAGTGACAGTTGTTCTTGTTTTCGTATTATTCACGCTCGAAAATGTCCGTTTATGTGCCCAATTCTCGCCATTTGCGGGAAGTTTTACTTTTCTGTTACAATTCGCAAAAAAATGCAGCTGAAGCGCATCGAATGCTCTCAGAAACTTACGGTGATGCTGCTCTGAGTGAAAGAACGTGTCGGGAGTGGTTTCAACGTTTTAAAAATGGTGATTTCGATGTCGAAGACAAACATGGTGGTGGAAGAGAAAAAACCTTCAAAGATGAACAACTAGAAGCATTGCTTGATGAAGATTCGTGCCAAACCCAAGAAGAGCTTGCCGAATCGTTGGGAGTGAGTCAGCAAGCCATTTCAAAACGTCTCAAGGCCCTGGGCATCAAGAGCGACATGACAAAGTCATCCTCCAACACGACAATGCTCGGCCTCACGTCGCAAAAGTGGTCAAAAAGTACCTGGAAACGCTGAAATGGGAAGTCTTGCCCCACCCGCCGTATTCCCCAGATGTCGCCCCTTCTGACTTCCACCTATTCCGTTCGATGGCACACGGCCTGGCAGATCAACATTTTCAATCCTTCGAAGAATTGGAAAAATGGATTGCTTCATGGATAGCGTCAAAAGAGGACTCCTTTTTTCGAGCCGGCATCCGAAAATTGCCGGAAAGATGGGAGAAAGTTGTCGCTAGCGACGGACAATACTTTGAATAATACATCTGTAAGCACTTTTTCGCAATAAAGCTTTTAATTTTGGAAAAAAAACGGCGGAAGCAAAGTTGTAAACCTGATATATCAGCAGAAAGTTTACAGAGCACACAATATTTCTCAACAGTTTTGACACTCTTAACTCTAAAACTCCATAACAAATGCCCTGCAGCCTCAGTCATCCTTGTAAAAGAATTATAGTATATTATATTGAATTATAATTATATAGAATTATTTTGAAACAACAACAAACACAACAAACAAGCCACTCGTCAGCAATCAGAAAACCAGTTTCATATTTTCAAAGTCATTCATAAAATTTTGCGTGCCGCTTCTGTCGCTGGCAACGCTGAAAGCGCATTTCGCTAACAAAACTTGCCGCACTCCATAAACGCCAAGCCGCGTCTGCATTGTGGGTTTCGCTCAATTTCAATACAATGCGCTTGCGCGTCTGCATGCAATTTATTATACAATTTATTTGTTGTATAAGCCGTCATTCGGTCGACGTCGGCTTTATGTGCAAAGGCGGTTAAGCGTAAAATCCATAAACAACAAATATTTCTTCATACATTTTGGGCGCTTTATGACATTGTCTATAAATGATTAGTGTGTTTTGTTTTTGTTTTTGGTCGCTAATTACAGTTTGCGAATGCCATTGCATGATCCAGCTGCTGCCGCAATCACACGCGTGCGCCATATACGTTTTCCAGCCATACTCGATATTATAGCGTTTAAGTAGTTAACGTAACAATGAGCTCATCGATCGATAACGCCAACCGCGCTGTCAGCGAGCGCCACTGCAGCCGCTACATCATTGCCATGAGCGATGATGCAGATAGCAGCGCAGCCACATGACATAAATCGCTGCTCAAGCGTTCAAGTAGAATACAAACATTATTGAAAAGAAATATGAATGCACAGAAGTTGCAAACAAAAAGCTTGCAAAATCATTAGGAATGTATGAGTAAGTGTGTTTTACATGTTTCGATAATAAACAACTACTTGCACTAATTTGACAGCTAAACTTGAATTCCTATTAAACGAAAGTAACACCAGCTTGTGCACTGCGCTTCGAGTAACCGAACCTAATGAAAATGAAATTAACAAACTCATCTAACGAGCAGATATTAATTGAATAATACGAGTACACGGTGCAATTATGCAACGACGATTGCTTAAGGCGCTGCACAGCATGAAGTACTGGGTCTTTAATGAGTTAAAACCTAAAGCAAATACAATTACAGTTGTACAGTTTCACAGCAAGCACCGCTAATTGTGAAATATCTCCCTAAAATAAGAAAAATTATTGCAACTGAAAGCATTCAGCCGATTGCGGTGGAGTTGGATGCGGATCCTCAGCTTTACAAGTTTGTTTCCTCAGTCTTTTGTGTGCCACTAGCACTTTTCAGAGAAATGATTGATAGAGTGATCGGCTATGAGAGATATAACACCTGTGGTTCAATGTTCATTGCATTTCTCTTACTTAGTTTCACAAGTTTGTTTCTTCAGTCTTTTGTATGACACTAGCATCTTTCAGGCGCGTATTAATGAACTCATTGCTTCAGTATTCGGCTATGTAAGGGTTTAGGAAGAGATAGCACTCCTTCTTGTTCAATGTTCACTGCATTTTTCTTACTCAGCTTTACAAGTTTGTTTCTTCAGTCTTTTGTATGACGCTAGCATAATGAACTCATTACTTCAGTATTCGGCTATATAAGGGTTTAGGAAAATATAGCACTCCTTCTTGTTCAATGTTTACAACATTTTTCTTACAGGAGAATGTAAGGAGTGATTTCAAAAAGACAAGATTTCAATACTGCGTTTCAATGCTATACATCTTATAGTTGAAATTTTATTTAAATTTTATTGGATGTGAACTACCAAGGTCACTTTACCATGCAGTGGCGAACACAGATTTTCATTTTGGGGGGACGCGTTTATCGTACAACTTTTGAGCCGAATAACATTCGAAACCATATTTTGTACCAGAAATTTTTGTGTTTGGGGTGTTTGAACCCCCAAGCCCCCCACCCCTGTCTGTGCCACTGTTACCTTGTAACGTACAACTTCTCCCCGATATCATTGAGAGGTCATTCATATCCGACTTTTTCAATCCGACTTTTTTGAAATTTTAATTGCAGACACATTTCAAAGATTTTTTTTTAATATTTAGAGTTATCCAATGTTGAAGATATGAGTATAAAATAAAAGAGGAAACTTGTCGCCTTTCAACTAAATTTTCAATTTTGAACTTTCAGTACCAAAATACGTCAGTAAGGTTCTTTCAAACATGTATACTTCGATATCCTTGCAATTTTTTAACGAATCCTTGTAAAAAAATAAATGGTTTGGATCTCAATACGTAGTATAAGACCTCAAAATTGTATTCTTCTAGAGTTAAAAAAATATGTTTCCAGTCATAAGCAAAAATTTAGTATGGAATATGCAATAATTTTTTGTCTATAACATTAACATTTCTGATGTGTACTTCAACTAATCATAGTAGTTGGTATAGTTAGTAGTCACCGTAGTCATGAATGACCTCAAGTTTCACGATTATAAATATCACCGTTTGGATGAATCTCAACAAAAGTGTTACATACTCGCACATTGCACTATTTTACTTCCACACACAAACTTTTAAACACGACTAATATCGAAAAATGATTTCTCACTTCCTGACCACAAAAAATCATTCGAAATTCTTCCACATGTTTTTATTGCTTCATAGAAAATCACTAAAATGAAGAGGAAATAAAATAACTTCCGTAATTATACTAAAACTGCATTAAGCCAAAAACCCAACACCGGCGAAATTCCGAGTGGAAAATGCAGTTGAAACATAAAAACTGCCACAATTATGAACGGCAACAAGCGTAGCCCGAGCGCGCATATTGCGCTCCGTCGTTCATCGCTGCACCGTGCAAATGCGAAGAAGGAAGCAGCCTCAACCGACAACAATGCAATGCAATGTGGAAGATAACACGGCAACATAGGGCAGCAAGATAGTTGTCGAATTGCGCTCGGCGTCACACACCGCGGCATTTTCCATTTCCTCATTCACGCGCGCGAAATGTAAACAAACAGACCAGCGAATATTGAAGCAAAACAAAAACACTACTTATGAAAATAATAAACTTTACAACATGCCACAAATGCAACGGATAGCGCTGCCAGTGGATGCGTGGCTGGGAATGTGGCAGACATTCGCTTAGTTTCAACACAAAAGACGAGCATAAAAAGCCATTAGTGAAATGGCATAAAACTCAAATGACTCACGCTTAAGCAGTGCACTCAAACTGCCAAGCACAATGGCCAGAAAGTTTATTAGTTGCGGGGGGGAAGGAAAAACGTTTGCGCTGCCACATTCCGCCACACTTTTATTGGTTGCGCTTTCCGACTCGACGGCCAGTAACGAGATTCTAATAAAAGCGCTGGCCGCATAACTGCCCATTCAGTATTTATAACATAATAATTTTTAGCCACACGCATGCCACACCCATTTAGTACCCATCGTCGCACTTACTCGACAGCAATTCTTAAACGTTCTGCGCATTCTTCTTGCAGCGCACCGAGGAACGTTCCATCCAGCTGGCGGTGCGTGTGCACAAAACACTCGAGCTGGCCGATGACAAGTTTTATGTGATCACGTGCGGCAAGTCCGGCTTTGCGCGGTAAGTACAACACAATTGCAATAATTTCTTATGCAGACAGACACACACATAGTTAATACAGATCATATATGCTTCTGCGTTGTTGTGTGCACGCCCACTTGTGCAAACGAATTAGCACTGAATTGCTAAAACTTGCGTAATTTATGAGCGTTACACATGTTTCTTGTGGCTTCAATGCTCGACTTGAGCAAATACTTCGCACCTGTGCAAATTGCTCGCCAACTGCCGCCCGCTGTGCTGTGCTCAAGTGGAGGAACTCAATTTGCCGGTATGCTTGTCTTTGATTAATGACACTCTGCGCGCCGAAATCATTAATTGGCGCTTCAAATGCGCCAACATTTGACAGCACTTCCGGATTTGAAGCGTTGCAGCTGTTTACAAAATAAATTTGATCAAACTTGAGTTACGGCATGCGGGCGGAAAACGGTAATTTCTTGTTTTAATTTATTCATTAATCGAAAAATAAAGTGGCCTAATTAAAAAACCACTTATGACATAAATTGAATAAATAAATGTTAACCTTGTGTGCAAATGTTGCGTACAAATTATTCGAAATTGTTAAGCGAATAAAAACTAAACATTAAAACAATTGAAATTTAAAATTCGAAACACATTAAATAAATCAATAAATAATTAATTAAGTAAAAAGATAGATACATAAATAAATAAATGAATAACTAAATAAATAAATAGATAAATTAATTAATTAACAAATAAATAATTAAGTAAAGTAATTAATTAATTAATTAAAAATAAATAAATGTTGACCTTGTGTGCAAATTTTGCGTACAAATTAATCGAAATTGTTATATGAATAAAAAATAAACATTAAAACAATTAAAACTTAAATTTCGAAACACCTTAAATAAATAAATATATAAATAAATAAATAAATAAATAATTTAATAAATAAATGAGAAAATAAATTAATAATTAAACAAAAATAAAAATAAAATAAAAAAATTAAAAATAAAATAAATAAATAAATAAAGTAACTAAATAATTAATTAAAAAGAAATCAAAATAAGTAATTGTTGACCTTGTGTGCAAATTTTGCGTACAAATTAATCGAAATTGTTAAATGAATAAAAAATAAACATTAAAACAATAAAAACACAAATTTTATAACCCATTAAATAAAGATATAAATAAATACATAAATAAATAAATTAATTAATTAATTAATGAATAAAAAAATAAATAAATAAGTCTATAATTAAATAATACAAAAAATGAAAAAATAAATTAATAATTAAATAAAAATAAATAAATAAACAAATGAATAAATAAAAATAAATAAATAAAAAATAAATAAAAAAAATTAATTAATAAATAAATGTTGACTTTGAGTGCAAAATCTCTAAACAAATTATTCGAGATTGTTAAACAAATACAAGTACATAGTTTGATTACTTGTCCATGTTTAAAGTGGATTTCACAAGACCTAAAGTGCAACAGAACAAAGCAAACACTTGACCCGATCCTCAATACATTTCTCGTAGACTGATTGAGTTAGAGTCTGCAGCTCCTTTAGAGAATTTTCTTCTATGGTTTCTTTGATCTGGTTATTCAAATGTCTAAGTTAGGTTAGGTAGGGAAGGGTGTGTGTGTGTAGCACCGACCGAACTTCCATTTGGAGGCCAAAGTGGTCCATTGTGAATCTCTTTTGGTCTTTTCTCTGGAGCTACCCAACGGTGTCAAATCAAAGCAAATCAGTTCTACTTCTAAATTAAGGAGCGCAGACCCGACATTTTGACTCAGAAATCTTGATCCCAGGGTACGAAGTTTGCGTTCCAACAGAGCTGGTCGGAGGCACAGGAAGTGTTTTATCGTTTCTAGTTCTTCTTCATCTCGACAGCTTCTGCAGACATCACCAGATCATCATCACATCACCAACTCCGAACTCTGGTTGGCAGTTGGTTTTGCGAAGAGTGCACTTGCGCCTTGCTTGTAATTAAAAACTTCTTTTTGTTCATAGCATTTCTAGTTCATCCGAACTAGGAATCGAACCTAGAGCCTCTGGTATGAAAAGCCAGCACGCTGCTCGCTGAACTATAGAGACCGGCCGTACTTATTTAACTGACCCTCACAATTTGTTGCCAGATTATAACATTCCACAAAATTGCACTTTAGATACAGTAAGACAATATGAATTCTTCTTCTTGATTTTTCAAAGAAGACGCCTTCTTAGCTGCTGACCTCCAACAATCAAATTGAACACAGTTTAAATGTTCATATACATTTTTCTCATGCAATCAAAAAAGGTATTAAAATATTTATTGCACTGTCAAACAATTCATTTGTTTGATGGATTAACTCCCCGAAGCGAAAATTGAATTCAGTTCGTGTATTTCTGTTACCACACAAATTTAACTTATTCCACTACATAACTGTCGGAGTCATTTGCCTCAGCAATAATAGACAAGCTGCCCATACGTGATTGACAAACGTGGGCTTTGACTGACAAACAGAAATGGTTAAAACGAAAAACTGCTTCAAACAAATGCTGATCAAACCGAAAACCGTAGCCTAATGAATTCAACAATGACACTCACACATACGAAAACAAATATAGGAAGTAATATGAGTTGGCGAGTGTGCATTCCTGTGCGTGTGGCCAGAAGAAAACTATTTGCACTTATAGACGAGATAAAAATGTCAAAAGATTTAGCTTTGCCCAGAATAGATTTTAAGCACTCAAGACCAAAAAGAGTGGAGCACAAAGAATAATAGAGGTATTCACAGCATATAGAAGTTGTCGTAACGGAAGAGCACATTTAGGCAGATTTTGCTCTATTCGGCAGATTTTAACTATACTTTGTACTACTTGTATTGTTATAGTTTGTACTGCAATTGCTGTAGCTGTGGCTTTTCAAGCTCATGTTTGTGAATGCCGCCAATGTTAAGGCTAAAGTGTCAACATGTTAATGGCCAAAGAGCGACGACTTGCGGCCAATTGGATTGTGTAAAGTCGTAAAAAGATTTCAATCGAAAATTGCTTGCGCAGCACAAAAGAAATGAAATGATAACCACTCATATGTGTGTTTGTGTGTATGTTTGTGTGTTCGTATAGCTGTTCTTATGGTCAATTACTTTGGCCACACAAAAGGGCAATAAACTTGACAATAATGATTTACAAAGTTGGCCAAACGCACCGCATTGCCTGCAGCAAATCCAGCGCTCTACTGAGTGGTCGGCGTGTGCGCGTTTGCCGTTTCAGTCTTTTGTTTTGCCACTCATAATTTCGTTATTATTCCCCCGCTTGCTTTGCTTTTATGCAATTTTTGCAGCTATCAAAAACATACACACAAACAAACAAACAATGTGGTTTAATACATTTTATGCTCTGTTAAGTGGCGAAAATGTGCACACTGCGACCACAACAACAACAACAACGTTGTAGTATATTTTTGCTCCGAAAAATGATTTTCCTATGAATAGCACAAATTACACACTGTAATTGCGAAAATTACGCAATTAATGGCAAAACCATTGGGAAATGTAATTGTACGCTTTTAATTATAGTGCAACGACAACGATATTTGTTGTGGTTGTTGTTTGACTGGCAGTTTTTAATTTTAGCAGAGCACTGCCGCCAGTTTCCGCATTGGCACTGCAATTCCCCAATTCCAGTGCGTCTTCACGCTTTGTGCTTTTCCTTTACAGCTTTCATTTGTTTCGATTCTGTTTCATGATTTTCATTTGATCTTGCAGCGACGACAATGCACATGTCGTACTGAAGTTCTTGGAGAACGACCGGCGTGTACGCGAAACGGTGTACGGCCGCGAATACAAAATACGCGCCGAACTCAACAAGCCAAACGGTAGTTAAAGGCCTACAGGCAGCTCTAATTATTTAGTTCCCGTTGCATTCATTCTACTCTATATTTGTCTTCTTTTGTTGCGCAGGCACTTATGGCATACGCGTTGGCAATTGCTTCGCCTTCGACAAGAAGAACATCAGCATACCGCTCATCGATGATCGAGGGTGAGTTTTGCGACAGTAAATTGTTGCCAATTCATTGCGCTAATCTTTTTGGTGCATTTCCCTTGTGCAGCTGTCCCGTGGACCCGGCCATCATCAGCCGATTTGTGCCCAGCGCCGACGGACACACAGCCGAAGCAACACTGCACTCCATGTTCAAATTCCCAGAAGGTAGGAAATTTTTGTGCAATTTTAAGTAATTTAGTTGTTGGCAAAAATATTAACTAACTTATCTACTTAATGAAATCTGTCATCAACTTTGCGCGTCAAGGATCCGAGGTGCATTTGCAGTGCGATGTGATTCAGTGCTACGGCCGCTGCATGGACGACGAGGATTGCACGCAAATTGCATTGGCTGGCGCTGGCCTTGGCAAAGGCGGCAGCGGCAACCGCAAAGTGGGACCCAACGAGGAGGGTTCCAGTCTGGCTGGCACCACAGTGTTTGTGCTCGATCCCGCCGAGGCTCCATGTGAGTATTTGCAATGTTTTGTGCGGCTTCCTGACGTTCGAATTGAATTTCAATTCTCTTCTCAATGCAATGTGTATGTAGGTTAGGTGAGGTAGAGAAGAGTGTGTGCGGCACAGACCGCACTTAAACTTGTACATAGGTCACATTGACCCATTGTGAATCTCTTTTAATTTTTCCGGAAATCCGGAGCAAATCAGTTAGTCCTCTTAATGAAGGATATCAGCTTCGAGCTTTCGGGTAGTTTCACGAAAAGTGTTGTATCGTTTCTTCCATATCTTCTGCAGACATCACTGCACGAAAGGCGTAATTTTATGAGCACAGACTCAATAGTGCAGTATCCCATGATGACTTCAACGAGCTGCCGAGTAAAGATTTGACTCAGGGACTGTACAAATAGGGGTTTTCTCAAGGAAAGGGAGGGCCATGGTGCCCGGCAGATGTCGTTTATCAGTCCTGCTATGCCATTAGAACTCAATACCATTATTACATGTAGACTCAACAATTTATAAGAATAGATCAACAATTTATAGGAATTATGGGCCGCTTTGGTAGCCAAGCGTAATTGCACTGGGCTCTTATCTAAGCGGTTGTGGGTTTTAGTTTCACTTCAACTTTGCCGACCACACTTTTCCAAAATGCACAATTCTTCCTTCCTTATTTCCTACTCATTACCTTGTAACAAGTTCCTTTACTTCACACTGCAATCAGTTGTAATACAAGCCGAGCAACAACAATGCCAGTACGGACTTGCACCAGAAGACACTCGAAGACACCAACCTTTCGATATCAATTCCTCCTATCTAACAGAAGAGGATGCGCAGAGGTCACTTATATAACTAGTTAACCCTTTCGCTACAGGTTTTTACTGGGGAAAGTTAAAATTTTATATTTTACGTTTTAGGCTTCTATGTGGTTATATTAGCAACATTCCATAAGAAATTTTCTAATTTGTATACTCGGACCCTGTATTTTAGAGTGTTTTTCTATGAGAGCAACCACATCGTTGTGGCTGTAATAATTACTTAAACATAAAACTTTTTACGCATAACAAAAATTTGAATATTTCTTCATTTACTTCAGCCAAAATTAAAAAAAATAAGTACCTAAATTGAAAGAAAACGTCAAATTAAAAAGTTATCTAATATTTCTGCTTCTTCTTCCTTTACTATGTCAAGAAATACCATTAAAAAAACGTCTTCTTTAAACTTTAATATTCAGTTTATTAATTTCGTATTTTTCCTAAAACTTCAAACTATTCTGAAGACCAACAAAAAAATGTATTCTTGCAACCATAGAGGATGCAGACGTCCACAAAGTAGTAAGTTGCCATATGGCAACAAAATAGCGAAAGGGTTAAAAAACTCTCATCAAACGAGGATGTCTCTTCCAGGGGACAATAGATGGCAATCCCATCTCCTAGGACTGTTACTTATAGGTTAATCACTCGCCCTGCAAGAATTTCAATTGATTAAAGTTACCAACACAAAGCATTTGCCTTGTTAGGGCCCTAATCTCCCCAGCAGAGGGAATAGCAGATTTTTAAGGTATTTAAATTATTTTATGTTTTTACTCCGGAACTACTAAAGAACAAAGATCTGACCTATAATGCAGAGTGAACTTTAGATATACCAAATATTAATAAATGCTGAAAAAATAAAAACATTCATACAAGTTCCCCAAATGACTGTAGTCCTTCATGCTGCATTTCACTGAATTGCAAAATCTCTTCACAGTGATCTCTGGCAACTGCGAGGATGGTATCCGTCCCACTTGGCTGCTCTGGCTGGCCATCACTTTGGGCGTTCTATTCCTCATCATGTTGCTGATGAACATCTTCCTGTGCACAGCGATGAGCTGCAGCTGTGCGAACACTGAGGTAAGTAAACAACCGCACAAACATTTCACCGTCTTTCGTGTACAAACTAATGTGATGACATTTTTAAATTCATTAATTCATAAGATAATTGAAAAGGAACCATCAATCATTGAGGAATACGATCCGTACAGAAGTTGGCATGGTAGCCAATATGGGTCACGCTATTCTCTGCATGGGCGTGACGCGCACAAGGGCTACACAAGTGGCGGTTCGACGATACACTCGAATAGGTCTGATAGATATTAAGCTGCCATCGCAGACACAGCAACCACAACCACAATCACAAGAACAAATACAAATACAAAACAACAACCGACTCAAATTTTCAATTAAAACTACAAAAACAACAACAACCAGCATGCCCGTATTCACTGTATAACTTTAACGCTGCTCTACTATTTGTTTGTAATCTCACTTCCGATCTACACCAAACAACAACAACAACAACCACAGCATTGAAATGATTTTGTAGCAAAATGACCGAACGGTACAGCAAATGAAAAATTATCCAGCTCGAGATTGCCACAAAAAATATCAAAAACAATGACATAAAACAGAAAATAACCAAAAGACATTTTCTCAAAACTATTCGCAATTGCGATTAATCACTGTCTCCCACTGCTCTATGTATATGTGTGCGTATGTAAACAAATTAATACCTAATTGACTAATTTTAAGTACGATAAACTAAAACGTCCAGCCACTTTAGCACAAACTTGAATAACACAAAACTCAGTAATTCTGTATGCTAACCAACCCCGTCACACTCCTCCAGCGTATGTATCTACCAACCTACTACTTACATATATGTGGGCCCCCATGTCTCTACCCCGACCGTACTAAACCCATGTCCGATGTGTATGAAAGAATCCACTATATATGTATGCAATTGTATGTACTTGAAGGTCGGTGCCATGTGATAACGACAATTACGCAATTGTACATTCACGCCCCGGCTCTAGGCACTCCGGCGTGCCAGGACAACGCGCCCGCGGACCGCCCAGTAATATGTAAATGCATTCAAGTTCTGTCGTAACTCTAAGCGCAGGTTAAGTTTCTCCCCAACAAAGCGGAAAATCTACAACACAAATCAGCACAAACAATAAAATGTATGAACTGTACTTGTATATGTAAATATATATGGAAAATGTTTAATTACGTTAGCCACACCCGCTCGCGCCCCTCGGTCCATTTAGCTTGCACCACTCATAAGGCCCCCTGGCAAAAGATTCAATTTGCCTGGCGCCATGGAGCGCCCGTGTAATTTGTCTCCCCACATTTTGCCACCGAACAATTACAATTTTCACACTACTCAAAATTTGTAACATAGAAAATTGAGGAAAACCATTTAGTAAACAAAAAATATGATAATGTTTTAGCAAAAACCTGTCAAACTTTAAGTGCTATCAAGCAAACACTTCACGCGCTACTGTATTATACTAATTCTGTCTCAGTCAGCAGTAACCAGTCGCTGACCTGTATCATGCGTAAATTTTAATTTTTTTTAATAAAAGTTAAACATTATATTTAAGTCATTAGTTGTGTAAGCGCTGACGTACGGATAGTGTTTTGGCGAATGCTCTTCTTCTTCTTGGAAACTGTATTTTTATCGAAATCAACGAGAGAAGTATGTACGCTAAATATTATTCCGAATATGTATTGTTGAACGATGTAATTATGTGCGTATTGAAATTTATACAAAAAGCAAATATGTACTTTTTTAATAAACGACTTATTAACTCGAAACGTTGTGTTTAGTATTGTCCAAACGCATTACAGTTCATCATTCATGAAGGTAAGGAGACTGAGATGAATGAATGAGGTGAATTTGACAATAACGACTGATTAGATGTGTCTTGCGAGAAATCGTGAAACAAAAATTTCATTATTAAACCAAACATTGATTCATAAGGACATAAGGCGAAATAGTCGTCGTGAAGACGGATGTCGTATGTTCTGTGGAACTGAACTGAAGATACGATATTTGATGTCTGATGCAACGAAATGAAAAAATCTCGCAACCATCAAATGTTGTGCCTGTGAATTTGTACATTAATAAAAGAAAACTACTACAGTGTAATGCCCCGAAAACTTGGACGATGGCAGTGACACGTTTATTTTGGCGACTGCACAGCTTCACAACCACCAACTATAGTTATCGCTGTCGCCAACTTTAGAATTATTTTTTGACACCACTGCATAGTGATCCGACTCCATACAACCGCGGGAAAAATTTAGAAGGAGTGGTCTGCTCTTCATAAAATTTGGTATTCTACTTAACTGTGGTCTGCCGAATTGAAATTTACATTTTGTTTTTCTTAAACTTTTGTAGTTAAATTTCCAATTTTCGTCATTTTTGGTAAGCTATAGCAACAAATCTGTTACCTAGATTTTTCAGATTTTACATTTAATCAGTTACGTCAACATTAATAATGGCAAAGAGTAACATAAATTGTATAAGGACTCTTTAGTTTTGCAATAAAAATGATAATAATTGATATATGTTTTGCATTTGTGCAGTATTTTTTTATTTTTCATTAATTATTTTCAGAGATCGTAAGATATCGGATGATGTGTTTACCTTATTCGACAAAGAAAGAATGCTTCTTAAACTACACAAAAATCCAGAAAAATACTTTTTACTCTAAGTTTTGTCAATTTTCAGAGTTTTCATTTTGAAAAATGTTTTCAATTAAAACTGAAGTAGAAGCCGCAGCCTTGCCAATTTTTAAAAAACATTAAAAGTGAAAATGCCCATTCCCATTCTTAACCTATATTAATCTATCTTCTTGCTAATCATGTGTTTTTACGATTGTTTTAGTCAATAGACCAAAAAACAGAAAACATGTGTTTATATTTTTTTGTGAAAAAAGTTTCGACTTTGAGCAGCTTTTTTTGAATTCTGTCTATGGAACGAATCACTGTACACTGTTCCAAAGCAGATCTTTTTAATGGATTTTTTCTTGAATTCGGTGTGCTAATTTATTTGTTCTAAAAATTATAACACATTGCCACTTATTTTAAATTTATTGAACAACAATAAATTGGATATAGACGCATTCTTAATGAAGAGTGTGCAAACACAATTTGTGTTTAGGAGCTCAAAAACATGATTGTGATGACTAGGTATCGGATTTATATGCAGAAACTATGCAAAAATATGCAAAATATGCAAACATATGCAAATATGCAGTGCATATGTTAGCGCATTCTTAATATTTTTCAATAAAAATAGTTTCTGGTCCCGTTCAAATCGAAAGCTCCAAAAAAATATGCACTTGCATATAATTCCGATCCCTAGTGATGACTTTGCAGCCGCTTTCATTGTACGCACGTAGCTGACTACACGGCGACGGTCGAAGCTAACGCTCGAAGCTAACGCTCTCCCAACACTTGAGCCCACTGACATGATTTAGCAGCAGCGGTTGTTGTCCTTACTTAACAGTACAACAGTATCTTTACAACCTCGAGGGATAAACATAATCTATTCCTTTCAAACAATGTACGTAGAATTGTGCTACTGTTTTAATATCAGAAGATTTTCAATGACACTGATCCATTTAGATTGCCCAGAAGAAATAAATATTTTTAAAAAATATAGAAACTATAAAAAAATATGTCTATCATAACTACAATTCATCTTCATTGATCGTTTGCGATTAGAATGAAGCCAATTTCAAAACCAGTTTTTAAGGCAAAGAGGCCATTGGCTTCGAGGTAATGTGCACAGTTCGAACTGCTTATACCAATGTTCCAGTGTCGCAACAGGTGACGGAAGGAGGGGTGGGGTTTAAACCCCTCTCCCGCAAACACAAAAATTATTTACTAGTAAATAATATAATTTCAAATGGTATTCGGCTCAAAAGTTGTTCGCAAAACCCCTCCAAAATGAAATCGTGTGTGCGCGATTGTTTTATATTCTATAAATTCTGTGCTGAGTGTACTCTTAGGCCATCATGGCCATCGTCATCATTTCAAATCCTGTTGAACGTGGGAACTAACTAACGCGGTCTGGAATCTCCAAAACCATATCGAGACGGTCTCAAGGACTGTTGTATTCTCTTTCTATACTACTTGGCATTCAATAAATATTTCCACAACCTTAAGGTTACGTCGAAATCCGTAAATAATGACAAACCGAGTCGGACGACCGACTATTTGTCATTAACTTTGCAACTCCTTGTTTTCATTTTAACTGCTTCTTGCGAAACTTCAAATGAAATAAACGCTGAATTGTCTGAATTGCCATGAATTGCAATTTGTTTTTCATTCTTTAATGTTTTACTGTAACATTGCTAATGTTAAAATTTCCATATTCTGCGCCATCTAGTGGCGAGTAGAACAAACTAAACGCTTTATAGCAGATGCCATAGTCGCAGCCAAAAGGGATCCCCAACCGCTGCAAGCCCCAAAATTCTATAATAAAACCAACTCAGACGTCCATCGGGGCTCAGTGCTTAATGCATTGGATGACAAAACAAACCATTAGAAAAAAAAAACAAACCATACATTGTACAAAAAATGTGTCTTGAATTGGCTGCCCTCTGAGAGAGCAATGACGCACCATGAATTCCGACAGAGAAAAAACAACTTGGCAACACTGCATAAAGGCGCAGTAAAATGTTGAGCCGTTTTGCGTTCAGTCTCTTTCAATCGTCAATCGGCTGCAGATGTGAGTTGTTCGGTAGTGCTAGCGACACGCGACACGTTCTTAATGCTGCTTACTAAAAACTAGAGAGGTGCACAAAGCAGTAGAAGAAGCAGCAGCGAGCGTACGTAATGGAACGAGCATTTGTTTGTGTGTGTGTGTGCGTGTGTACATTAGTGAGTGGCCGATTTTGAGGCTGCGATTGTTGTTGGAGTTGTTGCCGCTGTTTACCTGAGTCGAAATCGACTGCCATCGCTGGGCCGCGTGTTTTGTGTGCGGGTAGCTCTGTTCAGTGCAATTGTTGTTGTTGCCATTGTTTAATTTGATGTAAGTTCAGTGGTTGGCGGCTCACAAAAAGAATACGAAACGAGGAGGACGCGAGAAAAGTGAAAATAATCTGAAAAAGCGCCAACAAGTTACGCATAGTGCGACGGGGCAACAACCGCAGCAACGAAGAACTCAACGGCGACATTAACAACCAACTAGAAAAAGGTCGGAAATCGAACCGCGTGACTTTGGTTATTCTATTTTGCACGTTGCGCTACACGGCCCAACTCCAGCGTCAGCTAAATCTCATCGCCAATCGAGTCCGGTTGCCGTTAAAACGCCAACAACGCGAATGCGAAAATGGGAATTGTATCGATTTTCAAGACAAAATTTCGCACAAGAACGGACAACGCGATTCGAATGTTTTGTTGTTGTTGTTGAGTGGATGTTTACGATGAATAATTAATTCTGCGCTGCCGTTGTTACAAAACGTCGAACATATGCAACTGCGGCGATGAACGAGTTGTTGTTACGTCCCATTGTGACTCAGAAAAGTTTAAATTGAAATGGCAAATCGAGTCAGTGGCCCAATGCGCTGTAAATTGTGAATCGGTGCCGCTGCGGCTGCGGCTGCGGTTGTGACTGCTGGCTGGGCGCCCGCACAGCGGCGAAGTGTTGCGCGTCGCTCGCAGAAACTGAGCGAGCGGCCACACTTTGAAATATCCGCAATCACTGTGGCGCATCTCATTGAATGCTCTGTAAAGTGAAATAAATTTAAATTAAAAATTGCTGCAATTGTTTTTGTTGTTGTTTAGTGCTGAGTGTTTTGCCCTCCGCAAGTTATCTGCTGCCGGCACATTTGTCATTGTCGTTTTCTAATTCACATTTATCGGGAATCGCATGTGGAAAAGAAAAAACGGAAAATTAATTATAGAAACAACAAAAAGAACAACCACATAATTTATGTACAGGGAACTTTACCCAAAAGATAAGTGCGAAAAGTCAACTAACGCATGGCGATGAATGAAGCAGCGGCTAAAAGCTGCTTTGCATAGCTTGCGCATTTTTATTTAAAAATCTTCAACCTGAAGGCATTTTTCCAGAATTCACAACAACTAAGAACAAAGTGTTTTTATGAGTCAAATGCCACTGAAAGCTCAACCTGACTGATGCGTAATGAACCTGTTGGGAACCGGTGTCGAGTATTAAACGTTAATAAACCGGCTTAACCCTCTACATCTCGAGGGAGCCTGTGGACATCATTAACTTCATTAAATGCATTTTGAAACATTATACCTCTTCAAGTTCTCTTCAGTAAAATTTTTTGCAAAAAGAAACATGTTGAAATTAGAGGGTTAAGGCCAACAATCACAACTTGTTTACTGGTAAGTAAAGATTGAAATGCCAATTAGGATACTTTATGCAATTTTCGCCTCACGTTTATGCGTTTGCTCGAAACATTAAAAAATTGTAGGTATTAGTTTTTATTTCGTCGTTTGCCAATGCACAAATTCATAATACGTAATGTGTTTATCATATAGTACATACATAAGTACATAGTATGTATGTGCGTATTAAATTTCTTTCGCATTGTTGTGTGCTTTTGATAAAAGCGGCATGTCGTCTTGCATTATTTTAGTATTTGTCTTTATCTTTTTTTATTCACAAGTCGACGGCGTGTTATCTTTTTTCACTTAAGCAATTCAACGTAGACGAAATTTAGCAACAGTTGGAGGGTGGAATTATGCTCAAGTACTTAGATATTCATTTAATATTCCGTTTTGCACATTTCTTTCACACCATTTCCTTACATCACTGAGTTCTGCTTCCTCTGCTTTTCGTAGATATCGAGCCATGGTCGTCAAGTTATCGTAAGCGCCAAATTCGTAACTTTACATGCCATTCTTCAATAACACCGTGCGACAAAAATTAAAAAAATTTTTCACACCGGAAAAAAATCCATATGGGCGTGAAACTAGCATTTTTCACACCGGGAAAAATCCATATGTGCGTGAAACTAGAGACCAAATATAGTAATACAGCGTACTCAGTTTTTTATTTCTACATCCTTTGTCCTTTTAAAAGGACTTCAAAATTTTGAAGGGGATAAAAATTTAAAAAAATATAAAAATATCATACTTAACCTCGTTAGAATGGCGACATGTATATCAAATGAAGGAGGAAAGGCTCAAGAATTGAAATAAAATAAATTTTTTATCTATGTGTAAAAATGGATATGAAAAAGCAGGCCCGTGCGCAGAATTCGTTTATGGGGGGGGTTTTGACATATGTGTATCATGTTAGGTTATGAAGTTAATAAAAAATAATAAGAAACTTTTCTTATAAATGAAGACATTTTATTGTGTCTTGACTTGATATTCGGTTATTATATAGGGTTTTCCAACAAGAGGTGTTATTTTGGTATTCAAAGAAAAATGCTATTTTTTGAGATAAATGATCGGATGTTTATTTAATAATAAAGAAGAAGGTATGCCGTTAATAATGAAAAACAACATCAGCCAAATGGCCACCACGACCACGCTTACAGGACCATATCCTTTTCATGAAATTTTCCATAACCAAATCGCAAAGTGGCTGCCCTATGTCCTCGATAGCCTCACGAATTCTATCTTTGAGGTCTTGAATCGACGCTGGGCTGTTGGCGTACACCTTATCTTTCACGTGGCCCCAAAGGAAGAAGTCGCAAGGTGTTAAATCACAAGATCTCGGTGGCCAATTGTGATCACCTCTTCCAGAGATAACACGGTCCGGAAACTTTTCCCGTAAAAGAGCAATGGTTTCGTTGCTCGTGTGGCACGTAGCGCCGTCTTGTTGAAAGGAAACGTTGTCCAGATCAATACCATCCAACTCCGACCATAAAAAATTATTAATCATCTCTCGATAGCGCAATCCATTCACCGTAACTATTGATCCAACCTCATTTTCGAAAAAGTAAGGTCCAATGACCCCGCCGGACCATAAACCGCACCAAACAGTCACACGTTGAGGATGGAGAGGCTTCTCAACAATAACTCTTGGGTTTTCCGAGCCCCAGATGCGACAATTTTGCTTGTTGACGTAGCCACCGAGGTGGAAATGGGCCTCATCAGTCAAGATGATTTTTCGATGGAATTCCGGATCATTTTCATGCATTTCAAGGACCCAATCAGCAAAGACACGACGTTGTTGATGATCGGTCGGCTTGAGTTCTTGTGTTATCTGAACTTTATAAGCCTTAAGACCCAAGTCTTTATGCAAAATACGGTGTAATGACGTTTTTGGAATGCTCAATTCCAAAGAACGACGAGGAATCGACAAACCTGGGTTTTCTTCAACACTTTGGGCTACAGCAGCAATATTTTCAGTTGTTCTTGAGCGACGTGCTCGGGTTTTATTCTTCACATCACTAACTTGTCCCAGCAGCTCGAATTTTTCCACCAATTTCTGTATTGCGGTCCGACAAGGTGCTTCACGACGACCCAAAAATGCTTTAGTTTTGCGAACTGTGACTGCAAGATTTTCACCATTTTTGTAGTGAATTTTAATAATTTCAATGCGTTGTTGAAGCGTGTCTCGTTCTATTTTTAGTAATGGCGTAGTTTCTACTTGTCAAGTGTCAAAGAATAAAAGCTTCAAAAGTGACAGCTACCGAAATACCGGGGGATTCAAAATAACACCTCTTGTTGGAAAACCCTATATAATAAATTAACTCTGCGAGGTGTAGAAAAAAACTTCTCCAAAACTCTTTGCGGATCGACCTCGACATCGCGATGTATATTGAGCGAGGCTAATCCGTTCAGCCGATCTTCAGACATTGTTGACCTGAGGTAAGTCTTGAGGCGACGCAATGTTGAAAAGGAGCGTTCATTCGTCACTGTCGTTACAGGCAGAACTGCCAAAATGCGAAGCATTTGATGAACATTTGGAAACGCATCTCCATTGCAATTTTTAACGTTCTTTCCGGCGATGCGTTGACGCCAAAGTTTGACTTCGTCTACCCAGATGTCACGGGAATCATCCCGCAAAATTGAAGAGTATGGTTCAAACAATTGAGCGCAGGATTCTTCTTGAGCTCAGATGCACCTTCTATACATTTCATATTCTTTGGTTGTAGCGATACTATCGATGGTTGCATTCACAATGACACTGATAATAGGAGGTAAAAAAGGCGGGAAAATTCAAAAAAAAACGTGCACAAGATCGAGAAAGTTGAGAATGTCGAAACAAAAATTGACCACAAAATATTTATTATCAAGTCGGTTTGACTTTCGTAGAATAAGGACTATTGCTAGTGGAAAATTATGTGGAAAAATTCTCGATGGGGGGGGTTATAACCCCCAAAACCCCCCCCTGCGCACGGGCCTGTGAAAAAGGTCTCCTACATATCGCCATATTCTAACGAGGTTAAGTATTTTTTATATTTTTTTTATTTTTTGTCCCCTTCAAAATTTTGAAGTCGTTTTAAAAGTACAAAGGATGTAGAAATGAAAAACTGAGTACGCAGTATTACTATACAGTACTTTTTGTTTATAACGAACCCATTTAAAACGAATTTCCGCCTAAAATGAACCAATTTCAAAAGTAGGAGCTTTATGTTTTCGCTTATTACGGACCCCTTTTAAAGCGAACTTTCGGTTAAAACGAACCTTTTTGCCCAGTCCCTCGAAGTTCGCTTTAAACGAAAAGTACTGTATTTGGTCTCTAGTTTCACGCACAAATGGATTTTTCCCGGTGTGAAAAATGCTGTCGCACGGTGTAATGATTGTGAATATTGACGCGATCTACTTTTGAAAAATTTTCTGAACACAAATTGCCGTATTTTATATCCTGACATGGATTAGGTTTAACCGACTTATTTACACCAGTGCATTTTTCACTCCGTTCCAGTATTTTTTTTTTAAGTATTTTCGCGGTTTTTTCCTTCGTGTTCCAGCACAGTTTTTCTCATCGAATTCCGTTAATGTTGATACATCAAAGTCTGTATCACTGTAATCAACGATTTTTTTTATTCCCGTGTCATTTTGTCTACCAAAATTAACAAAACTTTTGTAATCACGCAAAAAATAGAATATGTGTGTAAGGAAAAATAAAAATTACAGTCATTTCCATATCACTTGCGGAGCTGTTCGTCTTAAACAAGTTGCAGTTGGAAGCTGCTTGTTTTCATAGTAACGCTTACGATAATTTTGCAACCATGCAAACATGCAAACAATTCAAACGATAAAATTGACGACTCATTTTCTCGGATGTTATATGTTACTGAGATTTGTAATTTTGCAGACAGATTCGTCTAATGTCGTCTAATGTCAATGAAAAAATTTCACAAATTTTCGAAAAAATTGCGCTTACGATATTCTGGCGACCATGGCTCGATATTATTGTTTCTTTTGTTTTTCCTATGTGGTTTGTTATTTTACAACTCAGCATTTAGTCGAACAATTTTTAATACCCTACACTTGGCTGCCTGGGTATTACTTTGGCATGAGACTTAGAATTCTCGTCATGTCCACCCATCCATGTAACAGACTGAAACTATCAAACGACTTGAGTTAGCAGCACAGCAATGGGGTATAAATTATTTGAAAAATGTCTAAAACCCAGCAAATAATTATTGTTATTATGTTCGGATTTATCCAAATAGTCTAGCATTGATCAGCCAATTAACTCTTCTTCCGATCCACTTTTTCATTCATGATAAATATTTTACGTTTTAAGTAGACAAAAGTGAAATTTGTTTGAAAGAACAACGATTATTTATACACTATAAAACAGAGTATAAATTAATAGGTTAACGTTGGGAGGTTTAAACTGCTAATATCTATCTATAAATATCTTGGGCTCAAAAGTTGTGTACGTCACTGGCGTATGTGCTATGCAATAATTTATATGATTCAATCAATTGTTTTGCTATCTCCAATTAGCCACTTCGAAGAGAAATAGAAGCGGCGATAAAGCCAAGTAAATTAATTTAATTTTGTTTATTTTTAATCAAAAAAAATATCTGCTCAATTGACAATTTAAGGGATTTTTTTAATGATAAAAAAATATATATATTTACTCGTTTATGCAAGATTAGCAGCGACCCGTGGCTTTACACGAAGGTTTAAAATCAATGGGCCCAATAAATCAAATTTCTCTTAACACTTGGTTGACCCTGTTAGATTTTTATGAAAAAATACTTGCCTAATTACACAGGGCAACAAATTTCGACTTTTGGTCGGCTTTTCTGGGTTTGACATCAGTTCTAGGGTAATTAGGGAGCGCTGATTTCGAATCTGCAAACCGTTTTTAAAACTTAGTTTCCGTTTTCGCAAAAAATGGGCGTGTCACTTTTTCGGATTTACCCTGACTTTTTTCACGTTTGGGATTGTAATTTCTAAACCAATAAACCGGTTGACATCATTTTCACCTCGTTGCATTAGCAACACCGCACGGCTTCTTTTCCAATTCAATTAATTTTTATAAGTTTTAAAATTCCGCGGTAATTGGACCTCAAAGTCGGAAAATATGGAATTTCAAGGCGTTTTTTCTGATGGCGAAAATTGTACAGATGTTTCATAAATCAAGTTACGAAGTATATGAATATCTTAAGAAGAAACATCATGCAATACAACACAGCCAAGTTATTTGGCGGAATACACATTCGCATCGAAATAATAGCAAAAATGTACCATAGTCATTTTCATCAAAATGTTTGAAATTTCCTTAAAAAATTAGGAGCCTCAAAATATGCTCTTTTATATGTTACATTTCTAGTTTGAAACACAAGCAAAAAATAAAAAGATTTTGAATTGCTTGAAACAAAAAAAATTAAATCTTTGCATATTTATTGCATTATTTAAAGTATTTTTATTATGTTTGAAATCAATAGGCCCATTAAATCACGTTTCTTCATACAACACTTTTACCCAAACTTTTACCCTTTTAGACCCCGAATTTCAAAAAATTCCTTCTTAACCCTCCGATGACCAACAAGGTCCGTAGGGACCTATGGCGTTTTTAAAAGCAATTATTTTGTATTGGATACGTTTTTGCCTATCTGTCTGTAGTAAAAAATACATATATGTTTACTAAAAAATATACACGAAGCTTAGCTTTTTGGCTTTCCAAACACATCTACATACATTATGTAACACTACATTATATAATTACACGCCTTATATGCAATATTACAAAAGAGGTCCCTGGGGACCTTGTTGGGCTTTGGCCGTTTAAAAAATTATCGGTTATCGGAGGGTTAACGGAGGTTCATTTTTCAAAGTGAATGTATAGTTAAAATTTCATGTTTGTAGTCAGCAGTGTAGTGAATCAGCCAATCAGTCAGTACAAACAATTATAAGTATATAGATGTGTTTAAAACATGGTGGAAATTTTTTATGGCGTCACTTTGCATTTGTTGTGTTGGTAAACAAGTTTAAATAGTATATCCACTTCCGAAGAATAGTGCATGAACCACCAATTAAAACCAACTTTAAACTTATGTGATGAAGTTCTGGTCACTCAAATACCATTAAATAAATTTGTTTAAGGCAAAAAAGCTTATCATTCCAACTATTATAGTACATGAGTTGAGACTTAATGAATGAATTGGAACTTATGTAATAGTAGGAAAACAATAGAAAAAATCTCGTATGCACATTGTAAAATGTAGCAACTCGCTAACTTATTGAATTGGGTCAATGTTCACGTTCTCGAACAACTTTAACCCTAATTCCCTGAAGTGAGCCGCACAGTTTCACTAAAGATTTCAAATGGTGATAAATACAAAAGATTTTCCAATTTCATTATTTTATGTAATCCTCTAATGGTATGTTAGAATTATATTGCATTTACAAATTTAACATTTTAGGCAGTTTTTGTACTTTTTAAACAAATGTTTTCAGTAATTTAGCTCATATAAGCCTGGCAGTCTCACTTCTGGGTTTACGTTACATTTAAAATTCTGGAATTAGGGTTAATGTACAACAATCAACTCAAAGGTTTTCCTTCATTAATGCATGTAATTTTTCTTTTGTATTTGTTTTATTTATTAGTGATTATTAGTCTCATAACAAGACATTTTAGAAAAAAAAATTTCATACAATGTCAATCCTAAAGAAATGCAAATATATGAATATTTCTTATTACAAAAATACACTGCAGCGACTTCAGTATAACATTTTAGCAGCAAGAATAACTTAGCATTTATTTCACGTATTTATTTAGTGTTTACTAATCAAAGTAAAATTGTTGCCAGGAGCTGCGAAAGCGAACGCTGTCTGCGTGTATTTGGTTGCACTTTGAACTCTGATTACGTTTTCGTTGTGATAATGTGTAAAATGTTTTACATTGTTGAACGATCTGAATAACCGCAAAATTTATACATAGTACATTATTAGAATTAAAGTCTTCTCTCAATGCTGTGGTACTCAAGACTTCTATACTCAGAGTACTCTGCTATTACTAGTTTTTAAATAGAACTCTTCTATATGCAAACTGAACTATTGTCTGTTTATTATTCAATACATGATAACAATTTTTTACACGGCATATCTTGAATTGTTTAACTACTTATTGAATGTCTTCAAAAGCCCAACAAGTGTCAGTTGATTGTCAAAAGTAATGACAATCATTTCAACTCGACATGTGCTTAAAGATTCGAGCTTTGTGTTGGTGTTATCCAAAGCTACACGTTTAGCACTTATCTCAGCACATTTGTGGAAAATGTAAACAATGCCGTTAACTGCACGCGTATCGTGGCGTGTGCAGCAACAGGTGTGTGCGTTTGTCGGCTCTGCAACGAAATGTAGCGCAATGTTGGTTTTGAAATCAGCTGATCGCGTCAGCAGTTATCGAAACGCCTATACACGTTGAACTTTACGTAATGATTTGCTGGAAGCAAAGCAAAAATTATACGCGCCGAAAATGAGAACAAGATACAAACAAAACAAGCTTTCAACTCTAAAATGATGTCATGTTTTTAACGCTAAATTCGTGGCGAAGCAAACACAAAGCCGGCTACGTACTCCAGGTTTCTTGCCCCGCTCGTTCACGCGTCGAAACCACCGATGACTCCACACCATTAAGCGTGGTTTTCGAAATGTTTCTCTCATTCTTTGCATGCTCTCTCTGTTGCTCTTTGTTTGCAGCTTAATCATTAAATATTTTTCACCGCATGTGCTTCGATTTGTGAGTATGGTTTATCTCTTTTTCCTTGTTTGTCTGCGCACAACTCGTATTTACAATCATTTTACAATTGTTTGTCTGCGTTTTCCGGCACACACGCAATGAGGTCATCTCGATGCCGGAATCGACCACGTCGCACAGTTTTAAGTTCAAAATTATTGAGCATTGAGCACTGATGATGCGTTCAATTAAAAACGCTGTCCCAGTGTTTGCCGGTCAAGAACGACAACCTGTCCTCTGCTGATTTGTTCGTTCCAGTATTCAGTGTGCACAAGTTTGTTTATATTTGCCAATGAAAGTGGCGTCGGCTTGTAATCAAATCTAAATAACGCTGTGTGTAAATAAGAGTTCGTTATCGCATTGTCGACACAATTAAGTATGTGTATCTGCCAGTTGAACCGCCTGCATTGTGTACGTTCATTCGCACATATCTCGACCCACAATGGATGGCTAAAAGGAATTCCATTAGTGATTAATGTGGCGTCTGTATGGTTAGGTAGGGAAGGGTGTGTGCGGCACGGACCGCACTCGAAAGCCCAAATGACCCATTGAATGACCCCCTTTAAACCGCTCAGGAGCTAACCAACAGTCTCAATCCGGGGCAAACCAGTTCGACCTCTTAATAAAGGAGAGCAGATCGACCGAGATTTGGTGCCCTTGGCAGGTCCATCAGGAATCTTGACCTCTGGGTACAGAGTTGGCGATTCTGCAGAGCCGGGCAGTGGCACAGGAAGTGTTTAATGGTTTCTACTTCTTCATTGTCGCAGCTTCGTCAGACATCACTGGACAAGAGGCGCCATTTAATAAGCATAGATCTATCTAATGGCGCAGTGTCAATTGATGACTCCGGCCTAATGGAGGTTCAACTCAGGAACAGTACACATAGCGTTTTCCTCAAGGAAAGGAAGGGCCACAGTGCCCGGCAGGTGCTACAATCGGTCCTGCTGCGCCATGAGGACTCAATGTCTCTTTTACTCAACCTGTCAATATACATTAACAGGAAAAATATCGCAGGACGCCAAGAGTTATCTTCTTCGGCGGCAAAGCGACCCTATTTCTTGCCATCTCGTCCGCTGCTTCGTTCCCTGCTACTATTCACATTATTCCATTTATTTAGATGCATCATCTTCGGTCATTAACGTTGTCGCTCGGTTTCATTTTCGCAGTCACCTGACTCGCTTCGTTTGAAATGTTGCTTTATAAATTATTTTAATTGCTTATTCCCGCATTTTGCACACGACATCAATAATGCATTTGCGCAATTTAATAAATTGCTATCGTTGGCATGAAATTCCTAAGAGATTTTCTTTAAACACTAAAGTGTCGTGTAAAAATCAATAGAGATATTGCTTTAAAAATATGCTGGCGATTGTAAAAAATGTACTAAATTAAAGCTGGAGAAATAAAAAATACTTGTAGTTCAATGAATTGTAAACCCTAGTATCGCACACAGGATTTCATTTGGGAATGGGGAGGAGACGTATACATCTTTTGAGCCCAATACCATATGAAACCATATTTTCCACTCACAATTTTTGTAGATTAGATTAGATTAGATTTAGAAAGGGGTACCTGCACTGAGTCCAGAGATGATCTATTGTGTTGTGACCAGTCTAAGCTGGTTTTTCCCCAGTCTGAGGCATTCTTCACTCCATTTGGAGTTATAACCCTCGATAAAGATTTTCGATTGCCTAAGACCCGAGGCATTAGACCATTGTTCTGACTTCCTGGTTCTTTTCTCAAGTCTTAGTGACTCTGCTAGAGTGTTTTTGCCCAGCCCAATGAAAAGTTCTGGTGATTTTTGTAACAAACAGAAATTTTGAGTGTTTGAAACCCCCAAAAGCTCCCTTGTGTACACCACTGAAAATTAAAAATTATGATTCTATTGATTCTTATAATTCAATTGAAATATTTTCTTATTATCATTTTTGTTATTTTGTTATAGAAGTTCATTCTTTGAAAAATTGATTTTTATAAAACTTGATCGCATTATTTGCGTTAAAGTTGTCAATCAACACCGCATGTCGCATCTCTCACAACTTTATTGCTACCAGAGCAACACAAAAACGTACGCGCAACCTTCACCTTTTCACTTGTTTGACTTGGATGCCTATTTCCCCAAAGTACAATTCGTTTAAATACGTCAGCAACATTTCAGCGTTTATGATGTGTCTGCTGTGTGCTCGTAAAACCGCAAGTTTTATTTTGTACTTTCACCAAATGTGTCATTTCAAGTACAAACTGAGTCTAACTCATAAAAATTTGGTAATTACTCTGAGGCATTGTTAAAAATGTGAATACTGGGATTACAATACAGAACTTTACAGTAAAGCACGCTTCAGTTCCTCACCTATATATTCAATTTTTCGAGATACTTAACCCATTCGAGACCGATTGCACACCGTGTGTGCAATGGATTTCCGAGGCTATAAGACAGATTTTTCTGGAACTAATGAAATTTGTAAAGTACAGGAAAACAAAATTTGGCAATGGTTTTACTGTGTACCAAAAAATCTAAAAATTATCTGAAGCCTTTCTTACATAAACAATACAAAGAAAAAAAATGTCGCTCCTGGGGACCGTGTTCGAAAAAAATCGTCGTCTCGAATGGGTTAAGCGAATTGAGTACTAAACATACATAACGCATAGTGCCCACAAATGTTGGTTACTTAAACGGGGTATGCAATTCAGAAGGGAGCTACTTAGGTGGGTTTCACTGTATATATAATACATATATATTATCATATATCTAAATAAACATAATAGCCGTATTCACAATCTTGTGCAAACGGTCTTGCATCGTAAAATTTGCAAAATGGTGTAGTATATCTTTACTATACACTAACAAAATACACAGAGATACATTTGCTACACCCTTGTAAATATGCAACACTTAGAACACAAAGTTTATATTTACTATGTAAATAAAACACCGAATTGCAAAACTGACAGCTGTTGGAAAGAAAAAGGCGAAAACAATTATTTTAACATGGTAAAGAAAGAACTAAAGAAACGAAATGAACGAGATAAACTATTATAAAAAAAATTTGGGTAAGGAGGACATATATAAGATACTAAAATACCTCTAAGGACCTCCCCAAATAAAAGGTTAGGAAAAGCCGCTTCTTAGCAAAAACTCTGCAGGTGCATTCACAATAGTTGTGAATCTCGTATTTGCAACACGTATTGCAAACTTAACAGAAAAAGACCGCTCACATTTGATGGCAAATGTTTGCTATGGCACAGATTTGCAATCTCAAACAAGATTGTGAATAGGGCTAATACAGAGTTTTTCATTTCGAACCGAAAACTTTGACAGCCCTGCGTTCGACAACCGCAGCTGTCATCTGTCGTTGCATTGTGTTAATATTGTAGTTTAGTGTTTGCCATTCATGAAAATGGACCGATTTAGCATCGCTCAACGTGTAAACATAGTGAAAATTCACTACAAAAATGGTGAAAATTTGAGCACCACTTTTCGCGCACTAAGGAAGGATTTCGGACGTCAAGGAAGGCCTGTTTTGTCAACAATTTCGGATTTATTGGCGAAATTCGAACGAACTGGTTCTGTACAAGATGTACAGAGGCCAATACGTAATCGCCCTGCTCGTTCGGTCGAAAATATTGCTTTTTCGAAAATGACGAAGGACAGACCGTTACCGTCAATTCTGAACGTTATGGCCATATGATAACCGAGTATTTCTGGCCAGCGATCGAAGATATGGATGTGGAGGAGATATGGTTTCAACAGGACGGCGCTACATGCCACACAACACGACCGAACATGACAGAATTGCGAACCAGGTTCGATGAACGCATAATTTCGCGTTTTGGTGATGCCAATTGGCCGTCAAGATCGTGCGATCTCAACCGTTTAGACTTTTTTCTTTGGGGCTACGCGAAAGACCAAGTCTATGCAGACTCTGGAGCAGGACAACATACAACAACATACGTGCAGTTCTTGGCGCCTTACAGCCTGCTATATGTAAAAAAGTCATCGAAAATTACCTAAAAAGAATCGAGGTGTGCCAGGGTGCTCGTGGCGGTCATTTGAATGATATCATATCATATTCCATTACTAATGGCACAAACCAAATATTATTTGATAATAAAGTTTCATCAAAATTCAAATTTTAATTGATTTTTTTTCTTTATTTACTTTTTCGTCTCATGATGAAAAACCCTGTATTATCCCTTCTAATCGATAGCTTCAGCTGCTCCTTTTTTCTTAATTTAAGTATTAGTTGGATTAACTAATCAATCAAAAACATGACATTTTTTCTTCTTGTAAAATTTGTAAAATGTTTTATTTTACCATATTTTCTATCGCAAAGAACACTTCCCATTCAGCTGGTGAACATTCATTTGTGCAATTTGCAAATGCAAACAATCGACAATTTTGTTCCAATGCATTATTATTTTTTCAAATGACATGAAAACTGTAACCAGTAGTTGGAATTACCGCTTGGATTACTAGCTGCCACGCGAATTCGACTGGTCTGTGTTGGAGCGCTGTCTGACTACGTGTAGGGGGCGGACAGAACAAACGAATACAACCAGTCGATGTCGATGTTTGCTGTGTGGCGTTCCGATCGACCTTAACCACTTCCCACACACGACTGGCATAAATTAGTGCCGCAACAGCTTCAAAGCAATTGCCAATACTGCGTATTTCTCTGTATATATTAAATTCATATACGCATATATATTTCATCTGCGGCCCAAGTACATGTGTACCTGTGTGTGTTACAGTGGCAATTGCTAGTTAAATGCGAATATTTTGCTATACCTCGAAAATTGCCGTAACTAATAGCAAAATTGCTTGCATGCATATTTTGTAAAATTTCTTACTGTTGCTTTTATTTATGCATAATTAATTTGTAACGGAAATTAACAAACATCTGTACATAATAAACATATATATTAGAAGGTTAAATAGAATTTTTACTATGTGTTTTGCTTCTGCATTTACGTTTAGTTGTGCTATATTGTTTTGTGTCGTTGAACGTTTAAGGCGATAATCAGCTCTGAAAACTCTATTTCAATGCTTAATTGGTGTGATTAACATGTGTAGATGTGATGCCGTCGTGCGAGCTCAAAATACCTACTGAAGTTCAATTTCAATTAATTTTCAACTAACTAATAAAATTAAAAGATCAACGTACGATTAATAATATGGCTTTATTTTTTTGTTTTAAAAATAGCGCCCATTAAGAAATTGAAGAAGAATTATTTATAGCATTGCAAAAATTCAAGTGAAATAATGTATTTATTGTATTTGGCGATTACGGCATTATCTTTCAGAAATAATCAAATTAATGCTTATGACATAATCTCTCACAGTTTTCTTGACTGCATTTGGTTAATTTATTCCAAAAATGTTTTGATTCACTGTTAGTGCAAACTGGTATAATGAGGCAATCGGCTTGGGCGCCATTTTTTTTTAAGTGTCATAGCCTTAGTGTTTGATTTCCTGCACACTTATGGGTTTGAACTGAAATTGAAACTAAACAGAAAATTTACTTTTTTTGATAAAAAAAATTTACAAAAGCCGCTTACACTATGAGAATACTACTTACTTATATAACTGGCCATAACAACCCATTACCGGGTTACGGCCTGCCGCAAAAGTTATCTCCAGGTGGCACCAAGAGATAACAGGGCGTCTTCAACTTGGTTCTTCCACCGGAGACATAGTTTCCCACTAGAGCTGTACACTCTTGGTGAAGGTCGTGTCATTACCAGCGTTGCCACTAGAAAAAACAATTTATAACAAGGAACAAAAATAAAAATAACCAAAATGTAACAAAAATAACCAAAATGTTTATTCAACATAAAAAAAATAATTCATACATAAATTTCAAGATTTAAGGAACATTTAAAAGGCTTTTGGCACATATGTATGTTATGATCAAAAAAGGACGGGAATTAAAAAAAACGGAAAATTTCAATTTTTAATAAATTTCTTTACTATCCCCTTCAAAATACTCTCCTCCTGCGTCAATACAATACATACACGTTTGATCCAATTTTCCATACGTTTTTTATAGGCCGCCAAAGGTATGGTCAGCTTACGCAGCGATTTTTATCTTTTATGGCCTCTATGGTCTCAAAACGCGTTCCCCGCAATGGCAATTTGAGTTTGGGAAATAGAAAAAAGTGACACGGGGCCATGTCTGTACTGTATGGTGCTTGGCTGATGGCATTGTTCAAATTTTTGGCCGAAAATTCCGAAATAATAAAGGCCGTTTTTTAATGAAAGTCAGCTTTTTTGGCACCAGCGGAGAAGCGACGCGTTTCATGCCCAAAATATCAGTTAAAATGTGTTCGGCTGATCCAAATGAGATGCTCAACAACACAGCAATCTCTCTAATCGATACACAACGATTTTCCAACACGATTTGCTTCGCCGATTCGATTTTTTTCTTCGGTAACAGGCGTTGATGGCCGTCCAGGGATCTCATCGTATCTTAGGCTCTCTGGGCCGCCTTTGAGCCGTTTATACCATTCATATGCTCGTGTTTTCGACATACACGCTTCACCATACGCCTTTTGTAACATTTTCAACGAATCGGCACACGAAATTTCATTTTTAACACAAAATTTTAGGCACGCACGTTGTTTTAATTTTTCATCCATTATAAAAATCGTCACACAACAATTTTTCGACTTCTTTGTATAGACGCCAATCGAATACTAATCTTACGATATGCGTCAAAATTTGACAAAACCCCAATAAAAGTATTGCCAACGTTGAGAAAATAAAAATTTACCGATTACATAAGCGCGGCAATTCAAAATTCAAGTTCTTTTTTGATCATAAGGTGTGTGAAGTAAAAATTTCAGTGAGGTTCCAAAATATACAGGCGATATTATTTTTAATTAGTTGTCAACGTCCGCGAACGTGTTGTTGACTCTTTTTAAAACATAGTTATCGATTTAAACAATGTTGCTTACTTTTTTACGAGAAACAGCAATGGCTATGAGTTGCTACCATCAATCAATATCAATATTATTGCCACTCCCAATAATATTGCGCTAGATGATACCTTTGTATCAGCGAGCAATATTCTAAAAGATAACTAAATGGGATCAAAAATCACCAAATAACCAAAACTCATTTTCAAAAATAAAAATAACCATTTTTGGTTAAAAATAACCACAACGGCAACGCTGGTCATTACAATGAACGGGCCTTGCGCAGAACCCTCTCCATGGTAAAATTGAAGAGGTCGCACAACAAGGTAATCCTCGGACCATATTGAATGGTTTGGAGAGGTTGCTTCCAACCTTGACGGAGTTGTGGGTATTGCATCTCTGCAAAATCTCTCGAACTACAAGGACCATCCCACGGAAAACGCGACTGCTCAAAAGTAGCATATTCTGCTAGCGCAATCTGTTGATGGGTACATACATTTGAAAGGCCAATCCTTCACTGACAAGCTGTCAAAATTTCATGACATTTGGTTCAGTACAAGCCAAGTTTTCGCACCAAAAGCGGCAGTCTGTTTACAGCATCTGTCAGAAAATGAGCTTCAAACAAAGAGCCCATATTAAGTTTTGTTTTCAACTTGTTAAAACTTTTACCGAAACATTCAACTTGATGAAACAAGTGTATGGTGATGATTGTTTATCTCATGCATGAGTACATAAGTGGTTTAATCGGTTCCAGGACGGTAGTGAAGACATAAAGGACGACCGTGGTTTCTCAAAGTAATATTGAAAAAGTGCATAAATTCATCAAAAATGAGCCGAAATAGTCATTACGATACATAGAAATGAAATTGAATAAGTCCACAAATTCAATTCATCGCATTTTGACCGACTATTTACATCTGCGGAACGTGTGAGCGCGCTTTGTTCTGTACAAATCGACTAATCACGAAAAATCGCTGCGAATTTTACATTGCAACGACCTCATTAGAGAGTAAACAAATAATCTAAACTTCAAATATTCGATGGTGACGAGACGTGGTGTTTTCAATATGATCCTGAAAACAAGCGGCAGAGGGCCGAATGGAAGTACCGAGACTATTCGGTACCGAAATAAAGTCGTCTGGAGTGAAGCTGGCGCCTGTTATCGTCTAACGATCCAACTTGGTAACCGATTTTTTGGTCAAAAATTCCATTTTTACCATCGACCACTCGCCCGACTCATCTGACTTGGTTCCGTGGCACTTCTATCTGTTCGGTGAAATGCAATGCAAAAAAATATTTGTTTTTTGAGCAGTCTCGTTTTCTGTGGGAGAGACCTTGTATGAGAGTATTGTATACAAATTTCATAATTAGAACTAGTGTTGTCTCGTAATTGAAATTCGACTATTTACGCACGCAAATTACAACCAAGGAATGATATTTCTAAGAAAATAAATCAGTTCACATACTAACATAGTTAACCTAAATTTCTAAACTACATAAAAACAACTTTTTGGCTCTGACCCCTATAAGAGGTTCTCTCTCTATTGGTTGAATAGTCAAATCGGTTCAGAAATAGAGACATAGAAGGAAGTTAAGAAATATGTTTTTATATAAAGACTCTTATATATTTTTGTATTTCAAACTACCACTAACAATTCTAATAAAAACAATAAACAATTTTTCCATTTCTTTGCAGACTTGCCGCCACTAACCGCCACTATTTGTTTTACAGCTTAGCGCATTGTCGAGTTGGCTTACCAAAAATAGTAGGCCAAATGCCAAAGTGTGACAAAGAGCCGCATCGCCCCAGCACGGTTACCATCCCAAGAGAGCAGCTCATAAGCACGCAAACTTATTACGAATTGTGACAGTAAACTAAGTAAAGATGACGGTGACCTACACAGCAGAAGTGGCAACCTGTCGGGGGTTCGGGTGTTTTCTGAAATTGTTGCGAAGGTAAGTGACGCTACGGTGCAGTCAGCGTAAGCGCCGAATCAGTGCGAGTTCGAAGAAAATCGCAACTGCTGTAAATTGTCAAAATTAGCGCGTTGAGCTCATAATTGACAGCTCGTGATTACAAATAGTAGATACTTGTTATGCACTTGGATAGGCTTTGACTGAAACTGTACGAGTGAAGTCTTATTTGGTGAACTGAAGCTGATGCAAGTGCCCTCGTACTAATGTGATCTGGCAGTCATTCACTGCTTTGTTCAAAGGCCAACAGCTGAGCGGGTGTGTCTGCGTGACAGTGACACTGCAATTCTCTGTTGATGAGCATAATCTGATGTGCTGATTGCATGAAGCGCGCGTTAGGTGGTTTTATTACAGATATGCGCCGCTGCTTGGCATTTGATTGCTTGCAATTTGGCATATGTATGAATGTCTCAGAGTTGCATTTGGACCGAGTGCCAATATTGAGAATCTGAGTAAATCAAATAAAATTCATTCGAATGTCGTGTGTAGTCCGAGAGTCTTAATGATGATAAATAAATCTGATGACATAGTCAAATAACAAATTCTTATTTCCAGTGTTTGTTCATTATATCAATGTGGCAGAACCTGCTGGTCGCATTTTATAGCGAAATTGCGATAATTAAATTTTGTCGGTGACATTTCTGTTATTTGTAAAGCAGTAATTTGTGCTGTTCGCTTGCTTTAGAGAGTAGAGAGTGTATGTTCTCGGGCATCTCTGCTTATCTCCAACAGGTGCCTATCAAAGGTAGACTTTTTCACGTTTGTCTCTAAATCCTCTTCAAATGTGCTATAGGTGTGAATTGTTGTGTTTGTTTCGTAATAAACTCTCAGAACCTTAACTAACGTTAAGTTGTGATAAGCCTGGCGCCTATGGCTGACGAACTTCACGCAAAATGCCGCGTGTATTTCAAATGAAATCTTTCCAAAAATCAAAAGGAAATTTTCACCTCGCCGTTCCCGATTGCCACTCGGCGCATGCTTCTTTTTGTTATTGGTTAATGGCGCACTTTTGAATTAAACTAAACTACGGCAGTAATTATTATGACGTAGTGCAGATTATGGCCCGGATGAGTGTCGCCATGGTATCAAATTTGTGTGTTTAGGAAATTTATTTAGCTGATCAATGTCAACAATCTCCAAACCGAGCCGTGCAGTCGACATTATCACGCAGCGCTCTGATGGGACTTTAATAAGTTGGATATGTGACACATGCAATCTGCTCTCGTTTTGATCGAAGCAGTGCCGTCTCTCAAGTTGGAAAAAGAAAAACACAATTGACGAGACTGATAGTAGATCTGCTTATCACTTTTAATTAGTTCTACATCAAAATGAATCTTTTCATTGACTCGGTTTTGGTGCGTGCATGTGACAGCAAAAGTCATGATTATACACCACAAAAATAAACTATGACCAAATTTCGGATTGATAGCTCAGCACGCGTCAACGCGTAGTAGCTGTTAAGTATAATATTTGTTCGATAGTCAAAAGATAACCAAGTCGTGCAATGCAATTAAAATATCCACTTGCAGCAAATGTTGTTGAGATATTTTATATTATGAATTCGGTGATGGGTGCGCTTTGGTAGCCGTTAGATTACTTTATACTTGACTCTATATGATTGCGTTTGAAAGTTCGTGGCATGCAAAAAACATACGCAATAGTATTAGAAATACGATTCAAGAATATTTTGTTATTTAGAAATATTACATTTGAGGTGTAATGTGGCGCACGATGAGTGATATGCGCGGTTAAACATTGTAAGATGAATTTCTGCTACCAGCATTCGAATAATCTATGTGAAAGAAATATAAGCAATAGTGGCGCATGAAAGAGGATTTTTGGAGTTCAATCCCCCAAACATTTGTTTTTCAGAAACACTTTAGGTGACAAATACGCTTTTAATAGTTATTGGGCTCAAAAGTTATGTAGACTCCCCCCAAATGAAATCCTGTGTCCACCACTGTAAACAATATTCACGAATCCAAATGATCAAAATGATTCAGTTTAATGCCGAGTCCGAACGGCGGTTTTGGCAATTTTCCTTTCACATTTGGTGGTTTTGTCATTGCTTGCCAAGAGCGCACTTGTGCGATTCTTGTTTCCATCTGCTTCATGTGGATAGCGATTAAAAGTAGACGAGGGTTTCACCAGCCCGAGCTAGGAATCGAACATAGGGCCTCTGGTATAAAAAGCCAGTTGCTACCCGCTGGACTATCGAGGCCGACCATGTATTCTGACGCATGAATTGATAAGTTTGTCTACGTTTATTCACCGCGTCTGCAGCTTATTAGAAATATAAGCTTGAGGCTTATTACAAATACGTCCCTCCTCGCTGGACATATTTTCTGCCAAATCTTTTAAACTGCATATGAAAGTGAATGTACACCAAAGATTATTAGAAACGTCAAAATGAGCCGCACTGATTCGAATTATTCGCTTGTTAGAATTATTCTGTCATCTATTCACTACTAAATATAATCCTTAACTATTTGATTTTTCAGATGGCGCGGTAGTATCTACAAGCTAGTATGGCTGGATCTGCTGGCATTTCTCTTTATTTACTACGCCCTTAGCATTTCGTATCGCTTCATTCTCAACGCACAACAAAAAAAGTGAGTACACATGAAGCGCCGCTCGCCATTTCCATTAACATTACTGAATTTTGTTTATTCATTGTCAGATACTTCGAGGGCATTGCGCAGTATTGCTATAGCTACAGCGATCTGATACCGCTGTCATTCGTGCTCGGCTTCTATGTGTCGATCGTGATGACGCGCTGGTGGAATCAGTACACCAGCATTCCGTGGCCCGATCCCATTGCGGTCTTCGTTAGCAGCAACGTGCACGGACAGGACGAGCGGGGCCGCGTCATGCGGCGCACAATCATGCGCTACGTGTGTCTCGGCCTGACAATGGTGCTGGTCAACATTTCGCCGCGAGTGAAGAAACGCTTCCCCGATCTGGATCATCTGGTGGACGCCGGCCTGTTGAACGACAACGAAAAGTCAATTATAGAGACCATGAACAAGAGCTTTCCGCGCCACTCGAAGCATTGGCTGCCCATTGTGTGGGCGACGAGTATTATAACCAGGGCGCGCAAGGAGGGTCGCATACGCGACGACTTTGCCGTGAAGACCATTATCGATGAGCTGAACAAGTTTCGTGGCCAGTGCGGACTGCTGATATCGTACGATACGATCAGTGTGCCGCTCGTGTACACGCAGGTGGTCACACTGGCGGTGTACTCGTTTTTCTTGTGCTCCATTATGGGTCAACAGTGGACCGAGCAGAAGGACAACTTTGCTAAAATCGATTTGTATTTTCCGGTGTTTACGACGCTGCAATTCTTCTTCTACATGGGCTGGCTGAAAGTGGCCGAATCGCTCATAAATCCCTTCGGCGAAGATGATGATGATTTCGAGGTGTGTCTGAAGACTTTGTACATAATCACACTATCTCGAGATTCTAATGTATGCTGGTTCGGTAGGTCAACTGGATGGTGGATCGAAACTTGCAAGTGTCGTATCTGATTGTCGACGAAATGCATCACGATCATCCCGAACTCATCAAGGATCAGTACTGGGACGAGGTGTTCCCCAACGAATTGCCGTACACGGTGGCATCCGAACGATTCCGCGAAGAGCATCCCGAACCGTCGACGGCGAAAATTGAGGTGTCGAAAAACGCCGCAATGCCAACGACACTGTCGAGTGTGCGCATCGATGAAATGGTTGGTAAAGATGCGGCCAAACAGGGTGTGCCACTGGCGCAGCCACAAACGCCAGCACAATTGCAGACAGTAAATTATAAATTCCCCGAACAGAACCAAGAAGAGGAGGTTAGAATCAAAATTTGCCAGTGCAACAGCCGCTGCAACCGCAGCAGCAGTCACAACTGCAACTACAACTCGAATTGCGAATGCAAATTAACGAATTGGCTTAACTCACACTTGCGTCTTATACCAGTTTCCCCTATCGAAAGCCGAATATTGTGTTAAAGTATCTAACTGTAACTGTGTCATTATCGCTTAATGGATTGAATTGGCATTGCAGGTGATTGGGGTGCACACTCACATGCGGATCGCCGCGTTGGCTCTAAACAAATACCGAATGCAAATTCCTTATACGAAATACTTACATACAAATGCATAAGATTTGGTGACTGGTACCTATAAGAATATACTTATTGTACATAATTGTGGGCATTGATATTGTGGCGTTTTCGATTCCTCATTCACATTGAGAAAACAACACGATCTCGAAATATTTCAGCTTAAGGTGTTTCTTAAGTTTCATAGTCTTGTCGACTTGTACTTTTTTAAACTTTTAAAAGCTCTCAACGCGTTGTTGGTGCCAATAAAAATTCTGTCAAATTTTTGCTGAAACGAAAGCGCCACTTTGTCTGTAATGTGTAATTCACTTTATAAATTAGTATGTGTCGGTGTGTGCTACTACTTAAGAAATGAATTTAAGTTTCCTTACAAAGAATGAATACTTAATTTGTAAGCTAACTTTGCGTAAGGTTCATGCACCAAACAATGGTTTTTATCAGTCATTGCAAACTGTGAACTAACTTTTGATTCTAATTCATTCTTCTGCTGCAATTGAACTCTTTTGCTTATCTTTGCTCTAATATTTGACACAATTTGGTTTTTTTGAGTGCAAGGCTCTTATGTGTTATTAAGGATTCAATTATACTTGGATGTGCAATTGTAAATTATTTTTTTTTAATTTCACTAAACTTTGAATAGTCCAAAATGACTGCTGACTCCATGTTATTTTGCATTGTTAATTGTCTGGGCCGAAATCTTTTAGCACATTAATTATCTTTAAGGCTATAATTAACACAATTTTCTATAGCCTAACTTTTGACCCAGAATCACACAGTAAACTATAAATGTGGTTGCACACATTCAGTTCAAATTTTTCTATTCATGCTGCTCAACTGTCAACTAACGCAGACAATAGCACATCATACACACCAATACAAATTGAATGCTTGTCATGTACAATAAGATTTGGTTTTCTTTAAAACACAATTGTGGAGTTCACTCTTCATAGCACTTTGTGGTGTAAAGTTGCTATCGTAGCAAACTGTCGCTACAACTGCTTTCGAAAACATTGAGAAAATTCAAAAATTGCTACTATTGCAACTTTACACCTAAAAGGCTACGAAAAGTGAGCACCACTTATGAGAAGTTATGTGTGGAAGCGCAGCACACTGACATATGTACATAAATGTATCATTGGCCAAATCATTGCATGAACTTTAACCTCCTCAGTTCTTAACCCTTCATATACATATATACACATGCATGCACTATGATGCATTGCCTACTTCCACTAGCATCTCACATTTATTTCTAACTCACTATTATCCCGGTTAGACGCAATTGTCACATTCCATTGCAACTGCAGTTAACACTGAGGCTAACACTGTCTTGCACTCACACAGGCTTCGTCAACTAAGAAATACTTAAAATGCTACAAAAACAAATACTTAAGTCCCTCACACTGTACGCTCGCACGCATGTCTGGGTCTTCTTGCACGAGCCGCACCGCGTCTGCACCTTCCCTATCGCAATAGGCATTTTCTACACTGCTTGGATGTGGACTTTTCTAATGCCCACGCCACATCAGCTAACTTCATCTAAAAGTCATAAATACTTAGAAACAATTTTTTAACCAGCTTTCAATTTCATCCGCAGGCTGACGATGCCAGTGGCATACACTTCACTGCCGGCAATGGCAAAATACGCCAAGGCTCTTCGCCCAGTCTGGCCAGTCTGAGCGGCACCATGTCGCGCGTGAATACGGTGGCCTCGGCGCTGAAGCGTTTCCTCAGCCGCGAAGATGGGCGCCCCGGCTCCACGACACCGGTCGAGGACAACACGCAGAAGAATCGCTTCCCGGGCAGCGCCAGCTCGACCAGTCTGACTGGCATGACCGCTGCCAAGCAGCCCGGCAGTTTGCGCATTACTGACGTCATCGAGGAGGTGGACGAGCAAGCAACCATTACCTCGCAGCGCGCCAACGACTCTCTGCGACCAAATGTGCGCGACATCTTCGGCCAGCAGCCGTCGTCGGCAGATAGTCAGCAAAAGTCGTCGGCACCCATAGACATACCTCGCCGAACGCCCTACATGCGCGCACAGTCCTCGCACGAGCCCTCGCTCTTTCCGCCAGGTGGCGTGGAGGCGCTGCTGAGCAGCTCGGCGCCGACCAACAGCAGCCGCATATCGCAGACCGTGCCCAACTCACCAATGGACGAGATGACGAGCACAAAGTCGCTCTTCGAGCAGCGCGTCAACAGGGAAAAGGGCAGCACCGAGACAGGTGAGTTGCTGGCCGTGTAGTTTTGCCACATAAAAATGTCTCAACTTGAACTTCTTTTGTCAAAACCAATAGAGCCTCCTGAAGCGAAGCAGGTTTTCAAGTGGTTTTTGTCAACGGGTAAAGTGTTGCGTTGGATACTACAATATGTTACTTTCGTTGTTTGTTGTTCTGCCTTATTGTTTCCTAAACAGGATTACATATGTAGTTGTAAATGGCATGATTTTTTAAATAATTTCCTAGTACTGCTGTTGTGTGAAAGGCATTAACCCGACGTTGCTCTTGTATACTAATCCGAAAGGCTTAAAGCTTTACGCATTGCTTATACAATAAATACTGAGTATTTATGTAGAAGTGTTCAAGTTGAGTAGCGTTGTCCACGAATGCATTTGGTCTGGCATCCGAATGACACTGGGTGATGGACCAAGGTGTCACACAAGGTACGGTTGTAGTTATCGATGTGTTACAAGTTCCACATCCGATCATAAGAACCACAAAGAGAGCAACAGTTACACAGCATATCTACACTACACAAAGTCCAAGTCTGGTTTCTACAACATTATTCCTTTAGTTACTACACTGGTTCACTGGACATCATTTTTTAAACTCTTGTTGTGCTTGTTCAGAGACAAAAATCAAATCAACAGTTTTATGAACAGTTTTTAAAAGTGCCGATTTTTTTTTGTTACATCTCCCGATCGAAATACATTTGTGTTTGTTTACAGCTTACTTAGTACAAAATAAAAATTAACCAGAAAAGATTCTTTTCAAAAGAATATTCAATGAAATTAACCCATTTTCGGCCGCTACCAGAAATAGCCAATATTTTTTTAATTCCGTTTAAGGACTTACATTTAGGACCTTAATCAAGAATATTTTTGGATTTTTTTTGTTTTTTTTTTTGCAAATTTTTTTTATAAATTAATAAAAATTGAATTTCAAATAAAAACAAATATATATGTATATAGTTTTAGTCCAATAATTATCAAGCATGAAAACAAACAATTGTTGGCTTACATATATACCTACATGACGACTTCTGGCCAATGGTCGATTTTTCGACCACTGAAAAGTACGCGGTGCTGAGAGGTAAAAATATTTTCATAATCTTATGGATATCAATTGATTGTGGTAATTTGGTCTTTAGGCTTCGTAAATAATCAATAACAAATCAATAATTTGAAAAGGTTATATATTTTTCAGAATATTCAAAATATGACTAAAAAATGCTTTTTCGTGCCTTCGCCAACATCTCTAAATTTATCTTTTTTAAAAAAAATTATTATTTCGAGGGGTTACCAAAAGACCAAAAGTTCCAACCAAAAGAATCAAAAGTTCAAAGATATAATGTCTAAGTGCAGAGCTACTCTCCTTCAAAGTGGCTGGTCGAAAAATCGACCAGCGGCCGAAAATGGGTAAACGAAATTCTATAAAATTCTTTATAACAGTTTGTAGAATCCGATTGCCCGTTATCTGACATACTTAAGTTTCTTTTTTGAAAGAAAGTGAAGAAAAAGTGAAGTGAGAGATAAAGTTTCTCGTAATCTGCTTGCTTTCAGACAACTACCACTTGAAGTTAACTCTAATCGGAAATTTATTTATTTTTGTGTGTTTGCTGTATTCAAGTTCCACTAGTAAAAAGTTAATTTCCGATAAGAGTAGTTTGAATGAATTTTTCTATTGTTGGAGAGCCTTTGATGCAAATCTAGGAAGAGCTCAGTGATTTAGTGACTGTGGGTTGTAGCTTCAACTTGAGCAGTATTGAAAAAATGTTTCTTTCTTTTCTTTAATTCACCAAAACTACTGTTTGAAATTGATCGGCTCGATCTATCTGTGTACTAATATAGTTTATCTGATTCTATTGAATTTGATGAAACTTTGAACGAAATTCATTGACAAAATAAGAATTCACTCCACTTTAGATTGGCAAAAGAAAATACGTATAATCAATATTTACGCCCAAGAAGTGAACTCTATGAAAGCAGAAAATTACATTTGTAAACAAAAAATTAATGAAACTTTTTTATGATTTGAGAGACGAGGTCTGAATTGAAGTTTAATCCTCGAAATCATGTCGCAAGGCCAATTCTTTTTTCTAGAAAAGATAGATAATTAGGTATTTATTAAAATTCATAATCAAAGTTTCATTTTTTCCATACCGGGGCGTATGATTAATATTTGATTGTTTTTTAATGCCTTTTTATCAAATTGTTTTCCATTCTACAATGCAAATAAAACACATGGAAATTATAATTTAATATAAAATCCATAGGTATCCATAACAACTGCTAGCTTTAGCATTTTATTTATTTTTTTTATTTTTGATTAGTTAAACGATTTCTTGACCCTTTGTGTGGTAAATAGTTTACTACAAGTAGTCGCAATAAAACTCGAAACCACCTAAATTTCATTACGTAAGACACGAGCCAACAGCTTCGATACAGTTTTACACTATTAAAATTACACTACAGTTCAACGTTGTATTCGGTCGGATCTCATACACTGTACAACTCTTAGTATAAGTTCTTCAAATTTATATTTTGTTAAAAGTACTTCTCTACAAAAGTTAAAATCCTGTGTAGTCCAATGTAATATAAAGTCGCTGTTTCCATATTTTATTCAAGTCCCTAGAGCCCACTACTATGCACGCTCCGCTGAATACTCCCCAAAGCCTTAACATAGCTTCGGTTCAATTCTATTAATCACCTTGACGTTCATTTGCAGTTGAAGATGCCGAAGTGAAGGATACACAAGACGAAGGCGATGATTTCGAAAAGCTAAAGCAGGCACGTGAGAAGGAACGCCACGAACGCCAAAAGCAGAAACTGGCTCGTACGATTAGCACCGCACCGGGCATGGATGGCGTGGTGCCTGTGATGGCAGCAGCCCTACTGCCGGCCACGGCCATAGCCACAGGGCAAGCACCAGCGCCCGCACTGTCCAATGTTAGTTCCAGCGCCGATCTGCTGGTCAGCGCCGCAGCCACTGCACTGGCCGCAGTGCCAAGCGCAGCACCGGCTGTCGTGCCGACCGCTGAGCCGGCCGCTGCAACGCCGGCAGTACCGCTTGCTGCTGCTGAACCGACCACAAGCGCCGCCGCACCAGCCGATGAGAATAAGACGTAGACAATTGGCAGACAAAACCGTAGAGTATTAGTGTTAAGATTGGTCCTAGACGGGTTAATGCAGTCGTGTTCGTACAAGACAATGTTTAAGTTTAAAGTATCGTTTGAGCCAGTCTCGCATAGTGTTTGCAACTTGTTTAGTTTGCATTTTTTAATACCTAACTTTGTACTTCATAGTTGTGTAAAAGGATTTGTCGCAAGTATAAAATTTCCACAAGAAATTTTAAATAAGCTTTCGAAGCGAAATGCTTCTTCACTAGCGCGCCAGGCATTGGTGCTTACGAGTCAGAGAATGAGCGACTATAACACTGCAGCGCGCACCTGACGAATGCAGTTCCGTGATTTTTTATGATAATAATGTCAAACAGAATGACTTAGTTAACTAAGAATCAAAAGACACCAGCCAGTGCTGAGCGAATTTTTGCTAAACAATAATATTGCATAATCGGTAAAATCAAAGCTTTTTTACAAATATATAGATGCATACGAAAAGAATTCATTGATATTAGCGTAAGCAACTAATGAAGCTTAATATTGTATTTTTATATTGCAAAAGTAAGTAGCTGTAGTCGTATTATTGTCGTAAGTAAAGAAACAGATTTAGGGTTATTTTCTTTCAGGCTTTGGGCTAGGTTTTTCTAAATCGGCACTAATACTGAAGAACACAGAGCTATGGCAATTCTATTGCATTGAAATCGAAATGACCCTGCATAGGCAAAAAGTTGATAGTTGATTAAGTTTTAAGGAAAAAGTTCAATGACCCAAACAATTAAATAATCTCCTTAGTTATTAAGGCAAAAGCTAATTTATTTTGTTAATTTAAAATGCAATCAGAAAAGATATTTTATGTAATATAACAATGTACTTGTGTAATTTTTGTATAAAATAAATAAAATTTAAATAAATAATAAATAAAATTTAAATATAGGCGGAATTCAATACAGTGGAAAGTTAAATTAGTTATATAAAGTCGCAAAAATGCTCAATATTCTGCCAACTTTTCATTCAACATGCAATATTTTACAAATAATTTGGTATATTGAGTGGTCATACAAAAGTTATCGCTAGAAATATTTTCGAAAGTTCATGAATGCAATGAAATGGAAGTTCAAAACTTTTTTTTAACTTTTTCCTCTCAAAGTCAAAGCAGTTATTTTCATTAAAGTTTGCTTGTGTTTGTTGCAGATTTTGTTTCAAAACCCCTAAAGGGATTTGTAACTGGGGCGTATGATTCAAATTTAACCCTTATTCCCAGAAGTGAGCCTCACAGTCTCACTAAAGATTTCAAATGGTGATAAATCCAAACGATTTTCGATTCCATTATTTAATGTAATCCTCTAATGGATTGTTAAAATTATATTGCATTTATAAATTTAACATTTTAGACAGTTTTTGTACTTTTTAAACAAATGTTTTCAGTAATTTAGCTCATATAAGCCTGACAGCCTCACTTCTGGGTTTACATTACTTTTAAAATTCTGGGAATTAGGGTTAATCGTATTTAATGTATTTTCTACCAAATTGTTTTTCATTGCTATAAAGTTCGTGATTTTCTCATAGCGATTGAAATTCTGCATTTCTATTTCCTCTATTATTGCCAACTTGAAATCTGTTTTATTTCTTGGGTTATTCTGTGTCATTGCCCTCAACCGTTTCAGATAGGAGCCGCTTCCAGACCGTATTTTCATTAATTGAAAAGTTTTAAGACAAAATTTATGTTGTTTGCTGTCTAAAAGTTGTATCTTTCTCGACTTCAAGAAAGTTCTTAACAAGTTTTCCCCATAACTCTATTAACCCATTGCTGCCGGGTACCAGTTCCGCCCATACAATTTTGGTAAAATTTCATACACGACCTAGAAGTGACCCAAAAAGATCAGAAACAAAATTTCAGCTTTATATCTCTGCACGTTGTTGAGATATTCATTAGGTATTTTGTACCCATTAAGCAGCAATGGTAGCTTTTTCCATACTTTGTGAAGTGATCAGCTAAACACGTGAACAAAAGTTGTATTTTTTACAGATGAGTTAGGAGGCAGATTTTTGTGAAGTTCTAAGGCCAATACGTTTCGCCACATTTTCCACCTCCGGAAAATTCACGATTTTTGGAGTCTGGTAACTCTAGCTAGATGGCGAAATTTTAGGGTGACCTTCACTAGGTTAAGGTAGTTCCATCTTTACCCTAACTATCCCTATCAATGATTTTGAGATATCTCTACCACGAACTTTTCTGTGATTTTTTTAAAAAGTCAATTTACATGGGTAAATTTTTACCCATTAGGCAGCAATGGGTTAAATAGAAAATCGAAATCGAAATGTTTTAATATATGAAATAGCGGCCGTGCGGCGTGGGTTTTATTTTTCTTCAAACCAGCCACTGGCAACTTTTTTGTTGTTTTTGGGCATCAAAACTGGTTTACAGGTTAAATTCTTCATCGTTTTATATGGAGGTAACTTTTTAAGACCATATGGAAATATTTCAATGCAATATCAAAATTAATCCCTTGATTTACTTTTTACTTTGAAAGAATTTTGCAATATTTCGACTGCACCCGGTAAGAATCTTTATCGGAGAGCGCTATTTCTCAGAGAGAGTAACGCATCATTCCCATGAGTCAGCTGATGCCAACAAATAGGAAACAGCTGAGTGCAGGTAACGGAAGCACTGCGCGAGTGTCAGCAGTTTTTTAACGGCAATTTACGTGAATTGTCATCGATGGACAACCAATTCGACAGTGAAAGCTATTGGAATCGTTCGACCAGCCGAGGTTTCAGCTTCGACGATGACGACGAGGTGTTTGGCGGTGGCGGTGCAGGCGCAGGCAGCCTTCTCAACGACTATGACACCATCTCCGAGGCCAGCTTCGACAACAGTTCCGCGGCTGGCGCACTGAATCTGTCCATCAAGTCGATCATATCCGATGAGGCGCTGAAGACGCTGCTGCAGGAGCAAACACTGGACGATCGCATCTTGCCGAAGGGCGTGGCACCCGAGGAGGAGCTCAAGCTGTTGCGAAGGTGCGCATTTGCTGCCAATTCGTAATCGCTTTTAACAAACTGCACACTTTATTAGGCAAATTCAGACCACATTCTATAATCCCTCCGCCGAGGTGACCGCCTACAAGCTGCTGCTGGGCAAGAGTGCACCGCTCGAGGTGTTCAAGTCTCTGCACGAGAAGGAACAGCTGCTGGACGCGGTACTCAAGAATGGCGGCGGCGATGCGGTCATTGGCGTTTTGCTTTTTCTCAAGAAATCGCTGAATGCAACGCATTTCTTTAAAGTGCTCGAGCAGCGTCCGAGAGCGTTGCAGCACTACATCAGCTACCTGAAGCAGCGGCACAGCCAGGAGGCAGTCGAAGTGCTGCTGCACTTTGGCAAATACCAGGAGGCAGCGCTGATGCAGCTCAAGACAGCGCTGTCCTCTCCAGAGTTGGCCACGCGCAAGCGAAAACTACGCCAGCTGCTGGACACGTACGGCGGCAATTCGAACGTCATAAGCTTGTATCAGCAAATATTTCACGCGACGCTGAAGCTACTGGAGCTGGTAGAGAAGGAGCGCAACGCGTTGGACAATTTGGTTGATGGCAATTCGACGCCCGTGGAGGTTCTGCATGCGTGCTGCCGCAAGCACAGCAACTGGAAGGAGCAGGATCTGTTGCGTACCACTTCGCCGTTTCGGCTGTGCGCCGAGCAGCAGATTTCGCCAGCGCAATTCGAGTGGACGGCGCTGAATGAGCGCGCCAATGCACAGGCCTATGCCGATTTGGAGAGCGTGTTCGAGCGAGTGCCCACCTGGCATCCGATGAAGCAAAAACAGTTTCACATTAGCTTTGCATTGGAGGTGGCCATTTTGCGATTGGCCGCGCTGAATGCGCCGACCACGGTGCTGTACATGTTTTTGTCCAAAATGGGCAACTCGACGGAAAAGCTGCAGTTGGCCAGACGCGTGAAGTGCACCAGGGCGGTGATTGATGCGCTGGCCGGCTTGAAGGATGTCAATCAACTGACACAACTGAAGGAAGCGCTGCCCGAGCGATCCGAAGAGCAATTTTACTGCGAGAAAGCGCTGAAGGCACTGCAATCGAAGCGTTGGTCCACCGATAATATTAAGCTGAAACTTTGATTTGTATGCGTGGTGCGATGAGGTTGAATTGGCTTTATATAAACATAAGAATCTCGAACGTGCATTATAACCAAAATTTCAAAAATTTTTACCGAATTTTCTACTACGGTTATACATTTAATTTGTAAAAGCTTTAAGCAAGAAAACAAATGTTTAGGTCTAAAGTTAAAGAAAAAAATCTTGAAATTAAATTTGCGATTTGTATATCTTACAATGATTCTGTATGGGGTAAACAAAGACCACAAAGGAACTGCTATACAAATATGCGGTTTAAATGTCTAAGTTGTATGGGTGGTGTCCTTTGTCAACAGTGACAAAATTGTATGCCGAATTTCATTGTTGTCCGAACTACTTTTACCAACCACTAAACTATTCTGTATACCGATCATCTCCCAGTAGCCAGACATCAATCTACACCATGTTTTCAATTTCATTTTGATTTTATTAAGAAAAACTTGTTGATGCTTTTACAGAAATTCATATAAACTTATTTCTTCCACTCGTATTTACTCATATATTTATTCATAATGTTGTATATAACGATTAGAAATTATGAAAAGATCACAAGCTAACAATGTACAAAAAGTATGTGTGGTGTATTGTTTTAATTCCGTTTATTTATTTATTCATTCATTTATTTATTTATTTGTTTACTCGTAAATTTCTCTTTAGTGAATATAAATTTGTAGATTAAAGCATTTACTCTTCAAAGTTCAAGCAACAAAATAATGACTCTTTGAAAACACGTTCGGCAACCAAGCAATTTACTAGTTTAATTTCGTGTAGTTTCCATTTCTTGTGTTGAGTAATTTGATAATATTTTGATATTGTATGTATATATGTATGTATGTGTATGTGTGTGTATGCAAGTGTATGATGTACGAAAAGTCCTCTAGGCAAGGATCGCATTTGTGAGCATGCCAAAGCGCGCTAGAACGGCTGCAGCAATCGCCTGGCTATTGAAGTTTAAAAACTTAACTTTGTCCGATACACAATTGAAAAGAGGTATGCGTGTTTTTGTTGTTTGCATAGATAAACTATTTGCAAGTGGCTGTGTGAGAACTCCAGTGCCAATAGGGACTTGCGCTTCTACAGTTTGTGTTTGATTTCGTGCTTGACTACTTCGGCTGGAACCTGCAGCGGTCCGGCAGAACTTGACGCGGTTTCTGTTGCTTTTTCGTTTTGATTACACATATTTATACTAATATCCGTTGTAGATAGCGCGTTTAGTTAATAAGTTACATGAGTACGTACTGGTAGCTGGGGGCGTGCGCTTTCAAGTTAGACATATTACGCTTTCAGAGTACGATGAACGCTCGGGGCATATAGTTTTAACATGAAAAAAACAACTTAAATAACACATGTGTGTAAAAGGTACAAATTCATATTTTAAATTAAATTTAAATTAACACAAAAGTGGGGGTAAAATAAAAATATAAGGGGAATTGGGCAAAACTAGGGGTCTAGGAGGGACACAAATTATGCACTAACAAACTAAAAACAAGTTATACTAGTAGTAAACACAAGCAACTAATTGCTGCAGTGCTTCATCAGCCTCTGGCAAACGATCGTTTTGAACTTAACGCTTAAGCTATCGAATATCACATCGGTATCCTTCAGCTTGTGCTCGGCGTGCTCATTCTGGTTGGCGTCCTCCTGCGCGATCAGGCTTTTGAACTTCTGATTGAGATTCTGCTCCAGCACGGTGTTGTTGTTGTTGAAGTACAGCACATAAGCTAGCTCAAGCAGATAGTAGTCCAGGTCGGCGAGGAAGAAGTGCTCGCACTCCAGCATGTCGAACTTGCGCTCCAGGAAGTGCAGCAGCAAGTAGTAAATTAAGTACTTCAGGTCCTGGCGACGCATGGGCACGAAGCCGGTGTCCTTCGTAAAGTACTCGAATATTTTCAGGGCCTTGTTGGCCGTGCCGCAGTCCTGCAGGCACAGCGTAAAGGCATCAATGAATTTGAAGTTCAGCATGTGCGTGCGAATGCGGTACTCGAGGCGCTCCTTGGAGAAGTCGCTCACCTTGTCGGGATCGTAGAGGCCATGAAAGACGTACAGGAGGTAGTGTATGTAATGGCGCAGGTCCTGCACATTGCCGTTCTCCTCGCTGGCCAACGTAAGTGAGCTTTGCGACTCAACGGCCCCTGACTCAGCGGCGGCGGTGCCTGCTGCTCCTGTTGCAGATGATGCGGCTTTAGCATTTCCATCTGTGGTTCGTTCGCCAGACGGATAGCACCATTCAGCCGTATGGTCAACCAGCGTAAGACGTGCGTAGCTTGGCTCCTCGACCACCACCTCATCGGCGGCCTTAGAACTTTCTTCAGGCAGTGGCGCAGTTGGCGACTGCTCCAGAGATACTTGCACGTTGAACGCATCGTTCACTTCGTTGTTACTTAAGTTTTCTAGACTTGAGATCATGTCGTCCGAATCCTGACCTGTAATTACATTCTCGCTGCTATCCGCCTGCGTCGTCGATTTGTACTGATGCGAAGGTGATGGACGCTCAAAGTTCGTATCGTCGAAGCTGATGCCCGCCTCTTGCATGAAGTGCGGCTGATACTTGGGTATGGTCTTCAGGTAGCGCACCGGGTCGGTGTCCAGGCGAATACGTGGGCGTGGCAGGTTGATCTCCACAGGCACGTCGACACATTGGCTCTCGAAACGCATCAGGCGCTTAGTAGTGGGCAGGCAGACTACGCGCTGCTTCATCTTATCGATGGACGGACCCAAATCACGGCCGCACTGCAAGGAGACAGGGGTTAGAGCAAAAAGTTTGGGTGCAGGCACCAAATGCACTCACCTGCCCATTCGAGTTGCCGCCAAATGCTTTCACCATGTACTCGGTGGTCATGACCAGCGTAAAGTCAGCGCCACAGTCCACATACATTGGACGCTCGACACTGTCAACGGGCGATGGCTTACTGATTGCGCGTCGATCTTTGTCGCCAGTGCCCAGTTGATGCTCCAGATTTTTACCCCACGTGTAGAGCGTGCAAGTAGACGATATCAAACCGTAGTGAAAGAGTCCACTAGAGATCTGTGAAAATAATGTACAGAGACGTTTAAATGTGCCAAGCAATTTAAGGATTCTTCGTCTACATTTTTTCCACTATTTTCAGAATTGTGGTTTAAGAGATGTCGCTGTATTTAACTGCCTGAGTATGTACAGCCGACGTACTCACCTGCAATATTTGGCCGGCCACTTCTGTAGTGTCGACTGGCTGTGGCGTCATGTGCTCGCAGGGATCTATTTCAGGTGGCGGTGGTAGCTGTTGTTGTTGTGGTGGTGGTGGTTTCTGCTGGACTTTCGGTGGTTCTGGACGCTCATCGTCCGACTCATCTGAAATATCGTCGGGCTGCTGCACGATTGGTTTCGATTGCTGGCTTGGCGTCGACACAGTTTTGCTAGACATGTCAGCTGAATTGTTCGCACCACCCGCCTCGTCATCCATTGGTTGTATACTAACACTGGTTAATGGCGCAGAATCGAGATTGAGCACATCTTCCTCCAAGGTCACACTTGATGGCTGAATATCTGGTATTGCTACTTTGGTTGCGCCGCTAGTTTGCCCAGCGCCAACGACCGACTGTTGCTCGCCGAGTGCAATGTTATTCTCAGTTAAACTCACTGGCAGCGCCGTGCATCCTAATACAGTTGCGACATCTGACACCGCAGACGGCGTCGCTTCAGTAAACAAGTCGGCAATGCCGGTAGTGGATGCCGAAACTCCAGGCTCCTCAACACTACAGCTGGAGAGGGTAGCCTCAAAGCGTTTGCTCATCTCACGACGCTGGTGCTCCTCCTTTTGTTGTTTTGCATTGGCACGACGCTTGATTTGATTGGCCAAGCGCAGCGCTTGCGGGGAGGAGCCCCAAGTGTACATGCGTTCATTCTCATCGACGGCTAACTGCAATTCGAAACATAGATTAGGAGGGCATTGAGCCGATCGAATACAAGTGGACGACGTACATTTGAGAAAAATTTGGTGTGAATCAGTCTTATTTTTGCGGTGCTCACAAGCAGCTTTATGGGCAGAAAAGCCTTCACTTGATTAGCGCAGTTCATTTCATCGTCGGGCGAAGGGCTGCTTCTTTCGTTACCGGTCGTCGATCCAGCGCCAATGCCCAGCTGGCCGAAATGATTCGAGCCGAACACATACAAATCGGTGGAGTTATCGCTCTGGCCTTGGCACAACACGAGACTGTGCGCATGACCCAAGGAAACTTGTAGAACTCTCTGCAAAATCATTGGTGTTAGTTGCGCGAAGTACAAGATTTACTCTTACTCGCTTATCGTCGCATACCTTTGACTTGAAAAATGCTACCGGCTTGGGTTCGGCAACGTTTTCGGTATTTCCATGCCCCAGTTGGCCGTAAACGCCCCAACTGAAAAAGTTAAACAAATTTCCGTTCAATTTATCTTTCCAAGAAGTGCATCCAGTGCATAAACCGACCCCCAAGTATAGAGCAGCCCATCAGCGACGGCAGCGTTGTGATACTGTCCCGCCTCGAGGATGGTTATATTCTTGCCGTCCAATACCTGGACCAGCACGGGCTGCTGCGACATTTGCATGTGCTTCCCGATGCCCAGCTGCATAAGACTGTTGTTGCCGAAGGCGTATAACTGCATTTAAGAACCGAAAAGTGATCAGTTAGTGAATGAAGTGACGCTGAAAACACACTTTAAACTCACCCCATTGTTGGTCAGCACCAGAGTATGTTGCCGGCCGCACTTGACAGTGTGCACCTCCAAATTCAATTGCGACAGTAAATCTAAACTTTTCACAGCATGTGGCGGCTCCGTTTGATCTGAAATGTTCACATACAAACTTATTGAACGTAACTAGGCGGATTTCAACAAAACATACCGGAAGACTTGTTAATACTATAATTACAAGGCACTCCATTTGAACCCCAAAAATAGGCGACGCCATCAACAACGCAAGCGCAGTGCGAACAACCGGCTGAGATGGGCTTGAATCTCGAACTCTCGATTGCAAACTACAAACACAGACAAAAGACTTAGATTATGACGAACTCTTTTGGGTTGTTCGAAGCACTCAACGCGCACCTGATTGTCCTCGTAGGTGATTCGAAATGTTGACAACGCGTTCGTTATTTGTTCACTCTTCGAGCGTTGAGATTCCACGTGTATGAGTACAGCTAAATATGTCTCGATAACATTTTTACAAAACTCAAACAAAAATGTGTTATTGTCGTTTAAGCTGAGCTGCAAGTGGCCGGAGGAGGTGTGCGACACAATCGGGCGCATTACCGCAGAGAAAGGATTCAGTTGTCTCTCCAAACGCTAACAAGATAACAATAAAGGCAACATTTTAGTATCTATTGTAATATGCAATCAATTGTCGCCGGCATACCTTCAGTACACAATGCCTAATGTGTTCCATTTTATCTTGTATGAAGCCAAAGTAATCGACTGCCGTTTGTGGCAAATATGTGATGGTCTCCGCAAACATGGGTTCACTCAGATGGTATAGGCACACGTTCATTTCTGTGTAACAGCCTAAAAGGAAAACATTTATTGTTTCTTGCGTGCGCCATATGTCAGTTGTAATTACCAAATTCCTGACCCACCACGCTGGTCAGCGCAAAGAACGTATCAATGCAAACGCCTCGCGTCTTGGCCAGTATCAGAGCTGCCGAAAAGAGTCCGCTCTGACAGAGTACAATGCTCGTCATGTTGGTGTGGTACTTGGTGTTGGTCACCAGGAAATTCCTGCAAATCGCCCGAAAACACAATCACTCTTTTACTGTTTTAAATTTCAATTCTGCCTCTACTCACCACAGCGGCAGATAATTCTTATCGTTCACCGCCCTCTCGGCCAACGTGATCAGCAGCAGATTGGCCAGATGGAATTGCGACGAAGGCGACATCTGCAGATTGCTGATGGAATCATCCACGCCGTACGTGTAGTCACTGCACGGGGCGCCCTCGTTTATCACTTCGCCGGCCGGCGCAGCTCGCGTGGGCGCCAATATCGCACGCACATCCTCCGAATGCCGATATGTTATATCGTCCAGCAGCGTATTGATGATCGGGTGGCAAAAGTATTTGGACTTGAGCACGTACGTAGTCTTCAGCGCCATGGCGCACAGATGCATCAGCGCACATGTCTGGCCGAACATGGCCAGCTTGAGCGCGGTGCGTATGGGCTTGATGCGCGCGGTATTGTAAGTGAGCAGCGCCTGGGTGATCTTCTTGCGGCGCAGTAAGTAGTCGCCGGCGAACTCAATGCACGCTTCATAGGTGAGATCGAAAGTGTTGCAGAACTCGCGACACTGCGTCCATTCGCCGGCCAAGGCGGCATCCAAAAATATGGCAAATGGCTCTTTTCTGCAAATCACAGTAAAATTACATTAATTAGCATCACGAACCAATGCGATTTGTTCAGAGGGTATGTGATTGACTCACTTTAGCTGTATGTAGTAGACGTTTTTGTTGGTCACCACATAGCAAGGATCGTAGTTGATTTTCGGAAATTCAGTTTTCATTATCTCCATTTGACGCAACGAGTACTCCTCCTTGACGTCGGCATTCTCGTAGAACTGCACATAGTCCATGGGTGAGCGAATATCCTTGTAGTCGAAGGCTTTGGCTTTCTCCTCCTTTGATATGACTTCAGTAAGTTCGTTGGAGCGATAGCACGCCATTTGATACAAGCTCAGAACGGTTTCGTGCTCGAAGCGGAAAAGGCCCAGCTGGGCGGCTGCATTGAAACGCTGTAAAACGGAAAGTTCACGGAAAGTTGTGACACGCAATTTTGAGCTTCGCATATCGGTTCTACTCACGTCTTCGTCGCCCGTGCGGAGCGAGGCCATTGCGCTGCTTATCACGCCCACAGCATTCACCGAATTGCTGGGCGTCATGTCGTCGGAGATGGTCGTGCTCGGGCCGCTGGTGGTGGCGCTAGTGTCGGCGCTATCCACGCCGCCGCTCGCGTCGACATCGTGCATCAGCTTGTCGTCGTCGCTGAGATCAACCACCTGGCCGAGCGTGTCGTCGGCGTAATTTACCTGCTTCTCCACGTCGGTGTCGCGATTCTCCTTCTCCGTGTTCTGCTCCACGAGCCGCGTCGCCGACTCGCGCTCCTTGAGGTCCACGTACTGTATGGCATACAAGATGTTCGAGCTGATCAGAATGTCGAAACAGTGCTTCGGAATCTTGTACAGGAACAACGGCTTCAAGCTGATGTCGATGCTGTGCACGGTCAGGCTGTTTGTTTGCGAGTGCAGCGCGCTCAGCAGATAAGTGCTGCGTAGGTTCTGTATTGTGTAGAAGGAGCCATTCGAGTTGCCCAGTATTTCGGGCGTCAGCGATGGCGAGTCCATGATGGCGAATGAGCTGAGAGTATTTTCAGGCATATCTGCAAGAGGCAAAGGCACTGCCGTTAGCTAATCTGCGCAAATTGCCTGCGTCGAACTTAACACTGCCCAAACAAAAAAACGAAAAATGTGGAGGATATGTACAACGAAAAATTCCGCAGGAGCATTGCGCTACAACTGTTTTGATTGATGCTCGTTTTGATTCTCGAATGAAAATAAGCTCAACTGCTGTGGTAAGGTGGTAAGTAGTGATCTAGACTCACCGCGCTTCTCACGCAATCTATACAATAACATTACAATACACTTTATAACTGAGGCGTGGGAAAGGAAAAGGTTTCAAAAAGCAAATAATGAAAAATTCATCACAATCCACATAGTATCCAGAATAGTTGAGAGAACGCAATTTTACAAAATTTCATACGAGTAATACAAAGAATCAAGATTGTATGAGCTTTGCGCCATTGCGATTCGCCTGCACTTACAGTCTTCGAGTTTGTGGCGATTGTCGGAGAGACGCATTTTGATGGCGTTCAGTTTCTTGGTGCCTAGGCTTTTCAGTGAAGCGAGGCGGGCGCGTGCCGCGGGCAAGATGCCAGCACGTGCGCTGAACTCGTCCAATTCGGGCAGCTGCTGCTGTTGAAAGCGCACACCGCCGCCCGCGCCGGCTGTTGTCGTCAATGCCGCACTGTCCACATGCCGGCTGATGGCCACCGAATACGGCGGCGGTGGGGGAATTTGATTCTTTGGCATGTAAGATGCCGAACTACTACGCAGCGGAGGAATGCCATGACCGCTGGCATTGGACACCAATGAGGCGGCCGAGCAGGCTGCTACTGAGGCCGGCATTTCGTCGTTCTTCAGGAAAACGTCCTCGTCCAGTTGGCTGCTATCGGAGGCGGGATCGGAGCAATTGCTGTTTGTTTTCATCGGCATCACAATTTGCCATTCACTGTCCCGGGGCTGTGCGGTGCTGGGTGAAATGTCGCCGGGATATATGTACTTAATGGCCCTTTGCTCTAGTAGCAGCTTGAATTGCTGCTTTAGTGACGACGTGATCTACAAAAATATTTGGGAACAGAAAAAATCTATTATTCCTTTATTTAAACAAGTAATGTATAAAAACAATCTGCAATCAAAATAATGCAGAACGTTTTTATAAGTTGAATTTGCTTTCAGTCAATTTGTTGCAACTACGGAATTGTATATTTAACATTTAGTTTTTACACATATTGAAACTTGAGCAGTTTCACGATTTCGAAGTTATGGAGAATATTTCATTAAACAAACCGCATTTATTTCATAATGCAATTCAATTTTAAATGCATTGACTGTTCAAATTAACTGTTAAACTCTTATCAAGTTTTGCTCAAGATCTCTCATCTTTCTTGTTCTCACCAGCAGCATGACGCTGTCGAACGTGCAGTCCTTGCAGATCACCATCTTCACCACCGAGCCACTTTCGATTGTGGTGCTAGCCACAAACGGGCAATTGGGGCTAAGGCCCACGAAGCAGATGGAGCGGTCCGAGTAGCCGATTATGGCGCGATTCACGCCATCCATGGTCTGCCACCAGACCACCGACAGCGGATAGGGACACGTGTTCGAGGCCATGAACGAAGCTGCCATCACTTGGCTGTTGCCCGTCTTGTCCTCGCACAGATTCTGCGGCGCATTGGGCGCCAGCATATTCGCGGGCACGTCGTGGCTGAACACCTTCATGTTGGCTTCGGCCAGCACATACTGCTCCTGCGCTGTCAACTCTTGTGCTGCTGGCGGCTGTATGTCGCAACTTTGCATATTCTTGGTGAGCCGGGCTATCTCCTCGTCTCCTGAATCATGGGCCAACTCCGGTGGAGGCAGTTGCAGCGTCGTGTCTGCTTTGCTGTCGCCATCGAAGGGTGTCGCAGTAGAAGCACCTGGAGGCGGTGGCGGTGCTGGGCTCTTTCGTTTCACATTGCTGCAGATGTCGATGGAGGTGTTTTGGTTGGGGCATTTCTTCGAGTTGGGACACTCGTGCGGACCCACAAACGGTATAATGTACGAGGTGACGTGCGCAGTGCTGTACGGCTGCTGAGGCTGGTACACCGAGTTCGATGGCTCCATGAATGTTTTGTCGACGACGGCCAGCGCGGGCACAATGTGCAGCGTGTTATCGAAACCTATAAATCAAACGGTATTTTTAAGCGGAGTGTGTGGTAGGGAGTGCGAAAAATAGCCAAGAATTAAATCAAGTATGCTGCATTAAGTGCAACAGCAATAACAACGCCGACCACAAGTGCGCCTGACACTCGTGGCGACACGATGTTATTTTTGTATCCCCAACGGAGCGCGAGTAATTACCAGAGACATGCTGTCTAGCGTAGCGATGGCGGTGATTTGCATTTGTCAGGGTGTATGGCCTTTGCAGCGTACCGCCCTCCGCGGCGCCCCACCCGTGAGCCTCACTTGGCGCAGATAGCCGCAAAAATCAATTGATAAACACACCAGGCAAGCAAAACAAAAAGGGAAAATCAATACGTAACGAAAAGTGCGCACCGCGCCGGGGGTGGGGCGCAGAAGCGACGTAGTCCACTTCCGCATGTACGGCGGCTCGTAGTGGCGACATTAAGCACCGCTGTCGGACACATTCACCCACCCAGTCGGTTAGTCAATCAACCACCTACCCCATTGCCGGCTAGCACCACCCACCGACGCCCCTCCCCGCACATGACACTTACATAGCACCAGCAGCCAAGTGCCTGAGGGATCGAAGCAGACGTCATGTATGACTCGGTTGGAGCGGCGAAACCAGGAAATCAATTTCAGCACCTCCTGACCACCCTCGCTGGTGTAGCGCAGCACGATGTCGTTCTCCTCGGACACGAGGCAGAGCAGCTGCTTGTGCACGGCGTAGTCGCTGATCGTCGATAGTTTGCAGCTGAGGCTCGTAATCAGCGGGCGCAGCTCGAAGATTTCCTGCTCGTACAGCTGCCCAGACATTGCGGCAGCACCGGCGGCGACAACGTAACTGGCAATAGCGTGTGGTGACGGAACGGAGGGTGCGGTCGACGGCTGTCACTAAAGGTGGCGCAATGGCGGTGGCGCCTGGGGGTGACAAGCACTTTCGTTTTCGTTCGAGGTGTCGCTGGCGTTGGCGAGCGGCGGCGAGCGCAGCTGGACTTGGGCGAATTGGCGCTGGTGGACGACTGCAGAAAGAACAAATTGTACGTCAACGCACTGATTTCCGTTGTTCGCTGCGATTCGCATGCGAACGTTTTTCTACTTTTCGTTTTCAATCTTCTATGCACTTTTTTCTCGTTCGTTTTTGCCTCTCGTGTACCTGCTTCTGTGGTGCCTGGGGTGCTGGTGCTGCTCACAATGCGCTTTTCCTGTCGTCCCCACCTGCAACTGGCATCGCTAATGTGGCGCGTTTGTTGGCGTTGCACTGGCACTGCTCGCTTTTAGCACTTTTGCAATAATTTTGACTTTTCGACACTGACAGATATTAATAAATAATTAATTTGAATTTACACCGTGAAATCTCTCCCTTTCTTCTTATTACGAAATGTCAGTGCAAGTGACAGCAAGAGAGCAGCTGTTCGAAAGCGCAGTGTTGCCAGGGTTTTCGCAACAGGTGAGCCGCGGTCGGTGTAATTTGCGTGGTGCATGTAATAACAGCAAAAGCAAACACGTTGTTACTATTTTGCGAAAAGAGAACTTAAAATTTCGAAATGCAAAATGCGAAATGCTCGAATTAATTTGGAACGTACGAAGAAATTTAGACACTGAAATCTTATAAGCAAAATTGACATGTTTTGAAAAAACAAACAATTTGATTAGCGTTATGTGGCAGCACCAATGAAAATGTGAGTAAAGAAGTCGATTGCGTGTAGAGGTGTGTGAATGCGGAGTGGACATATGTAAGTAATTGTACAAACCACACAGGGTGGTGTGGTCTATTGGCTGGGTTAATGTCCAGGGAGAATGGAATTGGTGCAGTGGTTGCGTTTCCGGTGTAGTTGAAAACGTTGACATATTTGAATATGATAATAGTTGTAGTTGTTCAGAAATGTCAGCGGGAAATGGCGCCACAAATGTTGTTGGACTCTATCCGTTTGTAACCTCCATTTCAGTGCTTTGTGGTTAGAAGTTATGTAATTATTTTATGGCGAACAGAGAAAGTTTAGAGACCTTTGGGGAAATCAGTGTTAGTTGGGTTAGAGTTTCAATTTCAATTTAAATAATTGATAAACATTAGTTCACTTTATAGAATTTGCAGATCATTGAAGAACAGTAAACAGAGGCTTTCTACGTTGGACAGTGAGAAAGAAGATTATCCACTTTGTATTAAACTATTTGCCAAACATTTGTAAAAAAAAAATAAAAACAAAAAGCCTGACAAATCATTCTGTATTTTTGCCATTATTTCACAAATATGTCCATACACCCATCTGTCCCACCATAAGTGACATTGTGTAGGCCTTAGTTCCGTGACCAAGTTAGCACAAACACAAACAAGCACAAATCAAGCAAAAAAAAAAGTAATAAAATACAGAACGCGTGTTGCAAATGCAAGTTTCTTGGTAGCCGCCTCTTCTTGTTGCACCTACCTACATACATACGTGTAATCGTCTTAGCACGAAAGCCAGCCAACCAGCCAAGCGTTGGCCGAATTCACAGTCGCTTTGGCCACATTGTTGCCGCGCATGCAGCACGTAAGGCCGAACATGCACTTTCTTACGACAAGGACGTCGCGCATGCCACATGTGTGGTGCGTACCCACACAACAGCTCTTCTACGTGCATGGTTGACTGGCCTCCTGCGTGCCGGCTCAGGAGCCCAACTGGCTGACTGGCTGACTGACGGACTGACTGCAACTTGGCCACAGCTTAATCAGCCTAATGTTAGTTATTAAAGAAAATATGAAACGTGCAACATTTGCACAGAGCAGCGAGCACACAAGACAGGCGGCGCAAAGGCGCGCGCAGTTGGCGTACGTTGTGGTCAGTCAGTCGGTCGGTCGGCCAGCAAGCGCTTGAAGCTGTTGCGTGGCCTTTTCGCGCTCGCTTTATTTTTGGCAGGCTGCGGCGAGGGGCGGATCATGTGCCGGCCGATTGCAATCTAAAACGCGCAAATAGCAGGTCACAAGTTTGCAGCTCGTTTGGCGGGAAATGCCCAGCGTCCAGCGCCCAATAACCAGTGTTTGTAGCACGTCTTAAGCCACACTGCGCCCACCAAACTGTGGGCAACGTTATCCGTTTGGCACTTGCGCGCTTATTTGCGTTTATATTTTACGAGCGCCCTCAATCGATCACGAGCCATCTGCGCGATTTGTTTGGAATGTTGCGTCAATCACTTCTTAACCACTCAAACGAGTGTTTGCTGAAAATTGCCTTGGCCCAGATCGAGTAGAAAATCGAAGAACAAGGACAGTCAATGGGGCTATAGAAGAGAAAATAAATCAGAAATTGTGACTATATAATTGCAGTAGGGTTGCGTTAGACTTGAGAGACTGAGGGCCATTAAAGTTGCAGTTTGATTTAATTCTGAGATGTTACTACACCACTAACTAATCACTGCCCAGATGCTACTTAACCACTTCCTAATTAATAACTTAATACTATTAAGCGATGATTTAGCCTCTAACCATTTCAACCTCGCTATAAGCTAACCACTACTAAAGTATCACTTAGCCTCTAATCACTAACTCGTAGCTTTCCAGCCAATACCTAACTACTTCCTAATTACTATCAAACCACTATTTATTATTATAATTATTTTTATTGATGGGGATAATGCACTGCGACCTAGTAGATCTATTGCGCCCCCTTCTTGGACCTCAAAGACTATCAGTGAGTCCAGTATCCGAGAGGAATTTCAGTATGTTTCCTATACCTCTGGATATCCAGTCTGCACCCGATATGAGATGGTCCCCCAGGTGCTTCTTTCTTTTATGCATGAGTACAGGGCATTTTCCTAGTATATGTATTGCAGTCTCGTTTTCCTGCAAGCAGAACCTGCAATACCCGTTTTCACGGATTCCTAGTTTAGTTAGATGATAATTCAATCTACAATGCCCTGTTAGCATTCCCGTGATAATCCTAAGATTACTTTTTGATAAGGTCATACATTCCTCGAATCGTTTTCTATTGTAGGACCCGATAACCCGCTTCGAATGCTCTAGACCTGGTTGATTTTCCCAGTTTTGATTCCTTCTGGTTGTCTCGTCCTTTCTCAATAGGATGGAGGAAGCTCCTTTTCCCAACCCACAAAAAGGTTCTGGGCCGACAAAGGGTGTGGAAGCTCCCCTCCTTGCCAGCTCGTCAGCCTGCTCGTTCCCTTCAATGCCGGTGTGGTCCGGAACCCAAAGTACCCAGACCTTATTGTAACGGCCAAGTTCATTCAGCTTCTCAAGGCACTCCAAAACCAGTTTCGAGGACACCTGGTAGGATCTCAGAGCCTTGATTACCGCTTGGCTGTCAGAAAGGATGGCAATCTTCTGGTTCCGGTAATTCTTCACCAGATTGAAGTAAGCACACTTTTCAATGGCGTAATTTCCGCCTGGAAGATAGTGGTGTGCTTTCACGTAGATTCCGCGTATCTTATCCTCGGCCCGTATACTCCTATCCCGGTGCCTTCCTCCGTTAAGGAGCCATCTGTGTACCAGGATATCATGTGCTGGTCTATCTGATATTTTTCCGATATACCTACCCAATTACTTTTGTTACTAAGTTCAGTTTTGAATCGTTTGACAAAGCTGAACTGCGGTGAGATTGTGTCCCGCGGTATTGCGATTTCGGGATGCTGATGCGCGAGAGTATCAATCCTCTTACGACTCAGGAATCCCTCAGCCCCGATATTAACGTCAGTCATCCGTAGAAGAGCCCTCTTCGCCTGGGTCCGTATATGTAAGTGAAGAGGTGTGAGTTCAGAAGAACCTCCAAGGATGCTGTTGGACACGTTCTCATAACCACTATTTACGCACTAGTTAACCGCTAACTAGCCAATACCCAAGCACTAACCAAACACTCCTAACAAAGAGTAAAGACTACCTAAGGACTAACGTACCACAACTAAAAAGGACTTTTAAGAGCCCAAAAAAGCGTTTTGCTTCTTTGAAAAAATACGATTCCCGGTTCACACCTTCCCACAGTGACCACTAAACTTTATTCCACTAGCCGCCACCTACCTAATCATTATCCAACCTACAACTGATTAGTATTGAACCGCAACTTAACCTCTAACGCCCACGTAACCACTGCCTAGACACTACCCAGGTTAGGTTAGGTTAGGTTAGGGTGGCAGCTAGAAGAGCTCACTTAGGCCAAAGATACGGCCCGTTGTGATACCACGTGAAGGACGTGGCCGCCCTTCAGGCTTACGCACCTCGGCCTCGATAGCTCAGCGAGTAGCGCGCTGGCTTCTCATACCGAGCGCCCCAGGTTCGATTCCTGGCTTGGGCTGGAAAAAAACACTCATCTACTTCTAGACACTACCCAACAACTACTCAACCATTCCTAACCACTAAATAACCATTCACTACTAAGTAACCTCATTGTTTTTTCACCTGAACCTCACTTTCTGCAGTTAATTAGTTCATTTTCACATTCACTCTTTCTTTCCTTTTCACCTCAATTCCCTCATTTGAAAGAACATTTTTGGCTGGAACACAGTTCATACAATTTTGAAAGCATTTTCACGTCTTAAAAGTATTCAACTTTCAATTCGGCCATTCAGCGCTGTCGAACCACTCACCGCCCAGTGTCCGCCGCACGCTGTGCAAGTTCCGCCAACTCTTGTTGCACTCTACTGCGGCTCGACTGCGCTGCTCAACTTTGCGCCTACGGTGCTCGACACGGCGCGGCCATTCGCTCACCGCCGCATTCCGCTGCCATTAAAATCGTGCAACAACGCCCCGACTCTGACCGTATGGGAAATGGGATGAACTCAATTTGCTGTTATTACAAGAATTTTATGGCTGCCCTTTTTAATGAGATTCATGAGATTTTGGGCCAAGTACTTTACGTGGAGCTGCGCACTGCCACCCCCCGCACACTACTCACTCGCGCGCCGGTGCGTGCCGAACGGGAGACGCAAAACACAAAAATGAGGGAGGAGGATTTTCAGTTTTAACGCGAAAAAAACTGCGCAGTTGCGCATATTGGTCGCGCTGGGCGAAGGTGCGCGCTGCAGCGCTGTGAAATGCGTTTTGGTATTTGCAGCGACAACAACAATAACAACAACAACATAACAACGACGTCAACAGCAATAAGCGTGTTCACGTCCTGCGATAATCGCGGTTCAGCCTGACAGGTAAACAATGCTGTGAATTTGATTAAAATCAAACTGCATGTTGTTGTTGTTGTTGTTGCTGGCCACTATGCGCTGGCTATGGATGGCCACTTGGTCGGCCGGTTGGTTCGTTGGTTGGTTGGTTGGTCAGCACGGCAGCGCTTTTTCAATGCTTGCATGCTTTCAGAAAGAAGGGATTCGGTGCTGTTGTTGTTGTTGTTGTTGGTGTTGCATTTTTGGGTGATTTGGCCAACTGGTGTGGCTTATTTAAATCTTGTTTGTTGAGCCTCAGGTGATTGCGCGCACTAATTGTGAAACGCCGTCTTTGGTGTGCCTTGTGCAGCGTTGTTATGCGTTGTTGTTGTTGTTGTTGTTGCTGACGTTTATTGTTGTGATCAACTAGTGTGCTTATTGACCAAATTGGCGTATCTGATTCGGTGCGTAATTTTTTCGCTGAGTACGAACACATTTGGATTAGGCGCGTTGCAAGGATCCAAAGCAGTGGCGTACACAGGGGGATTTGGAGGTTTAACCCCTCAAATACAAACACGAAAATTGCTAATACAAAATATGGTTTTGAATGGTATTCGGCTTAAAAGTTGTATGCAAATCTTTATTTATTTATTTATTTATTTATTTAATTAATTAGCCAATAAATACAGTAAAATTTCTTAAGGCTAAGTTGAACACATTTTAATTGAGATTTGTACAAAACAAAGTGATGCTACTTATAGAAAAGATTTAATGAATACATGAATTGATTTTTTGAAACTGAGAGATCAATATCAACAAATTTAGAAATTCTATTGAACTCAATTAAGGCTCTGGAGATAGGTGCATTTCGCGCATAAAGAGCCCTAAAAACACCTACATGGAAGAGCTCAGAGCAACGAAGAGCTCTAGGCGGAATATTCAAAAAAATCCTCTCGAGGAGAGTGGGACAGTCAACCACACCACTGAGTACATCAAAAATGAAAGATAAAGACAGGATTGTTCTCCTACTTTGCAAAGATTTTAAATTAATCAATAGGCAACGCCCCAAAATGAAATCCTGTGTGCGACACTGGTCTGAAGTATATACATATCTATGTTAATAAATACTCTTAAATTCAATTAAGTTTTGTCAGCATACTTTCGTCCTTCCTTGTATACCATAACCTCACGATTATCTAATATAGAAGTTAGTTAATGTAGAAATTATTATATATATTTTTTAATAATGTTATATGGCCAGTGGCGCACGCAGGATTTTGTTTCGGAGGGGGTCGGGGGTTTGAGTAACTTTGTTGAGAACTTTGAAATAGAATAAAATTTAGATGTGGGTATAAATCTACAGACTGGAATCCAAAACATGTATGTTTTCCATACCTGACATATTTTGGTCCTGAAAGTTCAAAATAGAAAATTCAGTTAAAAGGAGACAATTTTTTCTGTTTCATTTGATACCCATATCTTCATCATTGTACAACCGCAAATATTTCAAAAAAGATTTGAAATATGTATGTCCTTAAAATTTTAAAGTCCTTTAAAAGGGACTTTGGGCCAGAAAATGAAAAACTGACTATGCCAGGTTACTATAAATGACCTCTAGTTTCACGCCTATATCAACATTAGGATGGGTCTCGGCAAAAACATTTTTTTTCGCACGATGTAATAAATGAAAAGTTGGTGTTTTCACTCAGTGCATCTTAACTTTGTCATTTTTCTTTCGATTCCATTGATGGTAGGCTTAATATTTGCTCAAAAAATATATATTTCATCTTGGATTTTAAAACCAGACGAGATAATTTATTTTATCTATAAAAAAAAAACATTTGAAAATTTATGATTTTTTAAATTGGTCGAAAAATTCACCTTTTTATAACTTTCACCGTCAGTAATTTCTCCAAATCTCATCTGATTTGGACAATCTGTATATCGCTGGAAAGGCTAAGGTATTATCTTCAGACCGACGCACAGCTTGTGTTAGTCGAATGATTCGTTTACGAGATATGTGCTCATAACTAAAACAACAGGGAAAAAACTGGTTTTTCGAAGATTTTTCGAGAACGCTTCTTACAAAAATTTTTTGATCTTCAGTTTCGTGTTCAGCGGCACGAAGTTAGACTAGAAAAACTTTTATTTTTAGGTGCATTTTTTGTGTCGAGTAGTGTTATTGATGATTGAATATACATACATATATGCGACGTCTAAAAATTAAATTTCTGTACTAACTTAAAGATATTTCGGGGGGTTTAAACCCCAAAAACCCTTCCCTGTGTGCGCCACTATATATGGCAACTCTACGCCTGTTTCTTATTTTGTCATTAAAGTTTCAGTGCAATATAAAACACATGTTTCATCAAATATCTAAATTTTTTTTAACCTTATCGTCTCCAGCAACGAACATGTGGGTATGGTTGGATCAATTGTCCTGGTGATCCTAACCCTATCCACATCGGCCTCTACTTTCTTCTGAAGGCTATCAACTTCAAAACAAACAGCTTCAGATTGCACTGCCACAGATTTGGCACGCTGGGCTATTCACTCGAGTGGCACTATTCAATTTATGAAAATTGGATTATATTAAATGATAAAAATTCTATTCAGCAAATCACATTTCACATGGAACTTTGGCCGCGTATTCACTGCCTGGCGCCATTATGGTCCGCCTCAAATATTCATTAGATTGCAGTCCGTTCCACTTCTCCTATTACTCCTCGCTAATGTTCATTAGATCGAAACCTGCGCCACTCCAAGCAAAGCTTTTGGGCGGCGGGCTGCTTCGCTCGCTCAACTGTCTGTCCGCGTCTTAGGGCCTTTAAAATTGCCAGCACGTCTGCACGAAATGGCCGAATTGCAGTCGTAATTGCCTGCCTTCAACGAAATCTAATTACGAAATGTTGCAAAGGAAAGTGCAAAATTACATTTTCAATACGTAAATGAATTTTGCAAGGTTGCCACTCGGCAGCGTTGCAGCGGGTGACGGAAGTCAGCTCGGAAATGCAAATATAAATTTCGGCATTCGCTGTGCCACCGATTGCCACTTGCAACGGCGACAAGGCTGGCGTATTTTATGCATAAAATGCACGCGAGGCGCTGCGCCCCGCACCGTTGTGCCCTAATGAGACCACACCAAGTGCAATTCACTTGAATCTCCAACAGCCTAAAACTAATTAGCGCGTATCTCTAGCGGCTGTCAACACGTAACGGCATTGCCACGCACACACACACACACACACACACACACGAATGGCTACGCTTGCGCCTGCTCCCCCCAGTTGGAGATTTAGCGTAAATATGCCCGACTGAAGCGTGGCGCACGTCAAAATCGTTGCTCGAATGGTTTCGCGCTGAAGGGTGAACGCACAAAATCGGCGCATAAGATCAGCGCAGCGATTTGGACAATTTGTGTCAATTCGATGGGGTTGGGGGAGCCAGTTGAGTTGAAGATTGTTCAGCAAATGGTATTTCTGCGTGATTTATTTGTAGTTTCAAGAGATAAAGATTTAGGGGAAAATTAAACGATGAAATGAATAAAGAGGGAAGGATAGAAGCCATGCTTTGAGAGTGGAAATAAAAAAGAATTGCATCACCGATCAAAACAAATAAGTGGCAATTTGGAGGACCTAAAATTAGAGTAAAATATTTTATTCAAACACTGAAATTGCACTTTGGTAACGTGGAACAATTCTCTGAAAAAGGTTATAAAAAAAATATCGTGTAAATTAGTAAACAAAATCAAAAAAGTGATATTGTGAAGCGATCATATTTTCACTGATGCTGACTTGGTTTAATCTTATCATGTTGCTAAAAATATTTGAAAGCAAATTCAAATCCGATTTTTTTGTTTAAATTCAGCATTATTTAAACATACTGTAAGAAATTGTTTATTGATTACCAAATTATTAAAAACCAAAATATGCGCCATCTATATTTCTGCTGTCTTTAGACACTTGTCATTTGGTTCCTAACTATTTGTCCCGACAAAACATTCTATACATACAGATATAGACTCTTCAAGCGAAAGAGTCATCCAACCACTTTCGAATCAACTTGGAAGAACCTTTGTTTAGCCAGAAAAGATTGCAAAGATCTGAATAAATGATAGTTTGTAAGGGGTGAACTAGAAATGTTCCCCTTCTAAGCCGAAATTCTTTATCTGGCCGTGTGACAGTAATGTTACAAACCCCAAAATTAACTGAAGTTTTATTATTATTGTTAGATGTAAGCTTGCTGGGTATTGTAACACAATCGACACAAATTGTGCTTGATGTGAAAGCAAAAAATTGTGTGAACACAGTATAATGGTTTTTACTTTTTTCGCGCGAAAAGTTTAGTGCACACAATTTTCTGAAAACGTAACAAATGTTTGATTTGCAAAAAGAAAATTGTTTGGAAATTGCGAAATACATTAAAATTTTTATAAATAAAGTGTGTTAATATATAAATAAAGGGTTTTTACCAAGTTTGAGTGAAAATATATAACATTCAGCTTTTATATGGTGAAACACTATGTGTAACATTTCTGTAACAAAGGATATTTTTTGAATAAACGAATTAAAATTCCGTAAATAAAATTTAAAAAAGTTTTGAATGAGCTATAGGAAAAAAGTTTTGGTTTAAAATATTATATTGACTGATAAAGGGTTGCACTCCAACCGGTAAGAGTGTAGCTAAATTTAAAACTTCTCCTATTATATTGTATTTTTTTTTCTACTGTACAACAATAATTTCAGTTGCAGCAGTAACGGTAGTAACAGGGTTTTCGAAAATTTGAAAACTGAAAGTTAACCTAAACAAATAATTTGGCTCTTGGTTAATTAGAGAGTTACTGAAAAATTTTAAACTGGAAAAAAACCTAAAAAATGTTGAAAATGTGAATATGTGACTATGTGTACATGTTCAATTCTTAATAATAATTTAATTTTGAAAATAGTTAAGTAAGTAAAAACTAGTTTTTATCAAAATTTAGGCTTTAACACTATTAAAAATTTTCATGAAAACATTTTTTTTGTTATTATTTTTTCTGTATTCCATAGTCATAATTTTTTAATTATTTATTTTTAATTTATTTTATTAATTATTCTTTATACTATATTAATTTTTTATTATATATATACAGTTGAACCTCGATTATCCGGGTTGCTCGGGACAGGGCTCATCACGGATAATCGAAAAACCCGGTTAAAAGAGGTTACATACTCATATAATCGTTTATAAATTGTATTATTTTTATTTTTGATAAGAACATGTGAAACTGCTTCTATAAAGGTACATTTGCATCAATAAATCTTATTGTATTTCAAAAAATGCATTTATTTAAAATAAATATGTATATTTATATGTGTGTTATACGGAAAAAAAGTACATGTGCTTCACGGATAATAGAGGTAAATCACGGTTAATAGAGGTATAAAATCAACCACTCAGCATACCGGTTAATAGATGTTCCCGGTTTATGGAGGCCCGGATAATCGAGGTTCAACTGTATATATATTTATTATACACTCGTGTCTGGGTATAGTGAACACCCTATATAGTGAACACCTCGATATAGTGAACACCCAAATTTTGACATGGAGCCTTTAAATATTGAAAACAATTTTGGAATCAATTTCAAGCAAAAAGCAAAAAGTGTATTTTGAGCAAATAAACGAGTTTTTGAACAAAAATGTTAACCTTGATATAGTGAACAACCTGAATACTGTGAACAGGCCTTGCAATAATTAGTTCACTATATCCAGACACGACTGTATATATATTACATTAATTATTTATTTTTTATTTTATTTTGAACCCTAGAAAGGTACATGAACTTTTTTTTACACATTTCTATATCACAAGACTTGAGTTTAAAATGCAGTTCGAGTCTCGCTTTAATGCATTTTTGTTTACTACTTTGCTGCTAATTTTCCAAATATTTATTTTAAAATGTCATATTTTCGCCTGCACCAACACAAACACATATCGAGCATTCATATGCATGTGTTAGTTTAGTTGCACGCCGCTCCTTTCACGCCAACAAACCAACCTTTTTCATGCAATCACGCAAAGATAATGCAGCACAACATATTTTGCGCCAATGATTGCATGCGGCATATGCCTCGAATGCAGTGCGACCGCCCTACGTTGGCTACCCGGCCAGGCGGCCGCATACGGCGGTACACGTGTTGTTGTAAAGTTGCAACTTGCGCGCAACTCCTAAATCTACGCCGCAACAATCTGATTGGATCTGCGGTTAAGTCGCTTAACGTTGTTCTTGTTTTGTGCTTTCAGTTGTTGTTTGTTGTTGTTGTTGGTAGTTGCAGGTTGCAGCCGATGGCCGCTGCCATGGCAAGTTGAGGCAATAAAATTGGTGCTTAAACGAAGCCACTCACAACCACTTAGCAATATCGCCAAGCAGTCAGCCAAGCAGTCAGCCAGCCAACCAGCCAGTCAGCCAAACGAGCAGCCATTTAACCGGCAAGCAAACAGCAGCGCGTCATAGCGACGCGCGCGCCCAGGCGGCCGCATGCTGTAATAACACAAGACAAGAAAATAAAACAATATGCTGGCTGTAAAAAACTTAACGATGCCGAGCAGCGACGACGACGACGACGACGACGACGACGACGATGGCTGAAACAACAAAAGCCATGCGCACAATTATTCGAGCCGCGTTTGGTGCGACGGGGTTTGGGCCGTTTGTAAAATGGTGTTTAGCAGCAACATTTGCAGCCATTTCGTCTGCGACCGGCCAGCGCGCACTGTAACTGGGCAACACCCACTTTTGGCTTTTGGCCGCTTTCGACTCGACGCGATCTGGTTTGGCTTGATCCGACGCTTGAGTGCCCGATCGTGTTGTGGCGGTGCTCTCTGCTCGAGTTCGTTTATCACGCCGCGGCCAATGCGTTGATATGCGCTGGCAGATCGCTCTGCCACTCATGATTGCCGCCATGAACTTTCAATTGGCGCTGCATTTGAATTGGTATCGAAGCGTCGGCCGACTTTGGCGTTGTCGTTGCGCTCCTGCTGAAATAAATCGTTTCAAGTCGAAAGTCCGTATTTGTACTGTCAGAGCGGTATACCAAGTCGACGTAAGTGGGCCGCTAATCCTGGGAACAAACGGGCACAGCGCAGAGCCACACATTGGACGCCGCGCACACAAATTACAAATTTTCGCATTACAAGCCGGCACGACCGATTATTAATTTATTAATTTAATGGAAAAATCGTTATTACCAAACGATTCGTGGGCGTTGCTGTAGTTTTTTTTTTGTTTTTGCTGTGACTGCCGGCTGTGGCTGGTGTTGGATCAAAGTTGCCTGCGCATCGATGCGATGCGATGCGGCGCGGTGGTAAATTAAACCAACGAGGCTTAACCAGTTAGCCGCACTTAAGCTATGAACGATCTTCATTATGGTCACTGGAGGGCAATGTGTTGTTGTTTTTGTTGTTGAATTGCCCTACACTTGAAATATGGGTGTTGTTATTTCGAACGAGGTGTATGAGTTGTTTAACACTAGAAAGACTATACGCGGTCATTTTGACGGTTTTTCATTTTTAAATATCTGTATTTTCTTAAGTATTTCTATTAAGTTTTACTTTGATGATTTTTATTTTTTTTGTCGAGCTCTACAATTAGGGTTAGCCAAATCCGATGTGTACTTTTCGAGATATCAGCTGATATAATGTATAGTCTTTGTAGGCAATGGCGCACACAGGATTTCATTTTGGGGGGTTTTGAGTACAATTTTTGAGCCGAATACCATTCGAAACCATTTTTTCTACTAGCAATACTAGAAATTTTTGTGTTTGGGGGGTTTGAACCCCCAAGGGAAGAGCAGCCTCTGACAGACAATTTTTTTCTGCAATTCAGATTAAAAACAGTCTGCTTTAAAACTAAACGTAATTTTTTAAGCTCTAAGCTTCTTTACGATTTTGTAGAGAGAGAGAGAGAGAAAGCTTGTGTGGGGTCTGCGCATCTGTAAGTGACTATGTGAATGAGTTAGCTGATTCAAAATGCCAGAATCAGAATTAACGATCAAATTTTTCTTACTTAAAAAATATAAATCATGATCGTGATTGATCCATTCTCAATGTTTCTAACTCGAAACCTAATCATCGTACACGAACCAGTTCTTAACACCATCGTGACAGTGATCTGTGAGTTGATATCTTTTTCACATGAAGATGTGAGAAAATAAAAGGAATGATCTGCACATGAATGATGGAAAACAAATCCTTCTAACCCGAGTTCGTATTTGATCATTCTTAGTACTTCTTTTCCCATTCTAATATAACTGATTTATTATTTGTTTAGTTGTTTTAAACATCTTCTAAAAAACATTTATTTCTTAAGAAAACTATCTCTAAAAATCGAGTAGGAATCTGTGCAAAACTATAAAAGATATCCCTGCTTGTACAAAGGTGATTAAATGTTATGAAGTTCTGAGAAAATGTATAGAAAGTTAGGAGGGCCCCGCGGCTTTGGACGCAAGTTTGAAGTGGAAATAGAGCCAATAAATCAAGTTTTTTTTAACCCTTTGTTAATACCGTCAGATTTTTTTGAAAAAATACTTATCTAATTATTTCTCATTTGAAGCACTTTCACCAAGTTTGAAGTCAAAAGGGCTAAACAATTTTATTTCTCCATACAAATTTTAATCCATTGTTGACCCTGTTAAATTTTGATTTTCGAAAAAATTAGAAACACGTGTCGAATTATTTTTCACTAAGAGTTTGAAGTCAAAAGGCGAAAAAATCATGTTTCTTCATACAAAATTTTAATCCTTGATTCACCACTTTAAGTTTTAACTTTTAAAAAATTTAGAAACACGAGTAAAATTATTTTTGGTTTCAAGTGTTTTCAACAAGTTTGAAGTCAATAGGCTTATCGAGTCATGTTTTTTCGTAGTCTTTCCGTACACGAACTTTAACCCTTGATGATGAAACATTAAATTTTAATTTTCGAAAAAATGAAAAACACGCGTCGAATTATTTCTCACTAAGGGCACCAAGTTTGAAATTAATAGGCCCATTAAATAGCGACCTTAACGCATGTTTTGCGCCTTTAGACCCGAATTTAAAATTACAACAGTTAAAATTTCATGTTTTATGGATTTAGCGGCTTGCGCTGGACCATGATGAATCAGTCAGTCAGTCAGTCAAGACAAACAATTATATCGTAGATAACATATTTGTTTGCCCCTTAAAATGGAAGTGGTAATCGGTTCGAACCGATTTGAAGAATATAGCCCAAAACTTACTAAAAAATTCCCCAAAATGCGTAAACTAAGACAGCAACTTTGAAACTATAAGTTACTCACAATCTACCTTGCGAACAGTGCTTCGACTTCATACAAAATTGAGGCAAAATAAAAATGAGTGCTTGAAATTTGCTGAAATTTTGGACTGCTGACTTAAAAAATAATGTTTGTTATATAGGTTAAAAAAAATTGAATAGCGATTCGACATTCATTAGTTTTCTTTCTAATGTTAGTTATATTTTATTTTCATTGATAAAAAATACTTTGAAAATCCGTGAAAAAAAGTATTTATGCTAAATAAAAAATAGATACTTAACCATTTTAGCTCACCATTCCATTTTATTTTTTTTTTAAATTTGGTTATTGTTTATTTTCATTGATAAAAAATACTTAACTTTGAAAATTCGTAAAAAAAATAGTTATGCTAAATAAAAAAATGAACGATCACCACTCCAGCTCCTAATAATGCTGTTTTAATATTAAAATAAATTGGTGGCCTTACTCAAACAATTAATTTTTGACAATTTTTTTATACAGGCACTTAAATTTAATTTTTCACTCATACATTTGTTTGAAAAAATGTTCGACTTTGACAAGCTATATCTCCCAATCAATGCAATTTTATACATACAATATTTTGGATACAGTTTAAATAAACAATTACCTTTAACATGATACAACTTTCATCAAATCCACTCCAATGTTTTTCTTATTGTTATCCACTGTCAAAGCATTGTGCGGCGCTTCTGGATGCAAATATTGCATAGCAAATAGCTCAAAAGAGTTGAAACATAAAGAAATTCAGTAAGGGTTATTAAATCGACTGGCTGGCTTAGTTATTAAGTAAGTGAGAAGGTCATTGTGGGTCAACTGAAAGACGATCGCACAGACATGGCCTCATGTAGCATACAAATGAGTCGGTTGAATCTGCCTAAGACCTACAATGGCTGTGGCTGTAGTTACTTGAAGTTTTCTTTTCTTTTTTATTTGAATCTTAAGGTTCCTGTGATTGTTGTTGTTTACTTGCTAATGCTTCTTCTTCTCCTTCTTTCTTTTTGCGCATTTGTTAACACGCTGTTGAACGGCTTTGGCTGTTATGAGGCGGGAAGAAAGATTCGGCTGATTTATCGGCACAGATATTATTGCCAGCTGTACGTTGGCCATTGCTGGCAGTTGCACGCCAACTGGCGCACTCGGAGCGCTTTAACTTTTCTGAGATGTTTATTAAGGTGCAATGCAATTTTTCAGAAAAATCGTTTTCAAAGTTTTCCATAAAGCACGGCCGAATGATTGAGTGAGTGGATGGATGTGGTTGCTGCAGACATTGCAATTGCTTTGGTGTGAAGCTGCGCAGCAAACATTGCAACGCCACAGCTGGCCAACAAGTGCAATGTGTTGCTTTGCCGCCACTTCCCACGTGTTGGACGCAAATGTGGCAAAACAAAAACACAAACCATCTTCTTTGGCAACGGCAAATAAAAATCATGCCGCACAGAGACAACACACACACACACACACCTTCACACTCATAGAGCGGACAATGCATTCCTTTTTTTTCGTCGTACATAAATAATGGCCATAAATTGGCAATGGCTAAAAATTCAGTATTTATAGCCAAATGATAAAAATAAGATTTATTAACTTTAACGTCGCGCACACCGCGCACCGTTGCTCGCTCCATTTGGTTGTTCTACACACACACACACACACCGAGCACACACAGCGCTCTGAATTCGCATCGTTTGTGCATTTGTTTCACGTCACGGCGCTGCGCTGCGCTCATCCTGCTCCTGCCGCCCTGGCGGTTAAAGCGAACTGTGCTGGCGGCATTGCACACGCCGCGGCCGCCCGCCGTATGCTCTGCTTCACACTTGCAGATGGCGTTGATGGCCTTTTAGCCGCGCCGCACCATTTTTGTTCGCATTTTTACGCCATTTTCGGTTTTTCCGCCCCCACAGATGCCGCAACATTTCGCACATTTTCCACATTTCTCCATATTTTTCTCCACACTTTGCGCAAACCGTTGCCCACCCACACTCGCGCGCGACCGCGGAAGGAAGCTGCGCTCGCTCGCTCGGCTGCAAACTATTTTTACTATCGAATTAGCACAAGTTTTGGCGTTTCGTGTTTGCGGTTGCATACCTAATGGAAATTCGTTGGTTGTGGCTCCTTTTCATTTCTTCTCGGCGGCTTTAATTCCTATGCAATTTATTGTAGCGGCAATTGTGAGGTGACAAATGCATAAAGTTGGAATTTACGGGATAAATAACCGAAAATTTGCTCATAATAATCATTCTGTGCTATACTGAATCTGAACTACAAGTCGTCCTGCTTGAACTTTCCGGATTCTTTAATGAATCTCAGGAGATCGCGCAGGGTAAGAGAATGGACCTGGTCCATCTTCATAACATCAGAACCCAAAATGCGCAGTCTCGTTCTAGCAAAGGCGGGACATTTCTTCAAAATTCTCCTTATTCTCCGATCTGATTTCTTTCTCTTTTCGTGTGATCTCAGTTGCGGATGCGCTTTATTGTGCGAATTATTTACACAAAAAATGTCCAAGTATAATTACACCGTGCGACAGTATTTTTCACACTGGGAAAAATCCATATGTGCGTGAAGCTAGAGACCAAATATAGTAATACTGCGTACTCAGTTTTTCATTTCTACATCCTTTGTCCTTTTAAAAAGACTTCAAAATTTTGAAGGGGATAAAATAGAAAAAATGTGAAAAATACTTAATCTCGTTAGAATATGGCGATAGGTATATCAAATAAAAGAGGAAAGGCTCAAGAATTTAAATAAAATTGATTTTTTTATCCATTTCTAAAAAAAGGATATGAAAAAGACGCTTTGAAAATTTTAATCCTTTATATCCTTGAAAATTTAAATAGAATATTCTTGAAAAGTAAGTATGTTAAATCTCCAAATCTCCCTGATCACATGTCAAAATGTCATTACTCTAACTTTATTGGTTCGAAAGTTATTAAAAAAAAGGCCTAATGAAGTACAAAAATTCTAATTTATTTGAGTATCAGTATTTTAAATAATAAATAGATAAAAAATCAATGAAGCGAAAATAAGGATATTTTGACACGTGATCAAGGAGATTTTGGGTTTTAACATACTAACTTTTAAAGAAAATTCTACATACAATTTCAAGGATATAAAGGATTAAAATTTTCAAAGGACCTTTTACATATCCTTTTTTTACAAATAGATAAAAAATCAATTTTATTTAAATTCTTGAGCCTTTCCTCTTTCATATATATATCAAATACATATCGCCATATTCTAACGAGGTTAAGTATTTTTTATATTTTTTATTTTTTATCCCCTTCAAAATTTTGAAGTCCTTTTAAAAGGACAAAGGACGCCCATATGGATTTTTTCCGGTGTGAAACATTTTTTTAATTTTTGTCGCACGGTGTTATATAATAAAAAATCGGAGTTGAATACGTCTTTTGTCGATTCGACGAAGATTACCAACAACGTATGTAAAATATGACGACCCTTCTAGGGTTAGACAGCTCATGGAGCTCGATGATGTTTTATATTCGATAGTCGTTGCCAGTGCAAACAGGACCAACGATTTTGCAAAGTACCGTTCCCTCAAACAAACCAAGGATTGCCATGTTGTTACGCGACAGTGTCTATGCTTCTGTGCTATAAAGAAACGCAGTGTAAGCGTCCTATAGAGTGCAAGTTTCTTAGGTCGCGAGAGGTCTGTGCTACTCAATTGTCTACCGAGATCTATCTGATACGAATGCTGCTTAAAATTGCCTCTAAAAAATTTTGAAAAATTCAACAATATTTATTTTGAATAGTCTATAGTTCAATGGAGTTTTTTAGACTTACCAAAACAAATTGCACTCTTTGAAGAATTTCAGAACAATCCAAAGAGCGCACAAAAGTTTCAAGCAGCATAAACTCTACGATCACGTCTTCAGTTACTCGTTCAAAACCGGAAATCATAACTTTTGCCATGAATCCTGCAAATTAAATTGTCGAAAAACTTTAGTGATATCAACACACAATATCTAAACGACGCTATAGAAGGTATTTCAAATTTCACATTAACCTCTGGAACCTCTTATGACGCTAAAGGTATAAAATCCTTTTTTGTCTACGAAAAGTACAAACTCTCTCCATTAATTTTGACACATTAGTTTTTCTTTAGGTCTAACACAGGTTTAATTTGTTCAAGAAACCAGGACGTCAGATAGCCTTCCTTGTATTAATAAGAAGTATTATGTTTGTTACAGAATGTTATGAAAGACTTTGGACATGAATGGCACAAACAAATTTATAAAAAGTAATTGTCTAATCAACAACAAATTTTGCTGTGTGTTGGCAAATCGAATTTATAGGCAAAGCCTATTTAAACCCTACAGTAATCTATATCCAAGCCTATAGTGTAATGAAATTTCAGGCATGAAAAAGACTTTTCAAAGTGTATCGCTTAAGTGTATAGTTTAATCTTACAAACAACTTGCTCAAATTCTCAAAATATCCATTAAGTTCTTTTTTTTTAAATCACAATTACATTGCTCCCCGACTGCCTACTGAATGTTTTTAATACTATGAGCTCATCATCAATTTTGCCACAATTTACTAATCAACGAGTATCTAAAAGCGATTCCAATCAGCTTCTCTCGCTTCATTGCTCTGCGCAAGTGCCGGTGGCAATTTCTTTCCAGCGACAAACATTGTTTAGATTTTTATTTAGTGATATCAAATTACGCAATCAAGCCACCCTCAAAGATCTGCGCAGCATAAAGTGGCGTTATAATCGGCTATTCAACTGCCAGCCGCACTACGTTATTGTGTTGTTGTTGTTGGTGTTTTTGTCAATTTCGCTGTTGTTTTCGTTGAGCCAGCTGAAAGGAGTTCGTTTATTTCTGAACAGGTCACGTGCCGAGGACACACGTAGACAACACATTGACATATCCGGCCGAGCGTCGCATGGACCACACGCAGTGCCAGCGACTCGAGCAAAGGCGGTCGAAAGTGTCGAGCGTTCAAATTAGCGCATCACGTGCCACAAGAAGTTACGAGGACAATGTATCGATTTCACTTTATATGCAAATTCCTAACTACTGTTGAGCGGCGGCCAGTTGCCGAAAGAAAAGCGAACTCAAATAGCTGCAGAGAATTTTTCTAAAATGAAGAACAAAAATCAAGAGGTTAGTTTTTGTAAAGACAAAAGAAATAATGTGAACATTTCGTATTAAAATTGTTTGAATTTTTTTGGTCAAAAGAAAGCAAACAAAGATAGTAAAATAAACAACAACAATTAATTGTGGTAAATTGAACTGCAAGTTGTTGTATCTATTTGGGTGAAAACTCGTTAAACTCACATCTGAATGTTCATTATCGAATCGTAAAAATTCCATTTGTGCGCTTAAATTTGTCGGCTCACGGGCGCACTGTACTCGCCACTCACCTATCGTCGAACCAAGATAACCATTTTATTATTGCATTTTTATGCGCTAACAGTGTTGTAAAATGAAGTCAAAGAATAATGAAAAAAAACACAAATTTGTGACAAAAACAAAAGAAAACCGAGCATAAAATGTACGTAACCGAAAAAGCGTTCGCTGGTCCAGTGATTGTTGCTACACTTTGTTGTGCGCTACACTTTGGAGTTGGGCTGCTTACAGCTTCAATAAAAGATGCAAGTTCCACTTTTTGAATGCTTCTTGTAGTAACTTTTTTCAAGTTTTCTTATATGTTAAGATTTTTATAGTAGAAGCTTTCCTACAACATTTTCGCAGTAACTTTCCTTTCTTTTATAAAAAGTTTCCTTATGTGAAGTTTCATAATAGCTTTCTTAGTGGTCTTCGATTGTAGTTTTTGAACAGTCTTCATTAGTTTTCTAGTATCGTTCTTATTAGTTTTCAGTTTGATTTTAGCGTGCAGAAAATTTGTTATCAGACCGATTATTAGGTCATTTCAAATCAACTATTTACATACTGCTGAATTGGGTTATTGGATCAAGTATGTACCTATATATATTTTAAATAAAACAATTAGTCAAAAATTAGTTAAAAATCAAATAAAACAATTATTCAAAAATTAGTTAAAAATTAAATAAAACAATTAGTCAAAAATTAATTAAAAATAAAATTAACAATTAGTCAAAAATTAGTTAAAAATCAAATAAAACAATTATTAAAAATTAGTTAAAAATCAAATAAAACAATAAGTTAAAAATTAATTTAAAATCAAGTAAAACAATTGTCCAAACATTAGTTAAAAATCAAATAAAACAATTAGTTAAAAATTAATTAAAAATAAAATAAAACAATTAGTCAAAAATTAATTAAAAATAAAATAAAAAAATTGTTCAAACATTAGTTAAAATGCAAATAAAACAATTAGTCAAAAATTAGTTAAAAATCAAATAAACAATTATTCAAACATTAGTTAAAAATCAAATAAAACAATTAGTTAAAAATTAATTAAAAATAAAATAAAACAATTGTTCAAACATTAGTTAAAAATCAAATAAAACAATTGTTCAAACATTAGCTAAAAATTAAATAAAACAATTAGTCAAAAATTAAATAAAAATAAAATAAAACATTTAGTTAAAAATCAAATAAAACAGTTGTTCAAACATTAGTTAAAAATTAAATAAAACAATAAGTCAAAAATTAATTAAATATAAAATAAAGCAATTTGTAAAAAATTAGTTAAAAATCAAATAAAACAATTGTTCACACATTAGTTAAAAATTCAATAAATAAATAAGTCAAAAATTAATTTAAAATAAAATAAGTTAGTCAAAAATTAGTTAAAAATCAAATAAAACAATTGTGCAAACATTAGTTAAAAATTAAATAAAACCATTGGTCAAAAATTAATAAAAAATAAAATAAAACAAATAGTTAAAAATCAAATAAAAGAATTGTTCAAACATTAGTTAATAATTAAATAAAACAATTAGTCAAAATTTATTAAAATTAAAATAACGCAATTTGTCAAAAATTAGTTAAAAATCAAATAAAACAATTGTTCAAACATTCGTTAAAAATTAAATAAAATAATTAAAAATAATATAAAACAATTAGTTAAAAATCAAATAAAACAATTGTTCAAACATTAGTTAAAAATCAAGTGAAACAATTATTCAAAAATTAATTGAAAATTATATAAAACAATTAGTTAAAACTAGTGTCCGACCGAATATTCGGTTTCGGTTTCGGTTTCGGCCCAAATAAGTGGTTTCGGTTTCGGTTTCAGTTTCGGCCAAAAAATGGCCGAATAGCCGAAACCGAAACTTTCTAGAATATTTTTTACATTTTATTGTGTAGCAGATATATAATGAAAGGAGGAATAATTTAGATGCCACCAATGTAAATAAACTTCTTTTTTTAGCATATAATATTAAATTATTTAATTTTGAATATTAGCGAGTAAGGTACGAAAGGGTGATTTTTTCATGTTTACGTTTTTAAAAAATGAATAAATTGTTTTTTTTTTAATAAGTATTTATTTATTTATGCTATGTTTGTTTGTTTGTTCTCTATTTACTTAATGTAAAATTCGTTTGTTGAAAAAAGTGCTTGATATGGTGATTTTTATTTCAACTAGACAGTTTCGGTTTCGGTTTCGGCCGAATATTAAAAAAAAACCGAATATTCGGTTTCGGTTTCGGTTTCGGCCCAAAAAAGTGGTTTCGGTCGGACACTAGTTAAAACCAAATAAAACAATTGTTCAAACATTAGTTAAAAATCAAATAAAAAAATTATTCAAAAATTAGTGTAAAATCAAATAAAACACTTAATCAAAAATTAATTAAAAATCAAATAAAATATTATAGGCATATTTATCATTTGTTTTTAGTTCATTTCAAAGAATGTAATTAGCCAATTTAGGGCAGCGTACACATCAGTCGGTCCGATTGAATTAAAGTAGTCCAACCTTTTAAAGGTAAATGTGTGCCAACAACCATAAATGAATTCATATAAAAATTATATTTACAATACATATACACACACTCACTCACTCACACACACACTCCCATTTGTCCGCGTATTTTTTTGTGGTATTTGTTGCTGTTGGATCGGTGTGGATTTTGTGTAATGTTGTGCCAGGGATTTGGAATCGTGCGCCTGCCCAATGTTTTTATTGTAGTAAAATGTTGTATGTTGTGGTTGTTATTGTTGTTGTTGTTGTGGCTGCAAAGTGGCCACCACATAAAGGCTTAAAAACATGAGAGCACAACGGCGCACTGGTTATCAGTTCGTTATCGGGGAAAACTAATTACTGTGCTGTGCGGTCCAGGGGTCCCCGGGCGCTCGTATGTATATAGTATGTGTGCCGGACGCTTTTTCATTTACGCCAATCCGCGCGCATGTTTGTGTGCGTGTGTTGGCGGCAATTTTCATTTGTTTTTAATTGCAGAGAAACCCGCCAGCGCGCCTATCTGTGCGATAGATAGCAAGTTATGTTCCTCCCGGTGAAAGGGTTAATTTTTTAATAACTTTTTTATATGGTTGGCAAGTGGTCGTTTTAATGAGGTGTCTGCGCCACCAGATTCCCGGCACATTCAGTTTTACGACGATATAAAAATTCGTTTCGATAAAAATGCCACAAAGTGCCGCGACCAGCAACAATGAAATGAAAATATTGCATTTTTCTCTATAAAGTTTTCCGCTATAAAGTTTTGTGTGAAGGCGCAAATGGTGCTTTTGACTGTGTTTAACATACACAATTCTTACAATTGTTGCAATTACAAATAAATAAATGAAACAATAAATTTGTAATTGGATATGCGTGAGTTTTTTTGGCCATCAACTTTTTACCATTTGCTCAACTTTGCACTCCCCTCTTTCGCACAGCCCAACAATTCTCAGAGCACGGGCCATCAGTCAGTCAACCAGTCAATCACTGTCACTATACCATATTGCTGCAATCACATTAACGCACTCATTCAATTTGTGGCGCAAAAAGTCGCCGTAAAAAATCCCAAATCAACTGCAACCAACAGCCCGCAACGCCAGCTAGCAGGTTGTGCTGCTCAACAGCTACAATGAAATAACAACAACAACAACAACAGCGGCAGCAACCGCTATCGCATCTCACAGCGATTAGCGGCGAGCAGCATCGTAAATTTGTGCTGCATTCACTGCCACTCGCCAACCCTCACCTGATCGCTCGTCGGTCGCGGCACCCCGCACACGCACACGCGCGCACGCAGGCCGCCTGCCACCTAAGCGGATATTCATTACAACAACCGCAACGCCAGCGCGCGCAGAAATCAAAATTTCCAAAAATCACCCTCCTTGTAGCATTTTTCATGCGCCACGTTGACGGCTGGCCAGCGACGTCCATCGACAGTCGCACGCGTCGCCGCTTATTTTAAGTTTTTCGCACCCTCTGTCTGCAGGTCTCGGCGAGCTTACATTTTACATATGTCATTGATATCCCCGTGGGAGTGTGGCCGCTCCAATTGACAGTGCATTGTGCTCGGCAAACGCTGCGAATAGTTTTGGTGAATGTGTCAAATCTGCAGCGCCCTGTGCCGAACAATGCTGAAAGTACGAGTACAGTGGAACAGCGTTGACTGACACATGGGTAAATTATTATTGTAATTTTCTCTTATTTATTTATTTATGATATTTAATTCAATAATTATTTATTTATTTATTTCAGTCTAACAACTTACAGACTAACAGGAGTAACAGATAGAAAGATAACAATTCAAATTACCTAAGAAACTTAGAATTAGACAAAGTATTGCAAAAAACATACTAACAATTTTTGCTATTCAATTTCAATTTGTTTATTCAGTCTAATGTTTTCGCAACCTTACAGACTATGAAACAATAAATTAAAATAACTTAAAACTAGTTAAAAATTTTACAAAGAAATAATTTAAATTGAGCTCTACTTATGCTAAAATCAAAATGATGATTAACACAAAGCAAGTTAAAATCCGAAAGCGCTCTATTGATTGGCTCATTAAGTGCATAATTAACTTTATGACCCTCAGTCCAAAATATTTGATGTCGCCGCAGCGACTTAGCTGGGACATGGAAGTTTATTAGACCAAGCAAATCAGGGCAATCGATGAATCCAGAAACAATATCAAATATAAAAGAGAGGGCCGAAATTCTTCTGCGCAACTCGAGTGACTGCAAATTTATTAATTTACATCGCGAAATATAGGGGGGAAGTGGAAGATCGAAGTTAAGAGAGTTAAGAGCAAACTTAACAAATTTACGCTGAACCCGCTCAAGGCGATAGATATGTACATCGTAGTGTGGGTTCCAAATAAAAGACCCATATTCCAATTTCGATCTTACGAACGCATTAAAGAGCAATTTTCGCGTATATGGATCCTTGAAACCCACACTATGCCGTTTAACAAAGGCAAGAGAGGAAAAAGCCTGAGGAATGACACGGTTCAAATGGCTGACAAACGTAAAACCCGAATCAAACACAACACCAAGATCCAACACCTCATCTAGGGACTTTAGCACACAATTAGAGATGGAGTAGGAAGTAGGACGAATATTACGGGATTTAGAAAAGGAAATAGAATTACATTTATTTATATTAACAGAAAGATTATTACGACAACACCAATCAAAAAAGTTGTTAACTTCGCATTGGAGAAGATAAGAGTCAGACTGATTATGGATTTTAGAAAATATTTTTAAATCATCTGCATAAAGAAGAAAACAACAACTACTAAAACAACTATTAACATCATTCATAAACAGCACAAAGAATAGAGGTCCCAGTATACTACCCTGAGGGACACCAGACGTAGCCACGTAAGATTTTGAGCAAACACCATCAACACGAACAACATAAGATCTAATACAACTCAAAAAATTAGAGTAAAAACCCATCTTCTCCAGCTTCGATAACAAAGCCGAATGCGAAACCCTATCAAAAGCTTTAGTAATATCCGTATAAATAACATCAACCTGACCACCACCAACAAAAGAAGAAATACAGTAGTTAGTGAAGACAGCCAGATTAGTAACAGTAGAACGACCAGGGACGAAACCATGTTGGGACGGTGAGATATAACGCTTAACAACAAAAGACAATTTGGACATAACAACTTTCTCAAACAACTTAGAAACCTAAAACCTCAGAGACCTAAAATAATTATTATCCATATTTTTTTAAATAAAAAAATTGCCCTTATTTAAGAAATTTCTATTAATATTGCCTTATAATAACACAGTACAACAATTTTAAACTTTTTGCGTGCAACAGAGTAACGACCGTATATTTCTGAAAGAGGACGTCCTACTGAACATTTTTGGCGAACAAAGTCCAGCACGTCTGAGTTTTTTGTAATTTGCGCATAAAGGTTAAAGGGATCCCTATAGACCTTTACACGGAAAGTATAAAAACTTAAAGAGCTAGAGCTTTTATGTCTAAGATAAAGTTGTTTGCATTAAAAGTGTGAATATTTTTTGTATACACATGAACACCCCTGTCCCTTTCCTTACTCCCCTTTTTCATGTTTTTCGGAAAAATTTTTCATAAAAAGCTAGTATTGAGTAAAATATTGAAAAAATACTATATTGTCTTTTGGGAAAATATTCCTCATTAAAAAATAGGGGGGGGGGGGGGGGGGTCTTCAAACACCAAAACTTTCTCAAAACTTCCCCCAAAAAAATAAACAGCCTTAAACACGAAACCTTCATTTATTACTTTTTTCATAAATTGCTAGCTCTGCTTGAGATGTTGAGAAAAATGTTGAATATTTAAAAAAAAAGTATGTTTCATTGGAAAATAGTTCATGTGGTCTTCAAACAATGAAACCCTAAAAAGTCCGCTCTTAATAAAAGAAACAATTTTTATGATTTCAAAAAAGACTTTATTAAGTTCGTGGATATTTCGCGCAAATTACAAATAACTCTGACGTGCTGGACTATTACTTTGTTCGGCAAAAATAATCAGTAGGACGTCCTTTTTCAGAAATATACGGTCGTTACTCTGTTGCAGAAATGCTGTTGTACAGTGTAATTATTCCCAATAATAAATTTCTTACGTGGCCTGTAACTATTTATTATCATGTAATAAATATTTTTGAGTTGCATAATTATTATTATAAGAAACAAGCATATTTTTCGCTGTCGATAACTATTATTTTGGGATTTTTTTTACGTTACTTCATAACTTTTATTTATGACTTTTTTATTTACGCTACCGATTATTATAATTTTGAAAAAAATGGTCCGTTGAATTACCACATTTTGGGTATGAATTGATTTTTAATTGTTTCATTGAAAAACGTAAAGTAACTGCAGAAAACCAATTTCCACCAACAACTAAACAATTAAAAATCAATTCATACCCAAAATGTGGTAAGGCAACGTAAAAAAAAATTCTTTCATAAAAGTTATGAAGCAAGATAAAAAACATTTTCTTTGAAATTATAGTTATCGGCAACGTAAATTAAAAAACAAATCATAAATAAAAGTTATGAAGCAACGTTAAAAAAAATCCCAAAATAATAATTATTGAGAACGAAAAAAAAATGTTTTTCCTAACAGTTATTATGCGATGTAAAAATTAACTGTCGCAAATAATAATTATATACGACAAACAAATTTATGTTATATTTTAATAGTTACATTGCAATTATTCTCTTAAAATACTTATAATAGTTAAGTTCCTATATTAATTAATTAATCATAAATTTTAAAAGTAAATAAAAATAACTCCCCCTTTCCCGTTCCACAAGTACCAGCTTGTTATAAAAATTTTGGGCGGCAAATATGGTTTCAAATGGTATTGGACTCAAAAGTTGTATACGGAACTCCACCAAAAATGAAATCCTGCGTGCGCCACTGACTTGAACAATATATGAACTTACTGATCGTCTTGTACATCACTGATTATATCAAAGTTCAGCTTCTAAGGTGTGCTTCTACAAGAAGAGATGTGGCAGAAGAAGAGGACAATCTCTTCTCACTATAAGTGACTCGGAAAAGCGTTCATTCCATGATGAGCTGCAGGTTGATTCAGCAAATACTTAACATGAAAAAATATTTTGATAGACAACTTGTAGTAAGTACATAAAATAGCACGATCCTATAATACAACAACTATGAGTGTTTCTCCAGCGGGGATCAAAATGAAAGCCTGCAGATATTGGTCTTACAAAAGACTAGGTTATGTTCAACTAACTAGGCCATTGGCACATAGACCTATTCGGTCTTTGCTGATACTAGGACGAAGTCTGCGATAAACACAACGTTATTTAAAGGTGAATAAATTATATTCGTACAAGCACTTTTTAAGAAATTTAGTAATGAACCGACGCACCTTTTTATACTCGTCACATCTGTCCTGTTTGGTGGCCAAACGACGTTTGGTGGCCAAATTCGCGTCAACCGATTCAGTAAATCAGCCAACACCAGTACGTCACCAAAACGTAGGATCTGCTGAAAACATTGAAAGTGAATGGGAAACCAAAGACATTTAATTTGTCGTCGTTTACTAGAATTTGGTCTTTCGGCTTGTGACGACGACTTATCACATTACTACTTGCATTACTACTCTCCACAGGCGTCTTTGACTAAGAAGAAGACCTTGGAGACTCTCTTCTAATTGCAATTTATATTTTTCCCTCACAAAATCTAGTTTTGAGTAAGTATCAGTGATCTAATTACTCCTAAAGAGTAATACAAATTGTACATAAAACTATGAGATTCTGGGCACTGAAAACCTTGGACGCTAGTAAAAACTTCCCTAGCTCCGGTATCTTGAAAGGATTACATGCCACTGTGGCTCAGTGGTTATAAGGTGTGTTCAATATCAAAAAGTTTGTACAAATTATTGCAAGTTTTTACCGGCAAAGCGTTCACGAACTCAATAAACTTGCAAGAAAGAGCAGAAACGTCAGAGCGTAAAAACGTCAGAGAGGAAAAAGTAGCTGCAAGAATCTGCTGGTAAAATTCTTCTTGCAAGAATTTGCAGCTCATAAAAAAGTATCTGTTGTCAAACTGTCATGTAAACAAAACGAATTTATTTGAAATTTTGTGACGATTTTCAATTTCAAATATGAGTGAAGAAAGGAACATTGGCGAAGTTCCAAATCCTGTTGCCATATCCAATATGGTTGAAATTAGTTACAAAATTTCTCATTTTAGCAAATCAAACTCAATAAAAAACGGCAAACCGCTGTAAAAATTCAACTCGGCTGTTAGAACCAAAAAAAAACTGTGAGTCCTTTCAATCGGTTCGCGTTTGGGCTAATGTGTCACTTATGTATTCTCTACTCAATCGAAAATTCCCACTCTATGGAATCAAAGTAATAGTATAAACAGAACCAAATCGTCGGCCGAATTTATTCGCACCGAAAAATGACGCAGCGCGTCAGTCGTCGTGAATAACGCACAGTGAAACATAATGGGTGCGAAATTCGCATCAGCTGTGTACAAAAATTATTCCTGCAAACACACGATAGGTCAAGGGGAAACTTCCTCAATTAGCAGCTCCGTCCTGCCCATTTTCTAAAACATACGAAAGGGAAAGACAAAATTGATTATTTGGCAAAATTTTTAATTAAAATTTGAAGCACTTACAACTTTGCAACCTTAAAGTAGCACAAATCACAACATTTTTGCAGAATTTTTCGTTTGTTTACATTTTCGATTTTCACCTCTGACAGCTGCACAGCTGATTGGTTCGCACGACGACTGCGACCAAATTAGAATTTGTTCTATCGTCGGCCGACTATCGCAGTCGTCGTCGTTGTGGGCAATCACATGCACTGCTGTGTGTTTTAATTTTGACAGCGTACGTTCGGTGCGTAAAAATCGGCCGACGACTTGATTCTGTTTATACTATAACTGCTTGTCAAATATCGCTCTCGAGTGCGTCTTGGTACCACTGTTCCTTCGCCAAAGGGTGCAGCGCTCATGAATGCTGCCTTGCATTGGGGGATGAATTGGCTGTGCTCGGCATTTTCACGTCATGCAAAAGCAATGAAAAATTATTAGAAAAATATTTGATGTACATACATTCGTATTTGACACATCTCAAGCGATTCCCAGTGCTGGGGCTGCGCACGAAAGCAAAGTCATTGACTTAATCCGGAATGGTGTAAATAATATGATTAACACCAACACGCCGGCAGCGGGCAATAAATTGCGAAAGGCCTCAACGCACGGCGGCCGCAGCTGAAGCGTTTGAAGAGCGCCGGCACACGCTGCTCGCACTAAATGGCGGCGCGACTTTTGTAATGGGATTTGCAGGGTCGCGGCGCATGTGGAGCGCGCCTGAGCAGTGCAGCGCTGGGCGGAAACGTCACTTTGTTTACCGAATCATAAATCATCGAGAAACGGAGGCGTTGCTTTAACAGTCGAAATGTTGCTAATCTTTGTGCGAAAGCACAAACATATTTTTAGGCGCGTTGGCTGCAGCGACTCTGGTTGCAAAAATACGCGTGCGATTTTGCAATAAAAAAACTCAATGAAAGAAAACCATTTTAAAAGTAATAAAAAGTGCAATTTTCACAACTTTTGCCGCTTTTGTGGTTTTCCTATTGAACTCACTGCGACATTGTGAGCGTTTAATGCGCTGCTCGTGCGCAGCCGCCGCAGTGTCTGTGCAGGCAGCGCGACACATTAAAATGTCTTTAGCTGGGGCCGTATGCCAATCACTGAATTGGAAATAATTTTATTAACTTACGGTTTCGCTTTCCCGTGCCCGGTTTTCCTCGATGCTGCTTAAATTTGTTACACGGCTGAGAATTTTCAGCAACGCAACTAGACGTGAGTCGTGCTGTGCAGATTGCTGCTGGCTCAACTGTTGCTATTGTTGTTGTTGTTGTTGTTTTTGGTTGCTGCTACTGCCAGAGGGCGGTGTGAGTTGCCAAAGTGCACAAAATAATCGCATTAAAAGTGACTCTATGACTGCGTTTGTGACTTATGATTATAAGCGTTGCCGTTCACGCGGCACTGGACGCGGCAGGGGAGGTGGGTGAACGCAATGTTCTGTGCTGTGGTGTGCTGCGCTGAAGGTGGCTTCTAGCTGTTTATTGTTTTATACGCTTGAGTTTTGTTATTGTTGTACGGTGGCAAGGTTCAGGGTGTAGCAGGTCGTTTGGTCTCTGTGGGTATAAGCGATTCTTAAGCGATTCTGGAATTTTTGTAGTTGTTGTTATTATATCGTGTGATGATTTGCTAGACGCTAAAATGATTCATGCAGAAAGAAGATACACCCGAAAAAAAAATTGGAGCACAAGAGAAGGAGACATTTTTAACAGAGATCCTTCGGGCCAGAAAAGGAGAAGAAGAATTTAAGGCTAAAAGATCGGAGGATGTGTTAACAATTTTCGACAAAGAAAGAATGCTTCTTAAAATACATAAAAATCCAGGAGCGTACTTTTTAGAAATTTTCTTCCAATTTTCAGGTTTTTAGTATTGGAAAATATTTTAAATTAAATGTGAAGCAGAAGCCTCAGCTTAGTAAATTTTGAGAAAATATTAAAACCGAAAATGCGAACATCAATTCAAGTTTTTGGCACTTCTTGCTAAGCATGTATTTTTACGATTTTTTTACTCAATGAACTAAACAACAGAAAACATGTGTTTAAATATTTTTGTGAAAAATGTTTCGACTTTGCACACACACTTATTAAATTTTTGCTTAAATTTCTTGGGGTTTTTCTAGTTGGAGTTTTACCTTTTAAATTACATCAAAATAGTTAAATTCTGAGACTTTACATTTTTTAAATTTGTTCTATAGAACGAATCACTGCGCATCGTCATGAAGCGATTTCGTCATGAAGCGATTTCGTCATGAAGCTAATGATAGTGTTGATCATATACAGGTCACCTAAACCTTTGAAGAATAGTGCCCCTAGAAGACGCTAGGAAGGGCGGAATAGTGTACCAGGTAGAGTGACCTTGTAACGTAGAAAAACGATTTGCCCTTCATCTGCGATTTCGCAGTAATTGTTGAAATTTAGACTAAGTCTCTAGGCATTTCTGTTACGGATCCAATAACCTATTCAAATTAAAACTGTAGTAGGGAGATTTTGATGTCTTTAAGGCAAAAGTAGCTTGGTTCCATTGATGCATGCAAGGAGGTTCAAATTTTCTCAAATATGTATGTGTTTCCTATGAAACATTTTGAGTAGAAAATATAGTATTAAAAGGTTCAAAGACGGTTCACCAAAATCGCTCTTCGCCGACTGTATTTCTTCCATTCTATGATTTGTTATGAACTCAGATGTCATCAAATCTTGAGCTTAGAAAACCTAGCGAGCAGACAAAAACTGGATGGAATTATTTTCATCAAAGATGCAAATATGTGATAGCAGAATAGATTCACCTGAGCTTTTGAAGCTTCTGTCTTTCTATGTGCCGGATAGATTGCTCAGAGTTCTTTATACTTTTCATAGTGCTGCCCATAGAACTAAATATGGCAAAAATGAGCCCATTCACAGTTTACTGTCTTTGTGCAACAATGTCTGTTGATATATAACTACAAAAACATAAGTTGTGTGATACTTAAAGAGGAGCTAATGAGCTTAAATTTATGAAATTTTTTACACTAGATTTTAGGAATTTTGTAATCTTTGAAAACTAAGCTAATATAAATAAAAAAAAATAAAATAATTAATTTTTTTTTTTAATTGCTCAAAGGTGAAATCCTGAAAATGATTTCCAAATGAAATCCTTTTCGTGCCAAAGTTTGCTTTTTTCATGTTTCTCTAAAGATTCTTCATAGGATATTCTTCATTTAAGGAGTATTGGCTCAAGCACTTTTAATCTTCAGCAGACTACTTTCTGTAGGTTAGGTAGTACCGACTAGAAAAAGAAGCCACACGCTGAACCCTTGCGACAGTTAGTTTGTAGTTGCTTGTTGCGTTTCGTGTGTTCTTTTGTATAGGTTCGATTCATACGTGTAGTACTGACAAACCGAAGAAGTCACAAGCTCCAATAGATGATGATTGGTTTTTGGTATCATCCGCAACAATTTCCTTTAGTCTATATAGTCATAATAGTATAGTTATTATAGTTTATTGCTAAGTATTATATTTCATTGTAAAGATCTCTATTGGAGACTTAAGTTTAAGATCGAAAACATCTTCCAACCCATAGGAATACTGACTTTAAAAAATCAAATCAACCTCAGAACAGCCTAAATCAAAGTTTAGTCAACTTAAATTAGAGTTTTATTTGTTTGTTTGTAATTTTTGCCATCTCAACTTTTGCTACTACAGTCGTGTCTGGATATAGTGAACTAATTATTGCAAGGCTTGTTCACAGTATTGAAGTTGGTCACTATGTCAAGGTTAACATTTTTTTTCAAAAACTCGTTTTATTTTCTCAAAATACACTTTGTGTATATAAATTCAAGAGATAATTAAAATAAATTAGTAGGAAAACATAATTGTATGCTTATTAAAAGAATTGGCGAATAGACGTTTGCTTCTTGTGTTTTTTGTTGCTTTTGCTTGAAATTGTTTTCAAAAATTTGTTCACAATTTAGAGGTTTTCGATTGTTCACTATTTAGAGTACTCCATGTAAAAATTTGGGTATTCACTATATCGAGGTGTTCACTATACCCAGACACGACTGTATTTGCATCTTCATCTATTTGCAACACTAAATAGTTTCTCGCTGTGTAGGAAAAACTGCGCGATTTTATTATAACGCAATGATTGCTTAAATTTATGACTTTGTCGTCAAAATTTTCTTATGGTCTCGCTTGTCTGTCTTTTTGTTCGTCTGTCTGTTGTCCTGGTTGTTATTGTCTCACAGTCTCACTGGCTGGATGTGTCCTGTCAAGCGTGTAAAGTCATTAAGTGCAGTTTATATACCTAAAATGCCATTTTTTCCACGGCTGCCAAGTGTGCGACTAAAAGATAATAAACTAAGAAGTAAATAAAGCTTCATACACTCCAAAGGATATTAGCCAACGTGGCGCACAAGGATACACAAGTGGAGAGCAATGCGCGAAAGCACTAATAAAGTGTGCGCTTCAAATTTATTTCTGGCTGTAATTTATGGGAGCAGCGATGAGGTGCCGCGCAGGCGTAGAATGCTCTATGAAAGTGCCGCAATGCAACAACAACAACAATGACAACAACAACAAATGAACAGCCTCCCTTTGGCGCTGGCCACAACGCACATTATTAGTTCCCACAATTCACACAGCAATTACGAGAACAAAATACGGCCAAGCTTTTTTTCGCGCTGCACCGAAAGCCACAAAATCGCCAGTAATAACAATTGCCACAACAACAACAACAACAACAAACATGCATGGAACATGACAGAGCGCGCGCGAGTATTAATGATGTGCAACACACTTTTATAAAGTGTAAAAAAGTTTTCATTTTTTCACATTCGATAAAATCGCATAATCATAAATTTACACTTTGCGCAGCCTCTGCGGAACCGCCTCCCAATCGTTGTTGTTGTTTTTGTTTTTTTCGTTTTTATTTATTTGTTTTTGTTTTGTTTTGATATTGTTTTTGTTGTAGCTATTGGCATAAAAGTCGAATCCATATGCAACGGCAGCTGAAGGCAACCGCGCGCGGGGTGAACGAGAAGGGCGAAGGGCAAATGGACATTGAGCAACAACAATGACAACAAGAACATATGTTGCTAGAGAGCGTGAATCACAAAAGAACGAAGACAACGGCAAATCAAAAAGCAGCGCGAAATGGACCAGCAGAGTTCACGGACGGACAGACGGACGGCAGCTGAACAACCGGCAACAGCAATGCGAACAAATGAGCCAACAACGCGCATTCATTTTCATTTGCGCGCAATGCCAATTGCCGCGCCGATCCGCAGACGAATGTGGCGGGCGGCAGTGCGCCGAACGCGACTGCGACTGCGACGCTTGGCTTCAAATGACCGAAGGCAATCGGAGCAACGGCCAAAACGACAAAAGCGCACAACAGCTTTCGAGCAAAGCGTGAAAAATGTGAACGATTGGTAAATTGTTGTTGTAGTTGTTGTTGCCGGCCACATTGTGGCCGCTGCACAAATTGATACCAATAGTTGCGCGCCGATGTCGGTTGGCGCGCGTATTTCCGGAATTCGGCACAAATGCAACGCAACAACCACAACAATTCAGCACGTTCACACAGCGCAGAAATTTATTGAAGTTGCAAAACAAAACAAGAGGCAAAACAAATTACGCGCGCTTTACTTTAAAACATCGGCCAGCAGGACAACTGGCCAACTGTCCGCCCGTTGCGCTGCTTTGATTCAGTGCAGCGGGCGTGTGATGCAGCAACCGCCCCCTCAAATGGCAATTCGGCGTTTTGGCAGATGCGATTTTTGCGCTAATCGCGAACGAAATCGACGGAAAGTCGAGGTTTTGCGGTTTGGGCTTTCAGCTCGATAACTACCAAAGGTGTGAAGTTATTTAATTACAGTGCACTAACCGCAAGCGACGAAGGTGACCGCGCGCAAGGGACAGCGGAGTGCAAAGCAATCGAGAGACAATAACGGCGGCGGTAAAAATCAATAAGTGCCTGTTTAGGGTTGCCAACAGAGGCTGATTTACATAAGTTTATGAGTTTCATTTATTATTATTTTTTTTGTCTATAAAATTAGATAGAAAAATATAATTTTGAGGTTCCAAATAGAGAATGAGAATGAATGAATGAGTTCGAAATAGATAATTTAATCAAAAAGCAACAAGTTTTCTCCCTCATTTCATACCCACATCTTCATCATTGCACAATCGCAATTATTTAAAAAAAATCATTGAAATGTGTATGTCCTTAAAACTTTAAAGTTCTTTTAAAAGAACAATGGATCAGAAAATAAAAAACTGAGTACGCCAGGTTACTAAGCATGAACTCTACCATCTTTTGGATGGGTCAAAAGTACTGTTGCACAGTGTAATCAGATCCATTTGTACAACTTATAATTTAGAAAATTATAAAGTATTGTAAAAAGAAATACATTATTTTTGCATGAAATTGAAGACTTTATTTAGCACAGTTGGAATAATTCCATTTAGTTTAAATATGCACCGTTTTTTCAGTAACTTGTTGCCATTTAGGAGGTAATTCCATTATGCCTCTCTCATAGAAACTCTTGTCCCTATTAACAAAAAAGTGGGGCTATCGATTTTCAAACTTCTCTTGGGGTAAATTTTGCACAAGTAAAATCATTTCCCATAGACAGAAGCAGGTGGTAATCACTTGGTGCCAGATCCAGACTCATAAGTGAATGCTTAAGAATCTCCCAACCAAGATTCCGGAGCTTCTGGCGATTCACTATCGTTTGTGTGGCCTGGCGTTGTACTAATAAAACACAATTCCTCTCCTATTGGCAAGGCTGACCGCTTCTAAGCAATTGTTTCCTTCAGACGGCCCAATTGTTGATAGCACAGGTCCGAATTAAGAGTAGGAGAACAGTTTATATGTAGTAGAACATTCCCAGTCAATCCCACCAAACAAACAGCAAAATCTTTCTGGCTGTCAATTCCGGCTTGGCCACCGTTCAACCACGACTGTTCTCGCTTGACGTGATCCACTTTTCATTACCAGTTACCATTAGATTCGAAAATGGGTCGATTTTGTTCCGATTCGTAGATAGAAAATCGGTCCATGATGATTTTTTGCTTCAACTCTTGTGGCAATCATACATTGAGCTTCTTTGTAAATCCAACCTTACTCAAGTGATTTCAACGAGTTTTTTTTTGCAATGCTTAGATTCTGGACAATCGAAACAGTACAGATCCCAATCCCGAAATCTCAGGATCCCGGACAGTTCCAGTCCCGAAAATCCTGCGTTCAATTAGGTTTGAAGCCCCAGACTCGCAGCAAAAAACGTTATTATAAATACGTTATAAACATTTTATAACGAAAGAGAACAATAACTCAACAGTAACAATAAATAATTTTAACCCATTAAAGCCGGGTACCAGTTCCGCCCATACGATTTTGATAAAATTTTATTACACGATCTGGAATTGACCCAAAATGATCAGAAACAAAATTTCATATCTCTGCACGTTGCTGAGATATTCATTGGGCATTTTCTACCCATTAGGCAGCAATGGTATCAGGTGTACAACTTTGCTTCCGCCGTTTTCCGATAGGTGGCTGTACCGGCTGAGGCTGGTTGAAATACATAGATGGTAATGCCTTTAAAGTGAGTGTGGACAGTGCCTAACGAATTGTCATCGCCGTTTCAGTGACAGTTGTTCTTGTTTTCGTATTATTCACGCTCGAAAATGTCCGTTTATGTGCCCAATTCTCGCCATTTGCGGGAAGTTTTACTTTTCTGTTACAATTCGCAAAAAAATGCAGCTGAAGCGCACCGAATGCTCTCAGAAACTTACGGTGATGCTGCTCTGAGTGAAAGAACGTGTCGGGAGTGGTTTCAACGTTTTAAAAATGGTGATTTCGATGTCGAAGACAAACATGGTATTTGGTGGGATCAGCTCGGTGTGATTTACTACGAGCTCTTAAAACCGGGTGAAACCATCACAGGAGATCGCTACCGAACGCAACTGATGCGCCTAAGTCGCGCGCTAAAAGAAAAGCGGCCACAATATCAAGAGCGACATGACAAAGTCATCCTCCAGCACGACAATGCTCGGCCTCACGTCGCAAAAGTGGTCAAAAAGTACCTGGAAACGCTGAAATGGGAAGTCTTGCCCCACCCGCCGTATTCCCCAGATGTCGCCCCTTCTGACTTCCACCTATTCCGTTCGATGGCACACGGCCTGGCAGATCAACATTTTCAATCCTTCGAAGAATTGGAAAAATGGATTGCTTCATGGATATCGTCAAAAGAGGACTCCTTTTTTCGAGCCGGGATCCGAAAATTGCCGGAAAGATGGGAGAAATTTGTCGCTAGCGACGGACAATACTTTGAATAATACATCTGTAAGCACTTTTTCGCAATAAAGCTTTTAATTTTGGAAAAAAACGGCGGAAGCAAAGTTGTACACCTGATAGCTTTTTTCCATACTTTTTAAAGTGATCAGCTAAACACGTGAACAAAAGATGTATTGTTTACAGGTGAGTTAGGAGGCAGATTTTTGTGGGGTTCTAGGGCCACTAAAGAAGAGAAACAAGTTGTTAAATAATGCGTATTTATTACTCTAATGAAATGTACTCAAATTAAAAAATTCTACAGTGATTCGTTCCATAGACAAAATTCAAAACATTTATAGTCTCAGAATTTAACGATTTTGATGTTATTTGAAAGGTTGAAATTCCAACTAAGAAAACCCAAAAAATATTAAATCTTTAAAATCTTAATTAGTCTGTGTGCAAAAGCTGCTCAAAGTTGGTACATTTTCCGCAAACAAATTTAAACGCATGTTTTCTGTTTTGTAGTTCATTGAGTAAAAAATGTGCGATTTTTTTGTGTATGTACATACATGGTTAGCAATAAGTTGCTAAAACTTTCAATATAGATTATGAATCGATTTGGGCATTTTCGCTTTTAATATTTTCTCAAAATTTGTAAGGCTGAGGCTTCTACTTCACATTTAATGTAAAATATTTTTCAAAATTAAAAATCTGAATATTGGGAAAATTAAGGGCCTCGGCAGCCAGTACTCCTAACTATAATTAGTTATAATATTATAGCTAATATGTATTATAATTAATTGTTTTAAATAAATAAATGACTAAGAGGAAAATATTTAAAAAGTATGTGAAAGTATGTTCCTGTTTATTTTGTATTTTAACACGTTAAAGACCGCATGCCCACCGGTGGGTCACTCCGCAACAACATTACCGGCCCGCGTGCTCACGGGTGGGCACACGACATGTTTTACCTGGGGCCCCTTGTACACCGGTGGGTATGATTTAAATTCAATTTATGTACAGTAGTCGATTCGCCGGTCCCTCGAAGAGATACTGAATATAGCGGACTTAGTTAATTTGACATAGCCTCATTTTAAAACATCACCTCATTTTAAAACATAAAAACATATTTTAAAAATAATACGTAATTAACAATAAAAAAAATGCCGGTCCCTATGTGAGAAATAAGATTTTTCAATGCGGTCTTCAACGCATCCTCCAGTATCTTTCGATCTCAGAAAAATATTCAATTTGAAAAGTGGTCTAAATACCTAGTTTTCGACAAAATATATTCTATTATTTAGGGATATTAAAAGTATGCATTCAACATGAAAAACGAAAAAAAACTGCACAAATGCAAAACATATATCAATTATTATCATTTTTATTGCAATACTAAGGGGTCCTAATATAATTTCGGTTACTCTTTGCACTAATCAATGTTGACGTAACTGATTAAATGTTAAATCTGAAAAATTTAACGAACAGACTTGGTGCTATAGTTTATCAAAATTGACGGGATTTGCCAATTTAAGCCTCAGGCATTGCCAAACTACAAAATTTTAAGAACAACAAAATGGAGATTCAAATTCAGACCATGGTTAACTAGCTTACCAAATTTCATTAAGAGGAGACCACTCCTTCTAATTTTGTTGTTGTATGGAGTCGAATCACTGTGCATTTATTTAAAAACTAAAATATCTGTTATCTGTAATTTAAAAAATTTTTATCAAACCCATACTCCAGGAAACAGTAGAAATTCCCTTAATTCCATTTTGATGGGTAAAATAGACAGTCTGGCAACGGCAGGTTCAATACACTCAATGCACCATATACAAATTTTTTGGCATTCCGCTAAAAGCTTTTCTCGCATACTCAAAGTCTCTAAATTGTCCCAATTTGAATGCAATCACACAAACTGCATCGGGACATGGCACTTGTGTTGTCCATTGTGGCCGACACTTGCTGCTGCATTTCCGCGTAGCTTTATCGGATAACGAACTAACACGCAACACACATACGAATGTATCTGCATGTACGTCACATATGTGTATGTGTGTGTGGGTGTGTGTGAATATGCGGTTGCATAATTAATTTCCACACATTTGCATATTTCTCATTTAATCAAAATTTGATTTCCAAAATTTCCAATTCAATTTGCAACAACAACAACTGGGCGCAGCTGCCAAACCATTTGCAGTCATTGCAAACAGCATGACTGGCCTGTGTGTGTTGTTGTTGTTGTTGTTGTTAAAGGTTAGCTTGATGGCTGCACTGACACTGGTTTAGTGCCTGTTGCCAGGCCTGGCCGGCTGCATGGCCTGCATGTTGTTGCAACATTATAAATAAATCAAAATACAATTTCTCAGAAATTGTGATTTCATATCCAGCATCTAGTCGCCGGTCGACAGCCGAGTGGTCGCATCGGTTGCCCGTCGCCCAGCGCCCAATGTCCCCAATGCGCCCGTCGTTGCCTACACACACACACAGACACATACACAGACTCAGTCATAGATTACCCACACATTGAGTGGGACCATCGACAGCATCAGCACTGGCTGCACTAACAAAAACGGCAACAACAACAACAACATTGCCAACTGGCAACAGCCGCATGGTGTATGCAGTGAAGCGGACATGAGCACAAACATGGCCATGTGGCAAGGTGGCGTGTATCCTGCGCAATTATTTTGAACCTAAATTCGTATTTTGCAAATCTGGCCAATGTATCAGCAGCGAGACAAAGTTGCTTGTTGCCGGCCGAAGAGCTGCCAGCGATACTTGAGCGAAGCATGTTGCCGTGTGCCAGTGTTGCACAAAGCAAAACGAAACGCTATGCAACCATTCTTGCATACGATTAACGGCAACACTGGAGGGGGAACAGGGCGCGCAGAAGGGGGCCGAGTTGGGCAGCAAGAGGGCGTCTGAAGGTGTGCAACGCCGCATTGGAGACAAGTGACTGCCAAGCGCAAAATACCATCACAAACTAAACGCAATAAAGTGTGTACTACAACAACAACAACAACAAAAATAGTGTCCGGCAATTTCATGCAGGCGACACATTTGACAAAACAGTCGACTACGAGTATCGCATAAAAGTGAAGTGAAAGATTTTGCCTGGCGCGCGATAAGCCACAAACGCTCGCAACAATTTCTCGGACAACATTGAAGCGAAATATTTAAGCTGAGCAGCGTAGGAAGCAACCGACAGATAATTCCATCTTATTTGTGGACATTGACAATAAAACCAAAGTCGAATGGTAAAAATTGGGCAACAAAAATAAACGAAAAGCAAACTAACCACCAAACGAAGAGAAGAAGCGAAGCGGGTTGAAAGGACAAAGAGCAAATAAAAACGAGCAAAATGACAGCGAAACCCCATAAATCTACAAAGTTCTCTAAGGATTTCTTTATTTCACAGGAGAGACAGCAACATTCTCATTTATTCGTTTTCAGCCATTTTCGAGTTTTTTCTTTCGTTGCTACTTGGAAAATAGTCAGCGATGGAGCGCACATTGTGGACACATTGGACAGCACACAGCGAAGAAAACTCACTCGCAGGACGAATGGCAGCGCAGACACGCACGACTACGTATGAGAATCGTAAAATAAATAGAAATGCCCCCAACAATGTTGGATAATAGGAAAAACACAAAAATACGAAAAACTACGGAAGATAATGGCGAGATGGGCAAACACACACACACACACACACACACATACAAATATAGAGATTTATCTTGCATGTCTTTCTGCCGTAAAGTTTGGGGCGGTGTGTTGGCGGCACATCGAACAAACTTTATATGGCAAAAAATCGCGCACAGTTAAATTTTTCCTTAAAACACAGCTCCCGAATTTACTGTTTCAATTTAGTTTTGTAGCAGTGTGTAGGTTTGTTTTTTTCATTAAAAAATTGCAAAATAGTAAATTTGAATCTAATTTAACTAATTGAAAAAATGCCAACCGTTTTTGTAAGCAGTTCATTCAAACGATGTACGACTATATTCTTTAAGGTACCTTCTGATAAAAAAATACACGGAATTCTTCACTAAAATTCCTCACGAAAACAGTTCAATTATTCATCCATATTCCTTGTAATTCCTTTAAAATAATGTCCATTGCAAGCAACATACAGTTTCCAACACTTTCACTTCCAACAATCTTTCAACACTTTCCATAGGTTGATTTTGGGATCGTCTTTAGATATTTATGCGAATTATCCTTTATTGCCTCTTTTATCATCTCAAAACGCTTTCTGCAAAGTGGTAATTTGAGTCATGAGAATACGAAAAGCTTGGTAACAGATTGCATTTTTTTTTTGGTCCAATAGTTGCGTAGAAGATGAGATGTGTGAGCCCGTGCGTTGTTGTGGTGAAGGACCCACGAATTATTTCTTCAAAATTCTGACCATTTTGTTAAAAACAAACTTCAAGGCAGACAAACTTCAGAACACAACAGACACTAACTTGTTTACAATGCCATCATGCACAAACTCCCGACAGATGGCGTTAAAATATATATTTGAGCATCAGATAAGAGTTCTGCCAACCCAAGAAAACGATTTTAAGCGTATCTCAAGCTCGGCAGAACTTATTTCGAATGACCTAACGAAAATGGACTATAATTTTTTTAATAAGTATATATCTTTTCGCTTGCTTCTAATGAACGTTTCATTCACTGCACAACATTTTCGCTATTCTTCTTAGAAATAAAAAAAACACACAATTTATATGATCCAGCACGACCTGTTCTGGAGTAACAGATTATTTAGTTTTTTGGACAAGTTTTCAAATAAAACAAAAAAAATTAAAAATGTATCTTATCATAAAAAAGTGAACCATTTATTCAATAAAAATCATATAAAAAGTGAACTATGTAGATAGAGACAGCAATTCTTATTTTGACAGAAACTTTGTGCAGCTTGTTTTGGCTTTTTTTTAAATGGCATTTCTATCATTGACTCAGGAGTATAGACATTATGTATGGTAAATGAAACTACCAGTAGTTCTCGTTGTTACCAAAGTTACAAAAATTTTAATTTTCTTAAACCACTCTGAGAACACTTTCTAATACATTTTGGCTTAATCTCTGAAAACCTTAGGTTAGTTTTGAGTGGCAGACTTCTTATGAAAGCTCATATAAGCACAAAAAGATGGCTTATTCTGATACCACATTTGGGCAGCGCGACTTTCCCCATTTGCGGCCCTGGGATCGACATGGAATCTTATATAACCATTGCCATCTCCCTCACGTATAGAGTAGAAAGCTTAATGAAGTAACTAAGACCCTCAAGATTTTAATTTTTTTCCTGGCAAAGAAACGCCAGGGACGAACGTTGACACATGAAGTATACAACCGTTTCTCTTTCTTCTTCAGAACGACAGCTATGTCAGATCCGATCAGAAATGCCAAGTCAGAAGCTCAAATGGCTCACTTGACCCAAAATAATATCATCGTGGCTCACTTTGGCTCAATTATAATGAACCCCAAATTTACTGGCTCACCCTGGCTCCTGTACAACAACTCGCGCTGAGTTTTTTTTGTTTGTTTTGGTACCGCTGCTCTAAATCGGTTTCCGTTTAGCGTTAGCCAGGTTTTTCTTTCGATATTACACGTGTACTCTTTCGTCCAGAGTCTCTAGGAGTCTTCAAAATAATGCTGTTTGGAGTTACGTTTGACCAACGCAAAAAAGGGCGCCAACTCTATGAAAAAGGGACATTGAATCATGTTCATGTACATTCGGTATTCATAATCTGAATAGTTTACCGGTCTCGCAGTTATCTGTGTGACCTGTGTGACCCGATAACCTCTGCGTATATAAAAAGTGAAAGCTATATGTGTTCTTGGTTTATGCCCTGAACACATGGACGACAGCAGCGGCACGACTGCATTTGTCAAAATATAGAATCAGAACGTTCGTATGGAAACGATTACATTGACGAAAGCACTACGACACGAACACCGAACACAGTTGTCGCTGTCGCCAAGCATAGAACTATTTTTTATTTCTTAGACGACAAAACCAAAGCAATTGGCATCACTGCTTCAAAACTGATATTTTTTAATGGAATTTTTCTATAATACTTTTGCTTTATGTGCTTTGAACCACAATTACAAAATAGTTAGAATTTCAGTTAAAATGTAATAATTCTGAAAATTTGTTTAAAATTGACTGTACAACGGTAAAATAGATATAGAAAAAAATTTGTGTTTAGGAGCTCAAAAATATAATTGTGATAACGCTGTTGTTGCTTTCATTGCAGTCACATAGTTGGCTACACGGCAACGGTTGTAGTCGACGCCATTTTGAAGTTGCGTGGCCTTGTCGTTGCCGTCTTGAATGTGTTTAGGCCACTATTGGTGTTAAGCAGGCGCGGATTCAGAAAAATATTTCGGGGGGGTTTCAAAAAGTAATTCTTTAATATTTATAAAATGCCTTTAATTTGTATGTATTTTTATAGTCGATCCAAATATTTCGGGGGGGGGTTTCAACCCCCAAACCCCCCTGAATCCGCCACTGGTGTTAAGTTTTGAAATTTTTCATCTATGAAATTTCAAAATGTCGGTTTCTAATTTCTAGAAATATTTTCGCCTGATTGACTTTCTTTATTTTTTATTTTTTCACTTTGCTTAATACTAACTTTTGAAACCTTCTCAAGCAGTAATGAATAAATTAAAAGCATTCTTTTTGGTTATTATAATCGAGCTGAATGCTACCATCCAGTCGAATGCTACACTTCCGAGTCCTCCTCGTCCAATCGTTGGCGCTCCACCGCATTTCCACCGCCCGACGCTCGGCCACAACAACGCGCCCAGCAACGCTCCTCGCGCAGTATGTTAAACAGTTGCAACAACAACACGAGCAGCACAAACAGCAGCGTGGTCAGCGCCAGAATGTCGCGCGTTGTCCAATACGGATGAATGCCCGTCACGCCGCTCTGCTCCTGCAGATGACCCAGTGCGGCCGCGGCCTCCTGCTCGGCAGCGGCGGACGTCAGGCGGTGATGCGTCGCCTTGGCCATTGCTGTCGATGTCGATGTCAATGAGCTGTCATGGGTGTTCGACGCACTGCTGCCGGCGTAGCGCGTTGGCAGCTGCACGCCGCGCTCCTTCAGGAAGTTGACCATTTTGCGCATATAGCGAAACTCCCACTCGTTCTCGAAGATGCCAAACTCCTTCAGGTAGTCGTGCGTGCGCAGGAAGAGCTCGTAGTCGAACGCCTGCAGCCGATTGCCCTCGATGTAGAGTTTCTCCAGGTTGATCAGCGGCAGCAGGATGCGCTGGTCCAGGCGCAGCAGATGATTGAACGCCAGATCGAGATGGGTGAGCTTCTGCTGTAGCAGAAAGTTCTCGACGCTCAGATTGCGCAGCTGATTCGAGGCCAAGTTCAAGTGCACCAGTCCGGGCAGCGGCAGATAGAGCGGCGAGCGGGACGTGCTCAGCGACTGCAGCTGATTGCGCGACACATCGAGACGCTGCAGGTTCAGCATGTCCGTCACATCCTCGAGCGACTCGAACTGATTGGCGTGCAGATCGAGCTCGCGCACCGCGGCCTTGTCGCCGACGCTGATGCTCGTCAGCTGATTGTTGCCGGCGTGCACTTTGATGGCGCTGCCCGTCACCACGCAACGCCTGAGGCCGCTGCTCGGCACCAGCAGCGTGTCCACCGACTGCACGCGCAGCTCCGTCAGCGCGCTGCCGCTCAGATCGAGCAGCCGCAGGTGCGGTATGTGCTCGAGTGCGTTCGGCTCGAAGGCGGTGAACTTGTTGTCGGCCAGCAGCAGCGTCTTCAGGTTGGTGGCAGTCGCGAAGGTCTGTGCGTCAATTGTCTCCAGCTCGTTGCTGCTCAGATCGAGATGCTCCAGATTGACGAGGTCCTCGAACAGCGCGGCGGGCAGGCGCCGTATGCTGTTCTGCTGCAGATCGATGTAGCGCAGCTGCGTCAGGCCGCCGAACGCGCTGGCGTGCACCATGTGAATGGTGTTGTAGCCGAGCAGCAGCTTCTCGAGCGCAAAGGCGGCCGCAAACACCAGCTCGGGCAGGTCGGAGAGGCGGTTGTGCTGCAGCACCAGCCGGCGCAGGGCGCGTGCCTGCTGGAAATCGTAGCCGGCAATGCGGTTCAGGTTGCAGTTGTGCATGATGAAGGCGCGCAGTTTGGGTGCCTGGGCGAAAACTTCACGCGGCACGCGGCTGATGAGCGAGTCGCGCAGCAGCAGCTCCGACAGCTGCGGAGCGCTCGCGTTCAACACTACCAGCGGATCGGTGAGGGAGGCCTCGATGTTCGACAGCGAGCAGAAGTAGGTCTGCGTCTGGGCACAGCTGCTGGTCAGGTTCAACTTGATGGCGTCGCCGAAGCCAGCGAGAACCGCCAACAACAGCACCAAAGTCGATGTATTTCGGCACATTTCGAATGGTTTATAATGTTAATTATATTATATTTTTATATGATTCACGGTACTTTCTGCAGGTCGGCTGCCAACGACTTGAGCTGCTCTCGTTAGACTGAAATGTCGATTATTTCACATTTAATCGCGGCGCTCGCCAAACATGTCACACTTAATCGCGATTTATAAACAGAAAAACAAAATCACAACAATTTGTTTACGAAATGCTAAAGCGTCGCTTTACAGCTGAAAGCGAGGCTTATCAGTCGTTCTGCGTGAGCTTGGCTGATAAGAAATGTGCATACACGGGCAGCGCTCACTTGGATTTCGAAACGAATGAGACATTCAGACTCGAATGTGAGTTGTTGTTGCTCCGCTTAGGCGAGATTTAAGACTTATGAATTGGAGGGCTGTTGGGGTAAGAGAGCGTTTAGCCTCAAAAAAGCAATAAACTTGAAGAAAATTTGGTTTATTTCGACTTACTTAGAGTATAGAGACTAAATGCTTCCTGAAGGAGTCTTAATGCTTATTCGCAGGAAATTTAAAAGTAATAAAAACACAGAAGTGAGACAGGATTTCATTTTGAGCCCAATAACAGTGCAAACCATATTTACCGCACACAATTTTCAACACAAAAATATATTTGAAGAATTTGACAAGAGGGGGTGTACCAGGATTATATGAACTGGACCATTGTAAAACTGAATTTATAATGCTTTTCTAAATTCTGTTGGTACTTGAAGAAAAAAAAGGTTGTTAGATAAACAAATTTATTTTAAATTTATTTTTCCAAAAAAAGTTAGGTTAGGTTAAAAAAACTTTCGTAAGCACAAAACGATGACGCATTGTAATACCACATTGGGTTAGGACGACTGTCCACAACCGAACATTTTTCTCTACCAAACAAACCTAAATAATTCGACCACAATTCTATCAAAACTGCTCTGTCAAACAAAACATCATACATACACAATGGTTCAGATCAATCAATCATCACATTAAGGGGGTATTTCAGTCTAGAAACTCGAAGTAATCTATTTTTATTAAAAATTTCATATTTTCAAAGTTTAGACCTTTAAGAATAAACCTCTAAAGGGATTTACGGAAATTCGAATTATTTTCGGAGTAATAGTTAATTTTGTGACGCGCCACTCAGACTGCCCGAAATGAGACTGTAAACTTTAAACACGTTTTTCTCGAAACTACTTTTTTCCATACGGTTGACATGATATCTCAAGTTCTAATGCACCGATTTACTTGTAATTTGTAACAGACATTTTTAATTCTATCAAAATTGTCTCGACGTAGGGATTTTGTAATTTGTTTTTTTTTTTACTATTTTTAAAAAATTACCAAAGTTGAAAAAAGAAGGCAAAAAATTACCTTTATTTTCAGAAAAATGCCATTTTGTGCAAACAAGTTTTTTTCAAATGGGCTACGTCCAGATAATTCTACATCCTTGTTTAATAAAAATTAACCTTATTTGTATGTTTCAAATCACCAGGAGGATTGGAATCACGTCAACCAGGAGACACCTTTCTTTTTGAGTCCCCACTTTGGCGGCCTCTAGTGACATCAATTTTGAATTTTTTTTCAACTATTATACATTTTTATACTTTTCAAGTATCAATAAAAAACTAACAAAAAAAAACATGGATACTAAAAATGATTACTGTTTTTTTATTACGCCCGTAAATCACCTCAAAATCTAGTTTCTAGACTAGAATACCCCCTTAAGGGGTAAAGGTGCTTAACTTATCGATTTACTTATAAACATTAAATTAACGTTCTCAACACAATTGCTGCACTAAACACGACAAAAACAGAGATTCAAGAAAATATCCATGAAAATATATTTATAACACCAGTCATGCCAAATTTTTTTTTTACAATGTTGCCAGACTTTTTTTTGATATCTGGGAATTTTTTTCGAATTGAAGAATATACTCAGGTTTTCTTAAATCTATCAAATCGCAATCCAATCTACCAAAAAAGAAAATTCAAAAAGATGTCTACCAAGTTTGGTAGAATTTTACCAAAGCGGCAACACTGGCTGGGAACCACGAGCACCCCAATATTAACATTTTTATCTCTTTGATATCAGGAGTTGAAAATTCGGTTAGGCGGGTGTAAAAACGGAACCTAAGAATTTTGGGCTTCTTCTGACCAGAGACGGAAACTGGCACTTAAACTGCAGGATCGTTTTGTTTCCACTTTTGGGACCATAACTCCGACAGAAGTCGTTGTGTGGCAACCCTAGTCTTTCCCCGTGAGCACAGCAACCACTTACTTAGTTGCTGGAATTTCACTCTTGGTGAGTGGTGGTCAGCATTGTCTGACAATATAATAAAACTTACTAGTTGGATTGGATATCGCTTGGTCGCTTCATGAGTTGTCCAAGTCACCCTGTGAATTCGTCGATATCCATCACTCCCCATACGAATCTATCAAAACTGACATAATCACATCGCATCCCACTATTTGCATAATTATTCTCAACTACAACAAAAACGCTGACAACGCGCGGCCACATCTGCTGCTGCGGTAGGCGTACATACAACCAGCGATGGCTGCTGTACCGCATGCAACGTTGGACAGCGACAAAATCCAAAAGGATTCAATGGCATAACCGTTTCAAGTGCGCAACATTCACACACACAAACACACACACACATCTAAGTAAGGGCCACATACGTAAGAAGCGAACAACAAATGCAGCCATCATAAATTTCGTACATGAAGTGTTGACGATGTTGAGCTGTCGATGTTGATGCCACCGTTGGGCGCGTTCGCTCGTTCGGTCGTTCGTTCGTTCGCTCGCTGACTGTTGACGATGTTGATGGCGATGACGTTGTCGATTGTTGCTTTGGCGGTTGTTGTCAGCTGCTTTGTTGTTGTTGTAGTTGTTAGTATGAGAACAAATGTACGTTCGCGCCACTTACAATGGCAGACAAATGTATACAAAGGCGCACGCTCGGTATGGCTGCTCTGTCTGTATGTATGTATGTATATTTGTGTATGTGCGAGCGAGCACTGTGTCTGTAGGTAGCTGTGGGCTTTTGTGGTCCTGGCTGTGCAGCGCTGTGTGTGTGTCTTATCAGCAAATGCGATGCAGATTAATCGTCGCTGATAAGACGCATGCGCAGCCGGGTATGAGCAGCAGCGACAGCGAAGCGGCAGCAGCAGCAGCAACAGCCGCCCGGGATGCAACGACGTTTGACGTTGAGGTGTTGTTTTGTTGTTGTTCTTGTTGTTGCTTTATACTTTTTTGGAGTACCTTCAAATGGTCTTTCGATTCCTTCAGTTTTTCACTTTTGTTGTTTTTTTTTTTGGTTCTGAGTTTTGCATTTTTTCCAAGACGCTTTGCTTTTATTTTGAACTCATAGTTGTTGTTGTTATTGCTGTTTATTCTTTCGAATTTTGTCTTCCCCCTTTCGATAAGTTCGATTTTTTTCGATTTTTTTTTCTGTTCTGTGGGTTAGTTGAATTTGGCTTGGGAAACGCGCGCGAAAACGCTTGGCTGTTGAGCTGTTGAATTTTGTTTTTTTTGTACACCAACAACAATAACAACGAGTTGAACAAATTCAAAATGTTGCATTAAGCTGCATTCATTGCCCAAAAATGATGATTTAGATTAGACAGAAAGTTTGCGCTCTCGCAAAAAAAATACACAACAACAACAATAACAACAACAACAACAACAACAACAAAAGGAACAATAATACACTCAAGCAGCGCGCAACGGGCAAATACTGCATTTGGGGCGTTTCTGTTGTTTGTAATTTCAACGCATTTTTTTGCTAAATATACCCTAATGTTGTTGTTGTTGTTGTTGTTGTTGCAATGGTGGAAATGACCTCTCTGCGTCGCATAGAATGCTGAACATCTGTCGATCTGTTGCTGGTGATTATTTCAATTGACGTCTTTTCACTCATTGTTGCTGCCAATTGTTGTATAGTTGCTTCGTTGGGATATGTTGTTGTTGTATTTATGAATATGCGAATTGTCACGAGTTATTGTGACCGCAATTGGCTTTATCCGCGCGACATTAATAACAGACATTTGCATTGCCCGCAGCCGTCGTCGCCCGCCGACTGCGATTGGTCGCTCAGCGCTCTTAGCCCATGGGGGGTGTCGGGAAGAGGGTCGCACATAATGTTAATAATACCATCATTTCCTCTTCAAGCGACTCTAACTGCAAGCAAAATGGAAGCATCGGCACAAGTGCAGGAAGTGGCGGCAGCTGACGCTGAAGTGGCTTCGTTCGACTTCATACAAACGTTCCGCACTGCCGCTCAAAATTTGTGCTTTACAATACGATTACGATTATCGCATAATTTGGCAAGTGAGGCATGGCCGCAGCTCAGCGGCCTCGAAATGTGCCCGCAACAACTCCATGTCGCGGACACATGCAGCAACATTCTCGGAACTGTTGCAAGTCGCAACGAATCGTGCTGCTTGTTGTTTGTGTGTTGCATTAACGTTTCACTTGGCGTTTGCATTTATTTAATTTGGCGCATCTCGCTTTCACGGCCGCTGCCCCGCGTCACACGTTGCCTTGCAATTAACGCCAAATTCTACGAATTGTTTAATTAGAACTTTTTCTTGCAGCAGCAAGCAGCATGTGACTATTGTTGTTGTTGTTGTTGTTGTTCTTTGGCAAGGTGTCTCCACTGCAGCGCTGCGAATTCGTGTGTGCCCCGCCGCACACTTCAGCTGTTTAATCTTTTTGTAAACACGAGTCTCGCGCCACTATTTCGCTTGTTGTTCATTTTGCCATCTCCTCCGTCACTCCTTCACTTTATCTCTCGGCTGCACTGCAAAAGAAAAAATCTTAACTACCTTTGCGCAAAAACGTTGCGACAAAAACGGCAAAAATCCGCCAAGAATCTGTGAACTTGTCGACTTGTTGCAGATATCAGCCGCGAAACTGTTTCACAGCGTCGCGCGCGCGCGCTCGATTTGTGTTTGGTCCAACTGTTGCTCTCGTTGTTATTATTGGCCGCTGATGTTGCTGCGATGTGTTGCCGCTGATTAAATCATTAAATATTCCGATTGTGTAGCGCAATAATGAAATGTTTTTGCGCTTGTCTGATGGCGAATTATTCACGGAATTAATCGCAAAGCGTGTTTCGTTGTGCGCTGCTGTCCGACTATGCAACATAATTAAATATGTAAGTCGTTCCAAGTCAAATGAGTATAAAAAAAAATTGAAAAAACAAAGTAATTTTTTGTTATTGTGCTTTATGCAAAATTCTTGCAAATTTAGTAGAAATTCAAATTCATTTAAAATCGACAAAATAGTTCAATGACAAACAAAGGACGAACTGATGGCAATAAGTTGTGTTCTGTTATGCCGATTCCAGACTATGATTTGAGACAGGGGCGCACACAGGGCTTCATTTTGGGGGAGGGGGAGAGGCCGATACGATTTGAAACCATATTTCCCATCCACAATTTTTGTAACCAACAATTGTACAATTTTTAAGCTTGATTCCATTTGAAACCATATTTGGGGGGTTTGAACCCCTAAGCCCTCCCTTGTGTCAGCCTCTGGTTTAAGCGATTACCATGGAGATTCAAATATTTTAATCCCAAAGGTTTGTCATTGCTTGATGAGAGATCGATCGGCCGTCGCAAGTTTTGTTTCGTAGATTTCGATGCTGTGTGACGAGAATTTGAAAATTGGTTCTGTAAAACATGAACTAAATGATGCCAACACTTTTCAAATCACCTTTTAAAGATGTCCATTATTTATAAATATAAGCAGTGGCACACACAGGACTTCATTTGGGGGGGCGGCAGGTTCCGTACTCATTTTTTGAGCTCAGTACCATTTGAAACCATATTTCCCATCCACAATTTTTGTAACCAACAATTGTAAAATTTTTCAGCTTGATTCCATTTGAAACCATATTTGGGGGGGTTTAACCCCTAAACCCTCCCCTGTGTTCGCCTCTGGTTTGAGCTATTACCATAGAGATTCAAATATTTTAATCCCAAAGGTTTGTCATTGCTTGATGAGAGATCGATCGGTCGTCGCAAGTTTTGTTTTGTATATTTCGGTACTGTGTGAGGAGAATTTGAAAATGTTTTCTGTAAAACATGAGCTCAAAATACAAAAGTTGCTAGTACAAAATATGGTTTCAAATGGAATTGTGCTCAAAAGTTGTACGCAAGACAGCCCCCACTGACTATTTACATACATGTATAAGAAAAGCCATTGACGCACATAGAATTTCATTTTGGGTCGGATTCCGTACACAACTTTTGAGCTTAGTACCATTTGAAACCATATTTCCCATTCATAGTTTTTGTAACCAACACATATTTTGGGGTTTTCGAAACCTAAAACCTTCCTTGCGTGGGCCACTGGGTATACCTATAGTGGCGGACATAGGGGGTTTAATCTATCCCCCAAACACAAAAATTGCTAGTACAAAATATGGTTTTGTATGGTATTAGGCTCAAAAGTTGTACCGAACTCCCCCCCAAAAATTAAATGAATTGGCGCACAGGATTAAATCCTGTGTGCGCCACTGCCTACCTATCTAAATTTCTGTATGCTTTATTCGTTTTTTGTAATTTTATTGGATAAGATTGATTGAAGAACCGGGAATCAGTCATGTAGTGAAAGCAGTATTTGTGAGTCTATTGTGACAAAGTCCACTCAAATCAAAGTCTTCGAAGACTTTACAGAGAGTAAATCTTTTGGCAATCTATCCATATTGATCTAAAGAATAAATTTTCAGAAGAGGTCCGCCACGCTTGATTCTAAAAGTTCCAAACAGTGGCGCAGAATATTTATGTGAAATAATACTTGAAACGAACTTTGGCCATGAACTTATGTAACAATTAATCCATCAGCGATCGGATCTGAAACTGCAATAATTTTAAATTGTTTTCTCTTACATAGCAATCAAAAATTGTTGTATATGTCGCATAGAGCGTTGACGTTTATGTGAAGTTTAAGTTGAAGGAAAATTGAATTGCAAACGTTTTTTTAGATGACAAAAACAAGAATGTGCTGAACAGTCACAGAACAACACATACATACAAGTACTACATAATTACAAACAATCACAGCATTAATATTAAAGTGACCACACTGCCAACAATGTTTGTCTTATCGCCATAATTGAATTATGAAATCGTCCACCGTGGTGGACGAGTCAGTGCAGCGGTTTCAGTTCCATCATTCGCAGCAACTCAGCTAACAAAACCCGCTCTTAGTCATCGAGACAGACAGACAGACAGTCCGTTGTGCTAGTCATGCGGCACATCCTTTTGTCATGCTCTGCTGCTGGAAAATCTGAATCAGCATCAGTTAAGAGTGCGGCAGAAACACCAACACCAAAGCATCAACAAGCACACACACATACACTAACAAAACAGGCATCGAGCAAGAGTTGAGCACTGCCAGGATATCACAATGCAAGGCCATTTGCTTGGCACAACAACAAAAGCCAACTACAGCGCAACTTTGCTGTGAGACAGACAGACAGACAACCAGCTGTGCTGTGAGAGAGAAAGAGACAAACAGGCAGCCAGCCAGGCCAGTTGCTGTGGCGCATTTGCCATAATCATATCGCACCATATCGCAATTTGATCAGGCAACCAACGGCCACTTGAGTTGCCACGGCCACGGTCGCCTCCAACTTTTTGTCCCCCCCCCCCCCCACCTCTTCAATGGCTGCCATTGCTACGCACTTTTGTCACCGCTGTCGCTGTGGCTGTCGTTGCTGCTGTTGCCCCTTTTGATGCCGCACAAATGATGACTTGAATTATGAATGAATGAATGGCAGCGAGATTATCTGCGTTAATTTTCGGCCACAGCCGCTGCCACCGCACACAAAGCACTGACACAAACCGACTAGCAACGGCAGCCGAGATTATCGCTCGCCACAAACCACATCTACACCGAATCTTATTGAAATTGAGATCGTAATTATGTGTATTACTCGTTGCGATTATCGCGCATCTCTGGCTGGAAATAAATTAAACAAACAAAAAGCCAACGACGACCGGCAGCCGGCGACGCGTGTAAAAAGCTCAAAACGAAAGTCGGCGGCGCATCACATCTGGCCGTGGCACTTTTCAGCTGCATTCCCATGGTCGCATTTAGCTCTTTCTATGCGCACTTTTTATGCTCTGCACATTTTTGCCCCCCGTTCCGTTCCGTTTGGTGTCATTCTATTTGCAGCGGCATGGCGACCCATTTTTCTTTGTGATTTATCTCCGATCGCGATAAACTCATTCGTACGCACTGGAATTATGATAAATTTTGTGCTCAATGGGTGATATATTAGTACAAAGTGGTTGGGTCTGCGTTTGGTGTTTTTTCAAGCGGTCGCTCATCCTTTTCACTGTATCTGACAAAAGTGTGTCCTTCTTCGAAATTGTTTGTGACAATAATACTTGTAAACTGCTGGAATAAGCCATTTTAACGGTAACAGTCGTCGATATGCGATGTACTCGTATGTGTGAAGGCGTTAAAGATTATAGTGACTAGCGTAGACCCTGCACGTTCCACTGCGCAGAATAAAAAAATAACACAAAATAGTTTGAATTCACATTAAGTAGAGTTTGATTTAATGGGAGGTGCCAATTATACAAAATTTCAATGCTGTCTGACTTTTAATTCCGAAGATATTCCACATTAAAAATGTCCAAAACCCACCCTATTCCTCCTGTTGAAGGACACGACTAAATAAAAAGTTTGTACCGAGAGTCATTGAGGTGAACGCTATAGTTCCAAAGTTAGACCGGAATTTAAAAAGTGCCATGCCCCTTGTCCAACGCCCATACAATACTACCGGTGGAATGACACGTCTAAGCCATGACGCTGTACCAAATTTCAATGCTGTCCGAGTTATAATTCCGAAGATATCCAATATTAAAAATTTAAATTGTATGAGAGGTGCCACGCCCACCTGTCGTACAAACATGTTATATAGCTATAAACCATCGTATTGATATCTACTATCATATCACACAAACAAAACATTTTGCCGAACGAATGAAACGTTTGCAAGAACACTTATTATACACAAAATGATGTTTTTGTATATATTTTTATTTTTTATTTTATTATATGAAAGATAACAATAAATTATTATCTTACAATTAAAATGAGAGCACTAGCTGCCAGGGCTATCGGCTCATCGGATTTTTGTATGTATAGATAGTAGATATAGAGGGTTAGGTTAGGTTAAGTAAGAAAGGCAGAAAACGTATCCTCTCGGAGACCAAAATGCCTCATTGTGAATCCCTGCTTGGTTTTCCTCTAGAGCTAATATTTACTTACTTAACTCTCTCCAGGCGCCTCTTTGCGCGCGCCTTTTCCAGTTGGTCACACCAAGAGATTATATGACGCCCTCCGGTCCTTCTACCGGAGACACGGCTTCCCTCTTCGGCGTCGACCTCCAACTGCCGCATCGAACACCTTCTTCGCCAAAGCTTCATAGTCCTTACGGCAGACGTGGCCAAGCCAGCGTATGCCGCTGGATGTTAATTCGCTGTGCTACGTCCACATTTTTAAACAGCTCATAGAGCTCGATACGAACAGGGCCGAAGAATTTGCAAAGTACCTTTCTCTCGAACACCCCAAGGGCCGCTGTGTCGTTACGCGACAGTGTCCATGCTTCTGTGCCATAGAGGAGCACGGGCAGAATAAGCGTCCTATAGAGTGCAACCTTTTTTGGTCGAGAGAGGTCTTCGCTATTCAGTTGCCTACCGAGACCGTAGTAGCACCTATTGGCAAGAGTAATCCTTCGCTTTATCTACAGGCTGACATCATTGTTGCTGTTTATAGCGGTGCCAAGGTAGACAAATTCTTGACAACTTCAAAAGTATACCTGTCGGTCTCGATGTAAGACCCTAGCCTCTGCGAGTCCCTGCTTGTAGGCAGCATTTACTTCGTCTTGGCCTCATTTACCATTAGACCCCAGAAATCTTGGCCCCTAGAAATGGAGGAGTCGATGTTCTTACGGTGTAGCGCAGTGGCACAGAAAGTATTGTATCGTCTCTTCTTCATCTCCATAGCCTCTGTAGATATTACTAGATTTGATCCGCTGATGAATCCAACGAGGTGCTGAATGGAGGATCGTACAAAGTGCGCTTTCCTCATAAAGAGCGAGAGCCATAGTACCCGGCAGGTGCCGCAATCGATCCTGCTACGCCATTAGGACTCTGTAACTTTGTTAATTTGAACCCATTCAAGAACAAACAATCCTTGGTGTCTATATGGAAGACAGTGATCCAATAAGCCCACAAAATGTTTTGTAAACTTGTTGTAAATATATTTTTTTTCATTTCATGGATTTGTATTAATGAACCACAACGGTTACTCTCGCATTACAGTATGCATATCTACGAATGTGATCTGTCACCAAGTATGATTCCACACTTTAGCATTTAACTTTACTTATTTTACGTCTTTACGTCTATCTATCAGAGTTTACATTTGCGCATTTTTTATCATAAAGTTGTGCCTACATAATTACGTGATAGATCCAGAGGTGCATGCAGTGGCGCACACAATAGGGTTTTGGGATTCAAACCCCCCCAAATACAAAAATGTCTGGTACAAAATAAGATTTCAAATGGCGTTGGGCCCCCTTTCTTCAAAATGAAATCCTGTGTGCGCCACTGGGTGCATGCAATATGGTTTTGAGATTCGAACACCACCAAATATCTGTTTGTTATATAAACTGTGGGTGTCAAACATGGTTTCAAATAAAATTGGAATCAAAATTTGTGTACGGAGACCTACACCACCCACCCTATCCCACTCCATACCAAAATGAAACCATTCCTGCGCCACAGGATAGGTTCGATCATGACTGTGATCGGTGATGAATTACTTCTGTCACACGATCGAGGATGTAAGAAACTAGTAAGAATGTCTATAGAACAATAACCACAAGGAACTTCAATATTTAGTATTGAGTTGTAAGATCTCGACAGTCATTTAAAACTATGTCAATAGATACCACTTTCGCTTATAACATCTCAAAAAAAATCACTATGAAAGTTCACAATATTTCCATGTATGATGCAACTTCTAGCAATTTTTGCCATGAACAAGTCAATACACTATAGAAGCGATGTTAGGTTAGGTTAGGTAAGCTGGCCACGCATAGACCCCATTGGGTCCCTAGCGATACCTTCTTAGTTAGTGTTACGGGTCAACGTAAGAGTGATCGATGAATATGTGGGTGTTTTTAGCGAAGTTCAGCAGCGACTAGATGTCATGCTTGGGAACCTGCTCTAACCCAGAAAAGAAAGGGGCTCCTAAGTAAGTAAGTCGTAGTCTTGATATAGCCGGACAGAAGCAGGGAATGTGTTGCAGGGTTTTCTTGGCACCAATTTCTCTGCATTTTCTGCAATCATCCGGCTCGGTGATGCTCATTTTTCGCGCGTGGGATAGAAGCGATGTTAATCTTTGATAATTTGAAACAGGAAAATGCCTATAAAACATTTGCAGTACTGCCAGCGCTAAATTTTCACTGGTTGCCTGCTAGCCATTTAAATGCTGTGTGGAGTCTGGGCCATTTGCACATTTGCAGCCGCTTGTCACAACATTCGAGCGCCTTCGCCACAGAAAAGTCCTTCTGATCATGTTGCGCCCAATTGGCATTTGTGTCAAATGACAAATAAATATTGCACTCACACACACACACACGCGCAGCCCCGGAACCAGCGTGGCTTCTGAAAGGCAGAAAGTGAAATCAAATCGAGAGATTCATAAAATCGCATCGATCCACAGACGACGATAAGCAGAGCGTTTTGTTCACCTATTTGGCCGTTGGACTGACGCAAGCAGACGGCTGCTTCCTGCACGCATCCGGCCGCAGCACAATGCGACGGCATCGATCACACCGCAACGCAACGCAACATCATCATTGGCCGCCGCACAACGCGACCGCGTGTTGTCCAACATGCCGAACATGATATCAATAAATTGTCGCCACTGCCTGCTACTACATATTGTAGCAATTGATGTTGTTGTTGTTGTTGTTGGTGTTATTGTTGTCACAATCGATGGGACGGTTGCATTTGTGATCTCACTCGACATTTGGAGAAATGCTGTGCGCACAGCTGAAAAGGACAGCGCCGAGTGACGAACGCGCAACTAGCCACGCCGTCAAACAGACAGACGGACAGCCACATGGGCTGGCAATAATTATTTCATTATTTCCATTTATTCGGTGAGCATGAATGCTTGCAGTGCGCCCGCCGATTATCACTGGGCCGTCATCTTAATTGTGTGTAGATATCGCTGGATAGCTGCGTTGGCGCGAGTGTCAGTGGCAGTGCGAGTGTCAGTGTGTGCGTGTGATGCCATATTATTGGCATTGATGGCATTGTTGTTACTGCTGTTGCTGCTGCTGCCAACTTCTGCTGCCTGCTACCATATGCGGCTGGTGGACTTGCTGGCTGTTGGGCTGTGCGTGTTCGTTCCTTGATTACGCACAGATTTGTTTTTGATTACGATGTGATTTATTGCCCGGCTATATGCAGCATGAAAATAGAAAAACATGCAACATTTAAATGTTTGCCAACAACAACTTTAGTAAAAGAAATTGGCGCTGCTGTGCGATATTCATTCGATATGCACTGGAATACACTCGAAGAAATGTACTTTGAAAATTCGCAGTGCCATCAATTTGCATACAAAAATAGTTCCTAGAATGGAGTAAATTTTGTGGAGCATAAAATTTATTATGTTGCAGTTGAGACTTGATTGAAATAGTAAAAGTTTTTTGCACATTAATACATTTTCTGGAGTGCAATAGTTGTGCGTAATTTGTGCTGGAAGTGTTTTCTGAACGTTGACGTTTAAATCTCAGTGGGTAGTCATACTGATCTCCAGACCTGGTAGGCAAACTGGCGACATAACTATTTTCCCCATTGAACCGAAACGTATTTTTACACAGAACATTTTCATAGTATGAACGAGGATCTTCTGAAAACGTTCCAACCTAACAAAGATGCAACACATTTTTTCTTAAAATTTTTTAGAATTTTTCTATGTAGTCTCCTTGTTAGTCTACACACTTCTCCCAGCTCTGGTTTATTGCGCTTAAAGAGTTGGAAATGTTTTTGCAATATGTAACAAACATATTTATTGGACATATTCATAGCTTTTGCTATCTCTCTCACTTCAAGTCAACGGTTATCTAGAAGCAGTTGGTGAACTTGAGCAATGTTATTGTCAGTTTTTGGACGTCGCGAACGCACAACGTTTCGCAAGATGGTACGGCCATGTTTGACTTCAGCCGTCCGAAATTTCAAGTTAGTGTAGATTTTGCGTATTGTCCTTAAAAAACAAATATTGAATGGCTACTCTATACTTTTTTTCCATTTTAACAAAAACACTCACATCGACTGAATCAAACCATTGTCAAACTACAACTGTGCATCCAAAATGGCTGAAATTTTTGCAAATGTCTTTTAAAAGAGGCTGAAACAAATTCATGTTGAGGTCAGAAATTTTTTAGAACATCCTCGTAATGCCCCTTGGTCGAAGCGGTGAAGAGAAAGTCCAATCTTAGGGGCCATAATGGTCGGAGCCCCGTCCTAAGCACCTCTTTTCATAAAGTATTAACAAATTATATACAACAACAAAACTCGTGCCCCCTAAAACCTCGTGCAAAAAACTCGATGCTCTCCTCCTCTTATAAGTGCTGCCTATGGCAAATTTGACTGTCGTTAGTTCCAGAGAACTTTTCTCACTAAAAAGGAATCAGATGGGAACCATGATTGGTATTCTGACGGGTCCACTGGGTAATTGGCACCGACGAAAGACAGTTCGGTTTGGTTTCTAATGACTTCTGTCGAAGCTGTGTGGACGAGAAAGAGAAATAAAACGCACTTCATCTTCTATGCACTTGTCCTGCAATATCTAAAAGAAGTAAGACTTACCTGGGCAACTTCTTCTTCAAAAACCAAGAGCATCTAGCCGCTAGGACTATTCACAGTCTACTAGGCTTTGTAGGCTTGTAAAAAGCTGGAACTGGTTCAATGAGTGGTCGGACTTAGCTTAGGTGAGGTAGGGAAGGGTGTGTGCGGCACAGAGACTGCACTTCCTCTGGGTGGAAGGACAAATTGGTCCATTGCGAATCCCTTCTTAAATGGTTCCGGAGCTAACCAATCAGTCTCAATCCGGGGCAAGCCAATTCGACCTCTTGATAGAGGAGAGTAGATGCGGAAGAGTCAACGTTCCTGCAGAGCCGGACGGTGGTGGACGAAATGTACTTCTAGTCTACTTCTACTGGACAAGAGGCGCAATTTGATAATCATAGATCCAATGACGCAGTGTCCAGTGATGACTCCAACGAGCTGTCTAATAGGAGTTTGATTCAGGGATAGTACAAATCGCGTTTTCCTCAAGCAAAAAAAAAAGGGAGGCTCATAGCAGATATCGAAGGAAGCACAGAGTTACCTACTTCGGTGGTAGGCAAGGCGATCCCCTTTCTTTCCATCTCGTCCGCTGCTTCGTTCCCTGCCACTCCAGAAGAGTGACTCGGCGAAGTGCAGTGCAGCAACTCTACACTATCTTTGATTTCACCACAGCTGATTCCAACGCTCTGAGTGATGCTTGTCTGTCCACGAAGACTGTGACATCTGTGGGGGATAATCCACTGTCACGGATTAATTCAGCAGATTTCCTACAGAGGTCCGGGAGTCTGAATGGTCATTGGATCCGTAGTACATCTGAGTGAAGACCAGCTCCAATACCTTCATCCATCTGAGAGCCGTTGGTGAAATTGATGGGACTTAAGCTCGATTGATTGTCCTTTAGTTCCTATGTGGGCTCCGAACTTTGGCAGCCACTCCTTCTTACAAAACTGACTATTCGTATCTCTATGTTTTGCTTGACCATGTTGTTTATCAGAAATACAAAGTCCAATTTTTATTGAGTTTTTCTTCTGTTTGACCAAAGCAAACAAAAATGCTTACAAATTCACACATGTTTCATTTCGCATTGGTCTTGGCCTGCTTGTGGCCCGCAAAGGGCGCCACAATTACACAATTACATTCTTCCCTCGTTCAGCTCCCTGCAACACATCAACGCCATCAAAACTAACCCAAAACTGACACTTCCTTATGCAATTACAGACAATTTATGTGAATAAACAAAACCCAAACATTATTTTCACCAAAATGTTCAAAATGTTGCCGATGACTTGCACAATGTCAGTGGACAAATTTTCTATTTCCTCATAAGAAAAAAAAACAAAAAACAAATTCAACAAATAGCAATTTAGCAATTATCGAAAAAGCCGCATTACGCAAAATGAAAAAAGAGTAAATAAAAAATACAACTAAACAAAAAACGCTCGAGAGAAACATGAAAAGGGTGAGTCAAAGACTTTTAGTTTCAGTTAACAGTAGCGACAACCCAGCGACGCGCTCTTTGCCGCGACTGTTGACACAAAGGTCATGTGTGGTTGGCGCCGCTGCTTCTTCTTCTTCTTCTTTAATGGGCAAATAAGCGTGTTTTGGAAAAATAGCAACAACAAAATAATAATGGCGAGCGCTGTGCAAGCTTCATTGGTCAAGAGGGGAGCCAGACACAAGTGTTGCCTTTTCCATAAAATACAAAACGCTCGCTGCTTGACTGTTTAGCCTCCGACAGAGCAACAAAAACAAAAAACCACACGCCGCTTATCACTGCCTGATAATCTTTTATTTGTTTATGTTTGTATTTGATTTGGTAGTGGTAGCGTTGATTTAATTTATCGCGCTGCCATCTGATATGAAATTGAATTTAATTGGATGCCACTGCTTGAGTGCGTGGCGCAGCCACGGCCAAGACAGTCAGTCAGTCAGCCAGCCAGCTCAGCATTTGTGCGCGCACTTCTCATCAACTTGAAGTGAAGCGCTGCTGCCGCTGCTTTGTCAGCGCTTGGCTTTTGTGGCCAAATTTGAGCAAAGGTTTCATCTTGTTGCAACAACAACACAACACAAGAAGAGCAGCAAAAAATCTCAACTTATTCAAAACTCTTATCGCCACATTTGAATCTCGTCCAACTGCGCTGCATTGCGACCGCACTCTCACTTTGCTGGCTTAGTTTTGGTTTTTTTTTGTTCGCACTGCCAAAAATCCAACCACAAAACTGTCAAATCATCTCAAATTCCATGCGTTTCATATGAAAATGAAATAATGCCCAAGAAATGTGTATAAAGCGTGCTAAATTCTTTCGTGATGCCGCCGATAAAATTTACGTCGAAACTGGTCCGCAGCTTAGTCGCCAGTTAGCACCCTCGATGCGTACCAATCGAAATGCGTCTTCGCACAAAGCCGAGTCTCTATGGCTGGCATTGGTACAGAACCAGCGAAAAAAATGAACAACAACAAAACATATGTGACCATGGCGATTGTGGGCTTATCAGTCGCCATAGAAAGTGCAATCTGTCATTTTCGGCCAGCTGTGGCGGACTTTAGTGGCAGAGTGTCATATGAGTCCGCACTTAGTGATTTAATCTGAATAAGTGGAGCCGCAGTTTAAATAATAGAAAGTAAAGGGTGTTGTTTTTTTCTTGAAGTACTGTAGTTTTGAATTGATTTAAAAATAAAAAACTTGTAGAAATATTTCAAGCGGTAGATTAAGAGTTGAATTAAGCACCTAGGAAGAATTATTCACCTAAGAATTATTGAAGGTGAATTATTCACCTAAGAAGACCAATTGCAACTTTTCTAAGCCGCATTTCCACTCGACGACCTGAAGAAGGCCCATTGTGATTCCCTTCATATAGTTCGAGGAACATTCAACTGCCTCTTTTTGTGACTTTTCAAACTTCAGCCTCAGTAAGTAAAAGGTTTTTGAAAGATTTTTTCACAAATTCTTATTCAGAAGAAATTCTCTTTGAATTTTTATATGAATGATGTGAGTTCACAGATCTCTAGAATCTGTTCTGCTACTTACTGTGCTTTGTTGCAAGCTTAGCTAAGTTGATGCACAGCTTTCGGTTAAGTAAAATGTTACAAATTGAATACCAAACATGTAATGTCAGTCCAGTTGTCTGATGATTAACTTCCACTGTATCTGCTTGGCTCCGTTTTTTCTCTAGTTGGAACAGTCAAGCAGCAGATATACTTCCATTATACTGCGACTTGAAGTTCCCTGTTAGGTTGGTTTAGGTAGGGAAGGGTGTGCACAAAGACCGCAGAGACCACTTCCACTCGGAGGCTAAATTGGCCCCTTTTGAATCCCTTCTTCTGGAGCTAACCAATCAGTCTCAATCTGGAGCAAACCAGTTCGACCTCTTGAAAAAGGAGAGCAGATGCGGAACTTCAACTTTTGCCTCGCAAGCCAGGTCCGCTAGGAATCTTGACCCCCTTTTGACCCCCAGGGTCAAGAGTCAACGTTCCTGCGGAGCCGAGCAGTAGCACAGAATTGTGTCTACTTTTCCTTCATCTCCGCAGCTTCCGCAGACATCACTGGACGAGAGGCGCCAGTTAATAAGTTCCCTGTTAATTTGCTTTAAATCTACACAACCTTCGGAGAAATCTGTAGAAGAGAAGATAGTCAACAGTCCCGGGAAGGTAGTCAACACATCTGTGCCAAATGTCTCAAATCTGATTCGGGCGTACGCGGAGTAGGCGTACAGGAAGTGGTCCGGTCATACTTCCTTCAAGCAGGACATAGCGCATTGTCATATATGCCCACATTTTCCATATGATTCCATGTGATTTACACATAGGAAATGGTCCGTCATTAAGCCAACCAACTGCCGATAGTCTCTCCTGCATAGGGACGGAAGAAACTGCGAGCATTTGACTGAGATGACGGGAATTGCAGCCGCCTGCCATGCTCATTCGTGAGTTTAAATGACCCATTTGTTACCCGTGGCTTTGATGGCCACAAATAGCACTGGCAGAATAGGCTTAGGGATGGTTAATGTAGCCTCAGACCAAGTGGCGCCCACAAGATCTAATTTTGGGAGATTTTGCTTACAACTTTTGAGCCCAATACCATTTGAAACCATATTTTTCACCAGCAAGATTTATATTTGGGGGAGGGGTTTGAATCCAACACCTCCCCTCCCTCCTCCTCCCCCGGTGTGCGCCACTGCTCTGACCTTATTATAGCTAAGAAGTCTGAGGTGTCGTTACCCACAATTCCTATGTGTCAAGAACCCAAGTAAGCGAAAGGCCAACATCGCGGAGGTGGTTGAAGGGTTGTAAAGGCCATGAGCGCACCTTGGCTGTCACTACAGACACAGATGGATCAGCTGCTTCAACTGCTTTCCACATGCATGCACCTCTGGCAAAGAACTCAACTCCTACTAGCGGCTCCAATGATGATTATTTTAATTATCTAATCAGAGATTTAAAGTTCTAACTATGTCTTACGGCAGTCTATTAAAGGTAACCGACCTCTCCTTGATTCTCTCCTTGATCTGATCATCAGGAGATGGGTCGTCGAATACAGTAACCTCTGCACAACTTTTCGTCTAGAGAACAAAAAGATGCCCAATTAAGTTGAAGCGAATTTCCAACCCATGGGTGTTTTGAGATATCAAGAGTCCAGCACGTAAGCTGGCCAGGTCGACCACTCATAGACCCTATTGGATCCTTAACAGTACCAGTTAGAGTTCTTTAGTATTACGGGTCAAGGTAAAAGTGATCAGTGAGAGTGTATGTGTTCCTAGCGAAGTTCAGCAGTGACCTTGGGATCCCATCTAACACAGAGAAGAACGGTGGTCCTAAAGTGAGCAAGGCGCAGTCTTGACATAGCCAAACAGAAGCAAAGATTGTGTTCCAAGGTTTCCTAAGGTGATGCCCACGTATGCTAGTATCTTCATAAAGATTCATCTGTCGTTGAACAATTTATTAAAAATGTGCTTGTAAAATAAAAATGATCTTTGAAAGATTTCAAACTAAACGAGGACTTTACGAGATTCACTTCTTTGGTTCAAGCAACATTCATAGCGGGACTTAGGGCAAAGAAATCTTGACAGAGAGTCTACGCATGTCTCATCGGAACTACTGTCATAGTTCCAAGTGCCAATAACTTTGTAGGAATGTTTTTAACTTGGTGACAGAATGCTTAAAGATTTGGCCATAGTGTAACCTTAAGGAAGATGACCAGATCCTTTCGATACTCAGGATGGTTTCGATCATCCCCGCAAACATTACATAATCAGATGTCACAAATAACCTTAACTGTGGATGAGAACTTTATTTTTACCACGTTTTGTAACAAAGCTTTCTAGTTTCGATGACGTCTGAAAGGCGATTGTTGATTCATTAGTAATAAAAACATATACAAAAATCACTCAGAAGTGTAAAACAGTGCAACATAGAATAAGTAAAAATAGATTTTTAAAAAATCGTTAAAAATTGCTAAAAGTAAAACACAGGAAAAGTAAAACAGCGTTGTTGTTTTGACATAAGTACGAATTTAGGTGTAATAACCAACCATTGTACTGATCTACTGATCTAACTAAAAATTTAACCGTAGACCTACGTTAAAAAACGGGTCGAAAACGACCCAGATTAAAATCACACACACAAATTACAAACAATGCAGAGCCAACTTAGTTTTTAAAATATAAAACGGTTTAATTTCGATAGATAATATCCAAGTAAGAAAGCCATGAAAAAACAGCTAAAAATAATAACAAATTTAAAAAATATTAGAAGTACAAAAAAAAATGTGGTCGAAAACGACCCCTACGTAGGTCTACGGTTAAAAATCTTTAAATACTTTGGTTCACCTGCAATATTATAATCTTTAGAGTCTTCTTCTTATTATAAATACAGGGTTTTCCAACAAGAGGTGTTATTTTGGTATTCAAGGAAAAATGCCATTTTTTGAGATAAATGATCGGATGTTTATTTCATAATACAGAGGAAGGTATGCCGTTAATAATGAAAAACAACATCAGCCAAATGGCCACCACAACCACGCTTACAGGACCATATCCTTTTCATGAAATTTTCCATAACCAAATCGCAAAGTGGCTGCCCTATGTCCTCGATAGCCTCACGAATTCTATCTTTGAGGTCTTGAATCGACGCTGGGCTGTTGGCGTACACCTTATCTTTCATGTGGCCCCAAAGGAAGAAGTCGCAAGGTGTTAAATCACAAGATCTCGGTGGCCAATTGTGATCACCTATTCCAGAGATAACACGGTCCGGAAACTTTTCCCGTAAAAGAGCAATGGTTTCGTTGCTTGTGTGGCACGTAGCGCCGTCTTGTTGAAAGTAAACGTTGTCCAGATCAATACCATCCAACTCCGACCATAAAAAAATCATTAATCATCTCTCGATAGCGCAATCCATTCACCGTAACTGTTGATCCAACCTCATTTTCGAAAAAGTAAGGTCCAATGACCCCGCCGGACCATAAACCGCACCAAACAGTCACACGTTGAGGATGGAGAGGCTTCTCAACAATAACTCTTGGGTTTTCCGAGCCCCAGATGCGACAATTTTGCTTGTTGACGTAGCCACCGAGGTGGAAATGGGCCTCATCAGTCAAGATGATTTTTCGATGGAATTCCGGATCATTTTCATGGATTTCAAGGACCCAATCAGCAAAGACACGACGTTGTTGATGATCGGTCGGCTTGAGTTCTTGTGTTAACTGAACTTTATAAGCCTTAAGACCCAAGTCTTTATGCAAAATACGGTGTAATGACGTTTTTGGAATGCTCAATTCCAAAGAACGACGAGGAATCGACAAACCTGGGTTTTCTTCAACACTGTGGGCTACAGCAGCAATATTCTCAGTTGTTCTTGAGCGTCGTGCACGGGTTTTATTCTTTCCGAATTTTTCCACCAATTTCTGTATTGCGGGCCGACAAGGTGCTTCACGATGACCCAAAAATGCTTTAGTTTTGCGAACTGTGACTGCAAGATTTTCACCATTTTTGTAGTGAATTTTAATAATTTCAATGCGTTGCTGAAGCGTGTATCGTTCCATTTTTAGTAATGGAGTTTCTACTTGTCAAATGTCAAAGAACAAAAGCTTCAAAAGTGACAGCTACCTAAATACCGGGTGATTCAAAATAACACCTCTTGTTGGAAAACCCTATACATGAATTAGCCAACTTTCTTTAAATATTTCTCAAAATATGCTTTAATCAGTCATAACAACCACTCAGAGATAACGTTTCTAAAATGAATTCATTTTATATTTTAAATATACTTATGTGGCTGATAAAACTAAAAAAACTCAAAAAAATTATCTTAAAAATTGCGCGTTAATTTATCAACTTATGATATGTGGTAAAATCGTAATGAAATCAGCAACTTTGTAGTAGCTGCCAGCTATTAAAATTAGCACTTGTGAAATATCTCATGGTTCGGTAATCTCTCTTAACCGCCAAAATTCCTACAACAAATATATCAGATATAAATTGAAATCGCTTCAGATCGGATAATAGTTATCGCTCTAAGATTGTTCAAGTCTAGTCGAATAGCAAACAAATCAATCAGTTCAACACTTCAGTTTTCGCAGGCACTTCTTTGCTCCGACCCGCATTGTAAACAAGGTAGACACTTAATAACTCAATACAAATGGCAATTAGGCTCACACTCTCACACACACACACACAGCCACAAATCATGATGGCCACCCGCTTTGTGCTCTGCCAAGAGACCCGTCGAAGAGAACATTCGACGATAGACGAAATTTGTTGGCAACACAAACGCAAATCACAGCCCACAACTAGGAGTGAGTGAATGAGTGGGAACGCCGGCGACTGCCTACAATTACCGTCAGCGCTCGAGCGAGGACATTGCGGGACCGGGCGATTGTCCTTTTGGGTTTGGATTTCGTGGCGTTTGATTCGATCAGCGGGGGTTCGCCCCGGGTTGAGCCCACAGGCGACGACAACGACGGCGTCACAATTTGACTTATTTTCTCGGCAGCTATCATGCAACGCGGTGGTGCAGACGGTAGTGCAACAACAATAACAACAGACAATGCCCAAATCACATAAAACTTATTCAAAGGTTTTCAGTGAAATTCCATTGAATTTGTTCGGTGGCGTTGCGTTCGGTTGGTGCCCTTTTCATACACATCGCATATAAAAAATATTCGTGTATGTGGAAATAGGTAATTTGTTATTTCTGCATTGCATGTTGCATGTTGTCTGTGTTTGCGGCATACAAAACAATAACAAATAATGTCGATTTTATTATTCGAAGCATTTGTGGTCGTGCGGAAGCGTCTAAATATTTGGTTCGGTGGCTGACTGGCGGGATTCGACAAAAACGTTGACATATGACGGTTTTCTCACTCGTTTTCAATTTATTTGTTTTTTTGTTTTCGGTTTTGTCTTTTTCTTATGTGTAGGGGTTGTAGTTGTAGTTGCTTGGCGCCATGACAAGAGTCGTGAAAAGGCCGAAGGTATTTAATTGTGGCTGTTGCAGTTGTTGGCGCTTTTCCTGATCACATGTGAATCGAATTAAATGGATCTTAGTATAAATAAATATATAAATATATAATTAATAAATATATAATATATAAATATATATGAATATAGTTATTCACAAACATACGAGTATGTAGAGTACATTAACCTTCAAAAGATAGTTTCAAAGAATGATTTTTAAATGCCACTTTGGACGTTTTGAAAGTCAAGATTTGTCAGTTGTCTATCGAAATATGGCCTCTAGTGTTTGAAAAAATTTATTAAAAAAAACTGATCCTACATACTACTTCTTCTTTATTATAGGACTAGCAGGACCCCGCGGCTTTGCACGCAATTTTGAAGTCAATGGGGCCCAATAAATCAAGTTCTTAACCCTTGTTGATTCCGTCAGATTTTTATGAAAAAATACTTATCTAATTATTTCTCATTTGAAGCACTTTCACCAAGTTTGAAGTCAATGGGCCCATTAATTCATGTTTTTTCACAGTTTCTGAATATAAACTCTAACCCCCCGTTGACCCCGTCAGTTTTTGATTTTCGAAAAAATTAAAAACACGTATCGAAATTATTTCACATTTGAAGTACTTTCACCAAGTTTGAAGTCAAAAGGCGTAAAAACTCATGATTCTTCATACAAATTCTTAACCTTTGGTTCACCCCTTTAAGTTTTGAGCTTAAAAAAAAATGAGAAACACGTGTCAAATTATTTTTAATTTCGAATGTTTTCACCAACTTTGAGGTCAATAGGTCTAACGGTTCAGGGTTTTTTCGTAGTCTTCCCGTATACGCAACCTTAACCCATTGATGACCCCGTATAATTTTGATTTTCGAAAAAAAATACGTGTCGAATTATTTTTTATTTAAAGTGTTTGCACCAAGTTTGAAATCAATAGGCCCATTAAATCGTGCTTCTCCATAGAACACCCTAACCCATGATTGGCCCTTTAAGACCCCGAATTTCAAAAAATCCCCGCACAGTTTAAATTTCATGTTTGTAGCTTCAGTGGTTTGGACTGGGCGATGATGAATCAGTCAGTCAGTCAGTCAGGACAAACAATTATAGATATGTATAGAGATAGATTAATTTTTTTCTCTTATTCTGCCATCGCTTTAGTGTTCCACGTGGTCTAAAAGAAGACCATAATTTGGCTTTTCCGTCATGTTGACTCTGGCTATTTGGGACATTCTGCCGACAGAGTCTCCAAAAAATTTGATTTTATTAGACAGCACACTGCCCGCATTGACAAAATATTTATAATTCATATTTAAAAATATCAGCTAAAAACTCCATACTTACAAGAAAATTGTTCTAAAAACTTCTCGAAAATTAAAAGTGAAAATGTCCCCAGCGTGTCTACAGTGTAAATCCGTCCATTATCTTTCCCACATGTTCATTATTGCCAACAAATGCGTTCAAGGAAATTCATCACAAATCTTTTGTTCACAATTTTGATAAAAATCATGCAAATCCGTTTTTTTTTTTTAATTTTTTCGAATTTCTATGAAAACTGCAACTCATCACATCTCAACTGAGAACTTTTCAATTTTGTCCAAGCAACAACAAAGTTCAACAGTATTAGAGATCAAAGCCAAAGGTTCATCGAAAGAAAGTCTGATTGCAATCGAGGCAACAGTATCGCCCATCCACCCAGAAACTCTCAGGCAACCAATGCAAATCCTTATCCACAGCCATTCCACAAAAGAAACCGTACCGCGTCTGCGACAAAATCTAAACCTGCTGCTATCTCGATCGGCAACAGCGATCGTGATTCGCATTTTGCTTCGTCTATTGTCCGGCACTGTCCGGCTGCTTACAGATTTCCACTTACTTTGGCTAATCCCGCTGCAAGATCAAAATTTCCATTCTCTGCTTTCGTCAAACACAAAAACTTCTCAAGTGCCTATCGGCTTAGGCTGTGCTAATGATCAACTTCGGGGCCAGAACTGGACCAAGCCAAGACATTTGAAAATGTGACCAATGCGCATTGTTGGCTGCGAAAGTGTTTTCCATAGTTTTTTACATGGTTTTATGTCTAAATATGGCAAATCTGCTTTCCTCGTTCGTCGGTCGGGGCCGCTTTGTGGCGTTGGCCATTGTGTCAGCCAGTGAAAATCCTTTAATCGGCACTGGCGACACTATTCACTAGCAATAAAAACACAACAACAACAACCAGCACATGCTCAGTGCTCAACACAAGCGCTAACAGCAACAACAACAACAACAACAATTGCAATAACTGCAACAGCGATGACAGCACAGCACACAACGCGGCGCAGTGCCGAACAGCGAAGCGCATTGAGAGACAATGGGCCCCAGAGGCACTTGAAACATGACAATATCAATTTGTTCGTACAATGGTCTAATCTGATAATCAGTGCAAACATGTCCTTTGTGTCCATTGTGCGTGGAACAATGCGAACGGAATAGTTTTGCGCCAGGATTAAGTGTGCCAAAAGCACCAACACCGCCAACTGCACCGACACCAGCAACACTGCAGTCCGGCAAACAGCCAACAGCCAAATGCAAATGTGAATTTGCCAACGAGCGCAAAGTAATTTGTAATTGTGCACCAGCGCACACTTGGCCCAAAAATTGTTTGTACAACGTTTCATTTTTATTGCGCTCGGACGCTGAGCCGTTGGGCCGCTCGGCAATGGGCCAATTCGAGTGTTTGCGCCGACTCATTGTCGCGAACCGCCGATTCGATGCCATTTGGCCGACATGGACTCAACTGTGGCAAACGCGCAGTTCTGGCGGTTTGAGTGGACACTCGACGGATTTGCTGGTTGGGTTGGTTTGGATGATTGATATGCGACGAGTATTGAAATCATCGCCAATGCTATGTGTGTCTTTTGGTAATTTCTATGAATCGAAACTTTGTAATAATCCTAACCATGAATCAACATGGTTTGAATTATGTTCGAATTTTTTTTGCAAATCTTTTTTATTATAGCGGCAGCCAATAGAAGACCAGCGTTATAACTACAAGAACTATTCCCGAGTCAACTACAAATGAAAAGTTATTATCTTATGTACATCATTATGTAATTGTTTGTCCTGACTGACGGATTGACTGACTGATTGATTCAGCATCGCCCAGCCCAAACCGCTGAAGCTATAAACATGACATTTGAACTGTAGGTACAACGGAACGATCTGTGATTTTTTTAAATTCGGGGTCTAAAGTGGCGAAACATGAGTTAAGGTGTTGTATGAAGAAATGCAATTTAATAGGCCTATTGATTTCAAAGTTGATGAAAATACTCCAAATAAAATAAATAGTAGGGTAAGGTAGGGCAAACCCGACCTTGTAAATGGTTTTGGCTATAAAATGCTTATTTTACATCGGATCAAGTCGTTGTATATACCAAATTAAAGGTTAGACTTCTGCGCAACTTTCTATGTATAGCATTTTATTCATACCTTTGAAAAATATTACGAAAAAGTTCATTTTTGCTATTTTCAAAAATGACGGGGTAAACCCGACCGCCTATGTTTTTGCTTGATTTAGTACAGATATAACCTAAATGTAATGGTTTTACAATGATATATCAATGAATATTATGTTATATAACGGTAATGAATGATAAAAAAAATGAAAATAGCAAAATAATTAATCTAAGTCACTCGATTCACGTAAAGACAATCCCATTTGCATCGCAGCTACTGCGCGTTGAATAATACTTTTATCACGTTTTTGGGTCTTTCGTTTGTAATTACGAACCATTGTGCTAAAAAAAATAATAAAAATTCTTTTTAATTTGATAAATTAACAATTTCATAGCACAAACAACATTAAAAAAAAGCGGTCGGGTTTACCCCACTATTTAGAGGTCGGATTTGCCCCACCGCGTCTTTTTTCATAACAACGCAATTAAAAAAAAAATATGAAAAAAATTGGACTAAACTAATATGCACTTTGTAGGATTTTAATCAAAGAATCTAAATCCACTCACCTTTTTTATGTGATCACTTTAACAACAAGAAATATCCTGTAGTCAACTGGGCACAAAAATTAAAGTTGAAATTGTGAAAACAAACTTGTCGTCGTTTCAGCATCTCAATGCTGACTAATGACATACTGACATGCCAACATTTTAGTTATTTTCTATGCTCTACACGATAACACTAATATTATTTTGCGTAGTGCTTCCGATTGTCGATAACAGAGGGAGGTCGGGTTTACCCACACGGTCGAGTTTGCCCCACCTTACCCTACTTAAATAGTAATTAGTACTTAGTACTTAATTTTTTTGAAAATCAAAATCCGACGGGATCAACGATAAAAACGATGGGAAAACTGCGAAAAAAACATGAACCAATTGACTTCAAATTGCCTAATCAGGCCTTTGTATTGAATTCAAATTTGGTGAAAACACTTGAAATGAGAAACAATGTGATACGTATTTTTCATTTTTTTGAAGATCGGAGTATTTTCAACAACTTTGAACAGGGTGAACCAGGGATTAAAAGTTTATATGGAGAAACATAATTAAATAGATTTTTTTTTTACTTTAAACTTGAGTAAGTAAGTCGTCCAAATGATAAATACTTAAATAGTGGGATTTTTAGAAATTCGGGGTCTAAAGGGGCAAAACATGAGTTAAGTTGTTATACTTATGAAAAAACATAAGTTAATAGATCCATTGATTTCAAACTTGGTGAAAATACTCTAAATTTAAAATAATTTGCCACGCATTTTTTTTAATTAAAAAATTAAAATTTAACAATGGCTTGAAGCAATGGGCCTATTGACTTCAAAGTTAGTGAAAACACTTGAAATAAAAAATAATTTAGTTTTTTTCATTTTTTTTTAAAATCGAATTCTAACAGGTTAAACCAAGGTTACAAGTTTGTATGAAGAAACATGACTTTTTGCGCTTTTTAACTTCAAACTTAGTGAAAGTACTCTTAGTGAGAAATAATTCGACACGTGTTTTTAATTTTTTCGAAAATTAAAATCTAACTAATGGGTTAAAAGTTTGCATGAAGAAACATGATTTTTTGCCCCTTTTGACTTTAAACTTGGTAAAGATACTTCACATGTAAAATAATTCGACATTTGTTTTTAATTTTTTGAAAATCAAAATCTCGAGGGGTAAACAAAGGGTTAAAAAGTTTGTATGGAGAAACAAGATTTTATGAGCCCGTTGCCTTCAAATTTGGTAAAAGCACTTCATTTTTGAAATAATTTTTAAATCAAAATCTGGGGGCGTTAACTATGGTTTAAAAGTTTGTAGGTATGGGCAAACTGTGAAAAACATGAATTTATAGGCCTACTAACTATAAACTTGGTGAAAGTGCTTCAAATGAAAAATAATTTGACTAATACATAAATTAAATTTGATAAAATTTGATAATCTGAATAATGATAATTGAAAATAATATTTTTTTTAAAAACGACATCAAAAGGGGTAAACAAAGGGTTAAAAGTTTGTATGGAGAAACAAGATTAATAAAGTTGAAATATGCTGAAAGCACTTTAGATGAGAAATAATTAGACAAGTAATTTTATTTTTTTTTATAAAAATCTGTCTATTTCAACGAAGCGCTCCCACTGACTTCCGACTTGCAAAGCCGCAGGGCTCTGCTAGTCTTCTATATAGATTACTGCGTTGAAAATATGTCCATAAACAAAGGAAGATCCAAAGTAAACAGAACAGAAATAGGGAATTGTTTTGGTGGCGTCACCTTTATTTGACTTAGTGCGTTGAAAAGATACTTCGTTTGCCGATTTCCAGTCAAAATTTTAAAACATTTGGTTCACTGAAAGCGAAGTTATAGTGTTCGAAGTGAATGCTTGTGTCGTTGGCTCAAAAATGAGCATTGAACCAAAACTTGGTAAAACTTTTAATCAAATTTTTCAATTGATGAGCAAAGTTTATGGTGATGATTTTCTATACCGTGGCTGAGCTCATGAGGTCTATGTGCGGTTCAAAAAGAGTCTTAAAAATATAAATAATGACCAATTAAATTTTGCGCTCACCGCAGATTCCATTAAAACTGTGCGTGAATTCATCAAAGATCAATTAAAATCTTTACTGGAAATCTTGAAAGCATCTCAATGACATAAATTATCTTTTAATGTTGGCTACCGAAAAGTGTGTGTGTGTACGGTTTGTTCTACACATAAGGATCACAAGGACATAAATTATGACCAACTAAAACCCGCAATCACCACAGATTCCATCAAAACTGTGCGTGAATTCATCAAAGATCAGCCAAAATCTGATTAAATAAATAAATAAATAAATAAATAAAAATTGATTAAATAAATTTATCGCATTTTGAGTAAACATTTGACTATCGAAAGACGCCATCTCATCGATAGACACTTGTGACCCTTTCTTTTTTTGACTAAAAATCGCATTTTAACCATTACTCACTCTTCGTATTCGCCTAATTGGGCACCGTGCAACATTTATTTTTTCGGAAAAATTTATTTGTTTTTGAAAAAAAATCGTTTTGAAGACATTGAAGCCATTCTAAAGGCTTGTACCGACATCCTAAAGGACATCCAGCCCGGCAATCTAAAACACTCGTTCCACATTCCGCTAAACTTCTACTTAACACTCCACATTAAAAACTCTCACCTATAGTTCACACATATTCACACATTTGTTCGAGTATGTATGTATCGATGTACAATCACTTCTCGGGTGCCCATCGAGCGATAAAGCTGCTCAAATTAATTATCGAGTGGCACATTTTGTACGATGATATCTAATAATTGATTTCATTGCTACTGCGTGAAACTGATGAAACGATGAACAGAGCAAATAAACACAGTCCCGTCTCCCTTCCGCGGGCCAAATCATCGACAACGTCGAAATCGTCGCCGATAAGAGTTGTGAGCTGTGATTGTTTTGATTTCCTGTACGCGTACAATTCGATTAAAAACTTACCAGCAATAACTATGCGCGTTATCGCTGTCGTTGTTGGTATGGTTGCTGCCGTTACTGCTGATTATTTGTTGCTGTTGTCTGTGCACCGCGTGCACCGCGTGCACCGCGCGCAGAATCTAATCAAGTAATTTAAAATTTGGAAACGCTGAAAATCTAATCAGCGCACCGTGTCCTATCTGATGGCATTTAACTGATTCGATTTTTTCCACAATTAATTTTCAACAATTTCAGCGCTAAGTTTAAGGCTGTGATTTTTTTCGGGTCTTATTTGTAGTCTGTTGTAACTGTTGTTGTTGTTGTCGGCTGGCACTTGATGAAGCACTTCTGGCTGCGAGGTGACGACGTTTCATGTGATATTTTGGAAGATATCTTGACGCGGCGGCGCGATAAGATTTGCTGAGTTTGCTCGTAATTTGTCACGAGCAAACTCAAAAATGTAGTCTTCGATTTTCAGATCGAAGAGGTGCCAGCAACACAAGGCTGCACCTGTCATTTTCAGCACTTTGACCCACCACGTGGCAGGCGGCCCACTTCAACACAAAAAAATTAACTGAACTAAACTGAACTGAACGCCACGCAGACTAATTAAAACTCGAGCAGCTTTTCACATTGTGGAATTTGTGCGTTCGCATTGTGCCGCTTAACCCCTGAAGTGCGCTTAAACGCTTTCGCACTCGAGCGCCGCCGCACACGTTGCGGCCAACATTCCGCAACTGTTCCCGTGTTTCGCGCTCCGGCGGCAGAGGCACGCGCGCTGCACCACTCGAGCGCCGCCTGAACTTTGGTCCTGCGCTGCAACACTCGAGCGGCTGCACAAAGCACGGCGCACCATGCAATCGACGCAACCTCGATGCGTCGAGTGGCGACCCGGGCTGGAGTGTGGCCACTCGAGTGTGCCACATTGTGTCAAAGTTTGGCCAAATCCTGTAAAGTACACAGGAACTACACTTTGACATTATTGTTGTTGTTTGGTTTAATGTGCTCGTTGTTGTTATTGTTGTTGTTGTAATGCCACACATTATGCCGCGCACTAAACTCGTGCGTCGATAAGGCGCTGGCAAACTTTTGTCATACGTCATTGTTGTGTCGTTTTGACAACGTGGCAAACACTTTACACAGCACACAGTGTAAAGTGTGGTCGTGGCTTTGTTTTTGTAAAATTATGACAAAATGCTTTGTTCAGAATGTTTATGGTACTTGTGTGTGTAATGAAAGTGTGTGTGGGGAGAGTGAGATTTTTTTAAGGGATTCGGTGAATAGTATGAAATATTTTAGGTTCAGAGATTAAGTTGCAAGTCTTTAGAGACCTCTAATGTCTTAGTTTAGACATAATTATGACAACATAAAATGTGTTTACGACTTGTACTAGGGAGGTCAGGGTTCATTCATTCCGACGTGGGATAAAGATCTTTACAAGACTCGACACTTGCTGACAACTTTGACTCATGGGTCAGGTCATAATATAGAAGGTGTCTTATGGTGGCTGCCTCTGTAAGAGACACACGCGGAGACCTGAAAGGCTCACATATTTCACCCGTTTTTTTTTTAATTTTTAAGACATACTCATAAAAGATCCATGATCTTAAGTTGTACAAATAATTCAATAAATAAATAAATAAATAAAAAATAAATAAATAAATAAGTTACAGCACACATTTCAAACTGATGGAACGGATATAACGCCAAATCCAAAAGGCGGTTGGCAGTTTTTTCTTTCACACTTTGCGGGTTTTTCCATTAGCTTCCAAGAGCGCTCTTGTGCGATTTATGTAATTCTCTCTCTGCTTCATGTGGATAGATGTGGATTTAGAAGTAGACGAGCGTTTCACCTGTCCGAGCTGAGATTCGAACCCAGGGCCTCGGTATAAAAAGCCAGTGCGCTACCCACTGGACTATCGAGGCCAGCCAACGAGAGAGAGAACGAAAAACACTGTCTTATTTTTAGTGAAGTCATTGTTCATTCACGCTGACGTGGGATAAAAATCTTCACAAGGCTGAAGAATTCTTGAAAACTTTATTCAAACATGTTCAATACTTTTTAGATTAGCTTCGAATATGGTAAGGCCATCGACATAAAGATCAGCCTCAGGGTCTGTCGGGATTTGTCACATTTTAAGATCCTTGTTGGAATTTGGAAATGCCAAGCAGATACTTTAGAAATTAGTCAACATAAAACCAGAGAAATATTACGAGAGACCTATTATTCCAAATTTCTTTTGGGCTCTGGTAACAAATGCAGAACTGTTAGAAAAGAATTCCTTTATCAATTCCAAACGATAACTACGATCGAAGTGATGGTAATGAAGGAAAATGTCTCTTAGAAGATCCAATCGATTAAACAACTCGAATCCCAAAAACACAGACATACTTATGTTCATTTATTGTGTTCTCGAATAGTTTGAAATGGATTCAAGTTTTGATTAAAGAATCATCTTAAACGACGAGGCATACTGATTGTTGATTGAACTAATTGGTTGTTTAGTCAAATTCCCAGATTTAGAGCGGAAGTCATTTATAGTAACATCACGAGGCTCTGTTTGGTATGGATTTTGATGAGGCGGCATCATTGTTCCAGACGTTTTCCAAACCAGAAGTGGCCAGTTGGTATCGTGTTACGAAAACAGACTAATTTGACTTTAAATAGCACAACATGGACTTCGATGACAAAAATGAGGAAAGCAATGTGAATTGACTGCTAAGGTCATGCAATTTATCTTTTTATTTCATTCCTATTGTTCTGTGGACCGATATAACTTTTATGTTACCGCTCTGAGAGACCAAATTATGTGTTCCAGTTTCACAAAATGAGTTATGTAATGTAAGCTGTAATGTTCTTAAACTATTTTCTCAGAGGATAATATTAAAACGAGGATTTATAGTAATAAATCCATAACAATTAACTAATTGGAGAACAACACCGAAGGACTGTCCCACGCAAAACGAGACTCTTCAAAAAACAAACCAACAAATTTTTTTTTTTTTGCAAAATTTATTCATTTTATTCAAAATTGCCTCCTTCTGCTTCGATTCAACGTTTTGCACAATCAATTAGATCATTGAATGATTTTTTGGGGTCATGTGTATCCATCGTCTTCAAAATGTCGGTCATCGCAACATCAGGATACGGTTGTCCTTTCATGGACAAATGCATTTTACCGAACAGATAGAAGTCACACGGAGCCAAGTCAGGTGCGTAGGGCGAGTGGTTGATATAAAGATAGGTTAGGTTAGGTTAAAGTGGCTGCCTGGACACGGGACTTGACGAAAGACACACTTAGGCCACAAAAGGGGCCCATTGTGATACCACAAAGAAAAAGGGATCTGACTTACTGTATGCCAAAGTGAGATTTGTTCTGTGGATAAAACTTAGCAAGTCTCTTATGTTGACTAATCAGAGGTCGTACAAGTTGTTGAAGAAAGGAGAGCTTAATGATTTCCAACTTCATCTAGACTCTAGAGAGACCCGGGCAGTGATAGAGGAGGTGACTTATAGTTTCTTCCTTCTCTTTATTTTGACAACTGTGGCAAAAGTCCCTAGAAGACCCTATCAAGACCAAATCTGTTGGACCGAATAGACAATGTCCCGTCAAAATCGAGACGATCGTACCTACTGATATGTTGTCTGCTGAGCGAGTCAAGAGTTTTAGTGCGCCCGGGGTGGAAAGTGGACCATAGTTGTTTGGATATAGAGCAAGTGCTCCTCTCCTGCCACCTCTTGTTGGCTATGTCGAGGAAGAAAGACATGTAAACTTATGAAGATGATGAGCTATCTTGAGTTATCTGTGCCATTGGTGTATTCAGTTCAATTTATGCTTGAAAACTATACAAAATTGTATCTCATAGAACCTTGAGTCTTACTCTCAAAGGTTTGTCATTGCAGAATAATTTTCTTCATTTAATTAGGGATACAAAAAATGCGAAATTCTTTTCTTGAAGCACGGAAGTCTTCGAATCGGAATCGATAATTACAGTTGGTATGGTGATCCAACGAGAAAACTGATTCTTAAAAGATCCAATAGGCTCTACAATTGACTCTTTGCCGTGTGATCCAATACACTTATCACTGAGTTGTGGTGGCATATATAGTGCACATTGAATATAGACCAACATAGAGTACCCTCAATTATTGCTCTGGGCTTGTCCCTTAACCCAACCATCTCTTTCGCAGCCTAATTCTTCTTGCTTTCTTCTTACAAGCAAAATTGATTTCCCTCAATAGAGAATTGTTGCATGTTGCCGTTCCTTGTGCTGCTGCTGTCGTAACAATTGCGCACTTGCTCCAATAAATATTCAAAACAGCAGGACATATTAGCGACCCGGCAACGCCCTTCTTTTGGCAATTCACCTCGTGCAACCTTTGTGCCGACCGTTGCGTTTCGGCCAAAACTGGTGCAACATTCTGGCGCCCGCAGTTGCGTTGCTTTGTCATTCGTCTCGTTGCTGTAAGATCCGTGTGCGACCCTAATCCGCCCGTGGCCCGCTCACTTGTCTGGCACTACCCCCTGCGCGCTTTGTATTCGCAGAAGTCGTTAGTGTGACAGGTTGGATTTGTAGGTTTTTGTTTTTATTTCGCTTTTGTTTTATTGTCCACTCGTTCATGTTTTTTCAGTTTGTGCATTGTCCCATTGTTGCTTAGACTGTCATAATCAGCATCAGCCTCGTCTGGCGCCAGTTTTAGGCACGAAATTCTCTAAATATTTCGTCATAGCACAGTGCGGGCGTTTAGTTAGTTGAGCGATTTCGAATGCCTGTGCTCGGAGTTGGGATTCAGGTCTGTTGTTGCTGCAACAGGTAGCACGCTGCCGCTCATTGAGACAGCCGGCTGAGGTTGCATGTGTGTGTGTGGGTTGCTCGCTGCGCTGCTCCTTCTTGTTTGCTCGTTGCTGCTGCGCGCATATTTCACTGTTAATTTGTGTCTGTTTTGGGTTAAGTGACAGCCTGAAATGTGAGGGCGTGATTTCGACTGTCATAAAATTGTGGAACTACTGCAATAAACTACATGTTTACAGCAGCGAGTCGCCACCTGATTTATGTGGCGTTAAAGACAGCCAATAGTTTACATATAAATGCCGTTTGATAATATAAGAAAACCTGATATTTACCACAGAAGCGACCAACTGTCACACGACTATCACAATTCAATTTGTCATTTAAATTAATCATAACTCGCGCCTGCAGCCACCAACCGATCGCAGCGTTGATGCGCTCATTTTTTTCATGCAGCCAAGAGTTGCTAAAAGAGATGAAAAAACAAGGATGGAAAAAAAATCCCACTCGATGCAATAAATGGAAATTTACATCGTTTCGAGGAAACGCTGCCGTTGCATCGCGTCTCGCACACAACTTACACGAATCAAACCCGATTTCCACACAAAGATATCGCAAACGAGTTGGCGGTAGCTGCTGTGGCAGCTGGATCGACTGCATAATGGCGCAAATCTAAATATTCGGCAATACATGCGGCCGTCTGACTGGCTACATGAATGAATGCTGGCGACTGTCGATGGATGGCAGAATGGATTCTTGCGAAGTCAGCTTCATTGATTCATTGAAGCTGTGCGCGAAGACTGCGAGCAGCCAAAAGCAGTGAGATGTTGCACGATGGTAGAAAGGCAGCAGAATTCAATTAAACTAATTAATTGATAGTGACTTGTTGTAGTTGAAATTAAACTCGATAAATTTTTACTGAAAAAAAATTGATCTAATAAGCAGAGAAAGGAATTTGAGGACCTAAAAACCTATAAAAAAGGCAAAATAAAATAGCAAAAAAGGCACGGAAAGGAACTGAAAACTGCCAAAAAGGCAGAAAAAGGCACTAAAAACTGCCTAAAAAGGCAAATAAGGCATTAAAAACTGTTAAAAAAGCAAAAACAGGCATTTAAAAATCAGAAAAAAATACTAGAGAATCTAGAAAAAAAAGGGGAAACGGTATGTATTTTTTTATAATTTTATTGCATCTGACGTATGCAACATAAAATATTTATACCTCGTTTTTTGTAAAAGAAAAGGAACATCAAGGTTTTAGGTTTGCACTAACCGAACTTTTTGATTTTGGCATGTTTCTTTCTTTAAATTTTCCACTGCACAACAAAAAATAACGGCTTAGGAATGATCAAATCAATGTAAAAACATCGATAAGTTAACGAAATTGCAATGTTGCCATTTAATTTTTTTTTAGTTTCAAGGTATTGCGAAACAAAAGGGGGAAAATAATAAAAACGAAAGAAAAATAAAGAGGCGCTCGACAAATCTTGAAAAAGGCATTTTGTGGCATTTATAGGTAAAATAGAAAAAGGCAAACTGCCTTTTTAAGGCAAAAAAAGGCAAAATAAAAATGGTATATTTCTAATCAGGAGGACCTAATTCGTGCTCATTTTCAATCAGAAAAGCTCTATCTAGCAGCAAACAAAGAAGGCATTTTCCACAAAATCCTTTCCCTGCTAATAAGAAATATTTTCATAGTAATTATAGCTGCCAGATGGGATATTTTAACCAGAGATTCAAGAGAACTTAAACGATTCTGCGGGCTTTGAGCTTGCCAAAAATTCTTCACAGCATCGAAAACAATATTATATATGGTATATAATTTTTTTAATTATTTAATTCTGTTCGGGAGCACATTCTTTGTTTCGCTCCAGCTATCTTAAGACTCTACCTTACTGACGTAGGCGCCCCGTTCTTCTCTGGGTTAAATGAGGCCCCAAGTACAGCATTAAGTCACTGTTGAACTTTACTAAGAACACTCGCATTCTTACCGATCACTGTTATGCCCCGAATACATAAACGACGGCAATGACGCGACTACATCTGTCAAAATATAGAATCAGAACGTTCGTATGGAAACGATTATTTTGACGAAAGCACTACGACACGAACACCGAACACAGTTGTCGCTGTCGCCAAACATAGAACTATTTTTTTATTTCTTAGGCGACAAAACCAAAGCAATTGGCATCACTGCTTCAAAACTGATATTTTTAATGGAATTTTTCTTACTTTTGCTTTGTGTGAGCAATTTGAGCAATTACAATTACAAATTTGTTACTTTTTCAGTTAAAGTTTACTTAGAACTAGTAATTATTAAACTATAATTATAATAAAATAAAATTATTCCACATAAAGTAAAATTATTACACATTGACATTTGTTTTAAATTGAATGTACAACGGTTAAATGAATATAGACGAATGCGGTAGTGCCAAAGCACTTGAAAATCCATGTTTAGGAACTCAAAAAAATGATTGTGATAACGTTGCTGCCGCTTTTATTGTAATCACGTAGTTGATCGCCGTGTAGACTATCGAAGCCGGCACCATCTTGAAGTTGTGTGGTCGTGTCGCTGCCGCCTTGAATATGTTCGAGCCATTACGTCGATTCGCAATCCTAAGGAGCTGTAATTGGCACCGCGTGGCTGACCTGACCTAACCTAACTTCTGTATTGTTCTAATGAAATTCATTATCTAATTAAATTTTTGTTTATTAGACACAGATTTAACTTACAAATAAGTTATTTTTAAGTGATGTTCATCTCTTCAATGTTAGTTACTATTTTAAGTTTGCTATTGATGGGAAATGTTAATAAAAACCAGAATATTTCAATTGATGGAAGATTTATATCGCAGATTCTCGATTTTTTAGATTTCATTTTTCAAGTTTTTTAACCCAAAAAACTAGTATCCACCGCTCCTTTTGGCTGTTCTTGTACAACTTTTACCCAATTAGCCAATTCGCTACTCATTCATAATGTTGTCAATCAATCGCTCAGCTCTTTTTTGTTCCCAATGTCAGCAATGAACTCACTCACAGTTATGCGCTCTTCACATTTAACCCGCTTTACATGTCATATAAAAAGTACGCAGCACACGCCCGAAACTGTTAATTTTCATGTCGGTACAGAAGGTGTTGCCACCGCTTCAGCGTTTCCATTGCGTTTATCTCGAACGCGCGCAACAACAGCAAAACGGTAGCCGCGACCAGCACGAAACGACAACGCAAATCAGAAACGCTCATCAGCGGCGGCGAGAAAATAAAATCCATCGCACACGCTCGCAAGACGTGAAATGCTGCAGCGCGGCCGGCTGTCAATCACGGCGCAGCAGTTAAAATGATCGACAACACGTTTGCGCTGCAACGCATTCCGCAGTTGGATAAAAATCAGTAGCGCGGCGGCAAGTCGCAGCGAATGAGCGCAGCGCCATAAAAATGATCATTTATCATTGGAAGAAGCGCACACGGACACCAGTCCGCCTTCTACCCGCCGCCGCCGCCGCCCACTTGGCGCTTGGCATGCCGAGTGGAAAGGTGTGCGCGCCGCCAGTGTGAATTAATTATGGAAATTGATATAATTTTTCACATTTTCTGCCAAGTCCATGCGTCGATTGTTGTTGTGTTTGTTGTTGGTGCTGCATTGCGCGCATTCGTAGGTGCGTAAGCGGCAAATTAATGGCAGCCGCCGAGGCTCAGGCACGCAGTGGCTTGTTACATGAAATATGCCACAAAGTATCGGCGTCCGGGGAGCTGGCCGGCAACTATGCCGCTCAAGTATGCCACCAGCAGCGACCACACAAAACGCCAACAACAACCACACACACACACAATGCGACGTTGCGCAATCGAAATCGCAATCGGCATTGCAACAAGCGGCAACTGTTGCAACCGTCACCCCGCCAGCTCGGCAATCGCATTGAATATTTTCACTTGCACTTGTCACATTTGCTTTATTGCTGCAATTACTTTTGCCACCACCATCGTGCCACCACAACTCGTCCCTGACGCATTTCGTCCCACTGGCTGCGCGTAAATTTGCGCGCGTTCGCAGGGGGTAATTCCCGCTTAGATCGGCGGCAATTGGACTCACGCGGATGCTGTCAAGTGGTTTTCGCTTTGTTGCTACCATTGTTGTTATTACTATTGTTTTTGTTGTTGTTGTTGCTATTGCTGGTGTTGTTCAAAAACCTTATTTGCGCCGCCGCAAATTAACTTGTTTGACAATTGATTTCAGCCTGGTCCATGAATTAACACTCTAATTGAGTCATAAAACCACATGTTCACTTCACTTCGGTGTTGTTGCACATCGTTGTTTTTGTTGTTGCTTTTGTCAAAAAGGACAACGTGTATGTAAATTGCGGTTTCATTATGCAATCGCCTGCAATTAAAATGAAAACCCAAACAAAGGCACAACACAGTCCGGAAGAGTACGAAGGAAGCAGGAACGAGAAGAATGTCCTTCAAAAGTCTGAGGGGGAATTATTGCCAACGCATATGTCAACAGTTGCCACGAGTAGAATGATTTATCAGATAGTCCTTCGCACACTTTCAAACTGCACTAAAGTAGTCATTTAAGGCTTCGCAGCTGAGTGAATATGTTTGCGAGTCCTTTAACTTTTGAATTCCCAACTGAGTTGCAATAACTTCTTGGCAAGAAACTGCAGCGAAATCGTACTTATTTACTACACATGGAACTAGAAGAGTATGCAACATTGTCAGAGCTCAACATGAGGCACCTCTGAGTCCATGTTGCAGTACAGCTCACCCACTTTTTAGCAGATGAACTATCAAACTAATGTAAGTAAACTAACGTAAGGAAGAAATCTAAAGTTTGCATCATCATGACTCAACTGGCACTTCTGCATTGAAACACGAGTCATAGCTTTAAAACCCTGAAGTTACAGCTTCTTGGAAGTTAAAGTTGATTCCTGTTGTGGGAGAAAATATTTAATGTTATTTTACAACCTCCCGGAAGAAACGATACGGAAAGCCACCAGGGTCTGAGATGGATATTCACGGCGATCGTTAGACCCATAACGTATGGATCAGCTGTCTGGGTAAACAGAACCAGTCAACCAACCACTATCAAGGTTCCCAGTAAGCTCCAAAGACTGGCATAAGTACGCATAACAGGGGCTATGAGAACGTGTCCAACAGCATCCATGGAGGTTCTTCTTGAACTCACACCTCTACATTAACATAAACAAACCCAGGTAAAGAGAGCTATCCTGCGGATGACTGATATTAATATCGGGGCTGAGGCATTCCTGAGTCGCAAGGAGATTGATATTCTTGCGAACCAGTATCCCGAGATCGACCAGTATCGAGAAGCACAGCCACAGTTAACTTTTATCGAAAGATTCAAAGCAGAACTTAGTAATAAGAAGGCCTGGGTAGATACGAGTATATCAGAAACATTTCTGATAGATCAGCACATAATATCATCCGTATACCAGAAGGCTCTCTAACGGAGGAGGGTACCGGGATTAATGTAAACGGGCCGAGGAGATATTCGGAACCTACGAGCGCGTGCACCACTATCTTCCAGGCGGAAATATACGCTAGGAAATACCGAAGCGGAAGATTACGATTTTCTCTGATAGTCAAACGGCAATCAAGGCCCCAAGATCATACCAGGTATCCTCGAAACTAGGTTCGGATTGCCTTGAGAAGTTAAATGAGCTTGGCCTCTACAATCAGGTACGGGTTTTCTGTGTTCCGCGTCATGATGGCATTGAAGGGAATGTACAACCGAATGCCGACAAGCTTGCAAGAAGGGTAGAAGCGCCTACCCCCTCCGTCGGCCCAGAACCATTTTGCAATTTGGGGAAAGGAGCTTTATCCGTCCTAACCAGAAAAGACAAGATGATCAACAGGAATCAATATTGGGACAACCAACCAGGCATAGAACATTTCAAGACGATTATCGGGTCATATAATAAGAAAAGATTTGAGGAATGCATGGGATGTTCAAAGGCATTGTAGATTGAATTATCATTTAACTAAACTAGGAATTCGAGAAAACGAATATTGCAGGCTCTGCGTGCAGGAGAACGAAATTGCAATACATATACTAGGAGAATTCCCTGTACTTATGCACAAACGAAAGAAACACTTGGGGAACTTTCCTATACCAGGTGCAGATTGGGTTTCCAGAGGTTTAGGTAACATACAAAAATTCCTTTCGAATACTAAACTTACTGACGAACTGTAAGTCCATGAAAAGGTCACAATAGATCTTCTAGGTTGCAGTGTCCCGAGGATGAAACTATAAGTTACCTCTTTTGTCACTGTCCAGGTCTGTCAAGACGAAGGTGGAAATCCTTAGGCTCTCTTTTCTTCAACATGGGCGACCTCAGATCAGTCAACATAAACGACTTGCTAGGTTTTACCCATAAAAGAAATTGGCACTTCGACTTGCAGTAAGTCATATCACTTTTTCCTTGTGGTATCACAATGTCCTTCTTGTTTTTTAAACGAGTCAACGAGCAGGGCGCCCTATAAATGGCGGCCTAAGTGTGTCTTGCGGCAAGGTCCGTGCCCAGACAGTCACTTTAACCTAACCTAACCAGCAATCTTCCTACTGTTTTATTTGCACATCCTTTTGGTTCTTAGAAGAAGTCAAGGTTTCTGAGCTGAGGTCCAGCTGTCACTAGTCTGATTACTTTTTCGCTCGTTGCCACAGCTGTGAGCGCAGTTGTTATCTTTTAGGACTTCAAAATATTTGGAACTACTGTTTAACCCTTTCGACCCCAAAGTTGCTTGAGAGCAACTTTACCTATTTGTCATCTTATAGCAAAAGCTATGATTGATTTATGGGTTTAATTTAAGTAGGCACCAACAAATTAATATTTTCAGAAGTGAATTCAAAGCAAATTACAAAAATGTTACTGTTATCCCCAAAATAATTTCCAATAATTTGCAGCGATATCAGGGAGAGTTTGTGTTCTAATTGAAGTCTACGAATTGGGCGCGTTTGATCAAAACCCTGTTTCTTTAATAATGTCTAAATAAAATCAAAAAGTGATAATTTTGTATTTTTCCATAAATATTAAGTAATTTTTCTGTAATTAAAAAATATTGATACATAATTTATTTAACCCGTTTTAAGCTAAAATTGTTCAAAAGTAAACTAGCTCTAGAACTCTAACAAAGAGGCGTGGCGACTTCAAATGTCGTGTGCACACTTCTTAGGCAATTGTTCCATGATTTAAATACCAAAAAGTAATATCGAGACACAGGGTAAAATTCGGGGTCGAATGGGTTAAAGTATCTTTTAAAAATAGAATATTAACAAAAGAAATATGAAGCAATTTTTGTGTTTTGAAATAAGTAAAACCTTTCTATACTGCAATAAAAAACTTGTTTGTAGTAACTTGTAGTTTTTCAAACTTTAATAAAACTGAACATTTCAACCGGAGATGGTGAAAGCTTCAAAAACACGTCCAGTCTCAGGAAAACCGTTTTGTTACTAATTCTGTAGCTACTTTTGTCTTTTTAAACGGATTATATGGCAAAGTTAAGATCGTTCAAATAAATTTTTTGCATTTTAAGTTTTCAACAACTTACGAAAAGGACTTTCTTCTATCTTCCCAGGCAATTCCAGTAAACTTCATTGCATTTTATTTTGCTTTCCACTATGTGCTATTTTGCCTTTCCCCTCTCTGCCAAGACAAGTTCTGAATTATTTCTATATACCATATTTAGTTCCATGTAATCTTATATTTCTTCTACTAATTTTTAAATTCTCTAAATATCGATAAACTTCCAAATTTCATGCGTTTAAATGATTTTCAGAAATATTTTATTTCCTCCACTTAATTGGTGCAATTTCCTCGCAACGAAAAACCTTAAAGTCCTCTGCATAAATTTTAAGGCAACACTTCTAATTGGTTCCTTGCTTTCGATCTGTTTTGCTTTATGACCCGGTAGTGCATTAACCATTTGAATGTTGGCCTAAACACCGCCACTTGTGGGCACTCAGCAACCGGCAACCGAGAAACTCACCGCATATTCGCCGTCAAGTGGCCAATGAATGTCGAAAATATCGACTGTTTACCAACGTAAACAGTCAGCGATATTAGCCCAATTCCAATGAAACTTCATAAAACTCCTGTCGAACTCGAATCCATTCAGCTTTGGCAGCGCCCCGCCAACTGTCAGGCCACAAAAACGCAAGAAAACATTTCAACCGAAGCGCTGTTGTTGCAAGTCACGTGCAGGGTTCGAACACCGGCTGCACGAAGCATCGGGCAACACTCAATGCAACGTTCAAGTGCACCAAGCCAGGCTGACGGCGCAGGTTTTGATGGCAAAAAAAAACACCAAAAACATCAATTGGCCCTTTTACAGTGGAAATAGGTGGGGCATTGCTTTTCAGGAATATATTGTAGAATAACAGCAACAACAACAACAAACAGAAGAAGATCAGTAAGTGCTTTGGTGCGTTCGGGGTTGTTGTCTTACGCTGACAGCCTAATTAAAAGACAACGTTTTGCCGCTGATGAGTTGGCAGTCTGCCGGCTTATGGGGGGAACTGTGCCATTTATTTGAGTGAATCAGTCAAAGCGCGAGAAAAAAATTACAAAGAACATTGGCAAAAGTTTTTAAAATTGTTGATTTGCTTTTGTTTTATTATTTTGCAATAGTTTCTTGTCTCAGCGGCTTAACAACTCGATCGACAATTTGTCATTCAAATTGCCGACACATTTCCCGACTTACACCTTCGACTTCCTACACATGTTTTAATCTACGCCGATCGCATTTAATAAGCCCAACAAAAGAGCAGCCAACCAACAACAACAAATAACACTTATCGAACAACGATCAATTTCACAGAATCTCCGTACAGCAGGAAGACAAACGCTAATCCACGCTCCAAATAATTGTTGTTGTTGTTGTTGTTGTCGCTGACTTGTTACATATGAATATGTGTGGTACTCCATGACCCGCCCATGCCATTTATGATTATGCCATACAACAGCAAAAACAGCTACAACAACAACAACGATAACAATAACATAAACAAGAAGAAAAACAAAAGCGCCTGAAAATGACGTTCATCGTCGATCAGTTACAGATCAGTCAGCGATCCGATAAGCCGCCCCAAACGCCAATACACACTCTGCATAATCATCGATCGCTGAGACAACACAATAACAAAAACACACATAAAATCCAAATAAATATATGAAAATAAATAAGTACCATATAATGGAGAGAAAAATGAAATCGCATCGCGACAATGCCGCCAGCCAGCATTTTTCTCGATCGTAGGCGAGAATTTCCGATTGCCAACCATCAACGGGCGCACACTCGCCTCTGACAGCCGTTCGCGGCCGCAGTCTGATTGATCGCTGACGAAGCCACACAGCGTGTTGATTTATTCCCCATTGGCATCGCAATGAACTTTTCCTTAATAATCAACTGACGTTGATGGGGAAGGGGAGGTTGAGAGAAAAAAAATTGTCATTCGCTCACTTTGTACGATCAAGCGAACGATAGTTTGCCTGTCTGGCGTTCGTGCGCCGGCTGAACGGGTGCGTACGAGTATGGTTGGGTTTGTGCCACGACTCCTGGGAGTATGGACATAGTGAATGATGAGAGTTGCCACTAACATAGAGAAACTATTGAGATTTCTAGATCTGCATATGTCGAATCACTCACAAAAATTGTGATCTTTCTTTGTTGTGATGAATCTATGAAATTTGTTTTTTAACCTATAAGTGCCTCTTGTCTTTCATGGTTGCTATCGATACAGCGAAGGGTTAGAGTTGCCACTGACAAATTGAAATTTTGAGATTATAGAGATTACGAATGATTTTCTAGGTCTACATATTTCAATACAATCACAAAATTGTGATTTTTCTTTGTTGTGACGAATATTTGAAATTTGTTTATTAACCTTTAAGTGCCTCTTATCTTTAGTGGTTGGTATCGACATAGCGAAGGGTTAGAGTTACCACTGAAAATTTGAAATTTTGAGATTATAGAGATTAAGAATGATTTTCTAGGTCTACATATTTCAATACAATCACAAAATTGTGATTTTTCTTTGTTGTGACGAATATTTGAAATTTGTTTATTAACCTTTAAGTGCCTCTTGTCTTTAGTGGTTGGTATCGACATAGCTGATAAGTTTCAATTTTGAGATTATAGATATTACGTGATTTTTTAGGGTTACATACTTCGATCCACTCACAAAGTTGTGATCTTTCTTTGTTGTGACGGATCTTTGAAATTTGTTTATGAATTGACTTTAATCTTTGAGTGCCTCCTTAGTGGTTGCAATTGACATAAGGAATGGTTAGAGTTACCACTGATAAGTTTCAATTTTGAGATTATAGAAATTACACGTGATTTTCTAGGGCTACATACTTCGATCCACTGACCAAATTGTGATCTTAATTGTTTTGACGAATGTTTGAAATTTGTGTATGAATCGACTTTAATCTTTGAGTGCCTCTTGTATTTAATGGTTGCTATCGACATAGCGAATGGTTAGAGTTGCCATTCATTCAATAGTTAAAATTTTGAGATTAAAGAGATTACGAATGACTTTCTAGGGCTAATCGATCAATCGATCCACTGACCAAATTGTGTTCTTCATTGTTTTAACGAGTGCCTCTTGTCTTTATTTATTTATTTTCCTACAATTTAATGGAAGTGGTTGCATATTTTACATTTTTGACATTCCATCTACAAGAAAATATTCCAAAAATAATCTAAAATATTTCTTGCAAAATCTGCTCAACTGGGTTTCAAGTACTGAATTCCATCGCTAAAGCGACACTTGATCCCAAGTTTGATGCTTCACCGTAGGCAACACCAAAATTTAGGAACAATAATATTTTTTCGGTAGCTGAACTCTTATCCGGAAATTACAAACCTCTGGGAATAAAATTGCTTACGAAAAAAGTCCCAACTCACTGTTCGGAATCAACATAAAACTTCATATCCTTTCCATATTTATACAAATTGACGAACACAGCACGGATGGTTGCGAGAATCCAGACCTTAGTCGCTTTCTCGAGTCGGGTCGTGCCAGCGATATATTTAAGTTTGTATAAGAGTACACTCCAGGTTCACATTTTTCTTCAACGTTGAGAAAGTTCTATTCGGCACTTCTCCATGCAAAAAATCTCCAATCCCACAGCATTTAAATCCATCCGAAAGGCTAAATCGAACCCAAGGTTAGGTAAGGTTTAAGAAGGGAAGTGTGCGGCATGCAACCGGAGACCAAATTGGGTCCATTGTGAATTCCTTCACTCATTGGGATCCCTTTAAATTGAACCCTAGATTAGACAGGCAGCTAGTCAATTGCGCAGCTACGCTTGGAGGCCTCTGAGGCCTATTCTGATGTGCGAAGATAGTTTGGCAAGCTTCTCTTAACAATTCAAATGAATTTGGCAATATTCACCAATGGTGCAAAACCTACTAAAAACGAATTGAACCTTAATTAGCCAAGGACAGCAAAAATCCTTCCTTTCTTACAAGAATTGTTCTTTTGCATCAAGTGGCAACGCCACTCTTGACTCGAACTTCAAGTAGCGATCACTTTGGGCCTACAAGTCAAAGAAGGTGTTGGCCGTTCGCTTGCATGATGTGGTATTTATTCTCCACCGACGTGCTGCCAACAACAACAAAATCTCAGTGACAACGACACAAGAGTAATTACAAATGTCACTTGAAGTCGAAAAGAGTCATAAATCAAATCAATCGAAAACGAAATCGAAATCGCATTCAGTCGAGAGCCACAGCCCATATGTGTATTTAAGTAGATATCTGTCGTTTCCTCTTATGTTCCTAAACAGATTTCATTATATTCTCCACACACACACACACACACACACACACACACATATAAAAGTAACTTTTCATTACATATTTGGAATAAGCAATTGAATGCGATTGTTTGGTGATTTCTTGTGTCGTTGGCTTATTGGAAATGTGTCTGTATTGACTGTTGTTGGTCGTTGCTGCTGTTATTGTTGTTGGCATTTATAGTGTCGCTTCAACTATTTCGTCAACTGCTTTTGGTAGTTGCAATGACGCTGACACTGAAGACGCTGACTGCAATGTTAACGATGACGTTGCGCGGATATTGTAATCGTTGAAAATCATTAATTTCATAAGTGTCTGTTCGTTAGTATTGAATTTGCATACAATGACTTTAATTTGTATATTTGTATGAGTCATGCAGCTTAGCGTGTTGTTTGTTTTGACGTGGACGTTGTTGCACGGCTGTCTCTGGCACGCGCTATCGGCTAAGCTGATTAATTTCGCCCCACACACACACACGCACACCAGTCACCGGCTGTTGTATTGTCCACACACATCCGAGTCCGAGTCCGTCCACGTAAACTATTCAAATACTGCGCTACGAGTGGACAAGCGACATGTTCATTTAATTAATTCGCCATCACTAATAAATTTGTGTGCATTCGCTCCGCCGTGGAGATGCAATCTCACCTGATGCCCCCATAAGTGTCATGTCTCCCAAGTCAGTATCGGCTGATGCAGTCGATTGTCTAATTAATTGCTCAATGTTTTTCAGTATTCACTTCTGAATTATTTATGCCAGAACGCATTTTGCGGTTAAGTGGCTTTTGGACTTGCAATATGCAACGCAAGGATAACAGGCATTTTATTGACAGAGCGGAAGAAGGACGAGTTATCTTAGTGGCCACTGGGCGATCGCACATAGTCAAAAACTTTTGTGGCCATGGGATTAAAATGTGTACTAAAAATGGAGGATGGGAACTTGATGTATTGAAATTTGTATAACAAGCAACACAAACAGGAACGCATTCATTAAACGACAGTTTCAGATGACATATTGAATCCATGAAATCGATTTGTGAAACGGCTTAACCCATTGCTGCCTAATGGGTAAAATTTTACCCATGAAAATTGATTTTTTTTAAAAATCACAAAAAAGTCAATGTTTGAGATATCTCAAAATCATTGATAGGGATGGTTGGGGTAAAGATGGAATTACCTTAGTCTAGTAGAGGTTACCCTAAAATTCCGCCATCTATCTAGAGTTACCAGACTCAAAAAATTGTGAATTTTCCGGTGGTGGAAAATGTGGCGAAACGTAGTGGCCTTAGAACTTCACAAAAATCTGCCTCCTAACTCACCTGTAAACAATACATCTTTTGTTCACGTGTTTAGCTGATCACTTTAAAAAGTATGGAAAAAAGCTAGCATTGCTGCGTAATGGGTACAAAATACCTAATGAATATCTCAGCAACGTGCAGAGATAGAAAGCTGAAATTGTTTCTGATCATTTTGGGTCAATTCCAGGTCGTGTATGAAATTTTATCAAAATCGTATGGGCGGAACTGGTACCCGGCTTTAATGAGTTAATTAGCGTTCATACAAATAGGCCAACAAGTTGTTATACCATAAGGAAAGGAAGCTGTACTTCCTACAATATCTGTAATGGGCCCCACTTAGGCCAATTCGATTTCTAAGTGTTGCAGTAGTTTGTCTGTCTGAAGTGAGTTGAAATATGCTGTACTACCAACGATATCTGCTCTACATATATAAATACAAGTGATATGAAAAGTGAAAAACCAGATGAACTCTTTTTTTGGGCTAGAGAATTCGATGGCTCATTGAGGCCGCAACGTTCAAAGAAATTCTCTGTCTCTATCTGAGACATTGCGAGACAATTTTCAATAGAATAAACCTACATTAAATGACTCACCAGTCCAGTGATATTTGTCGAAGCTGCGGAAATGAAGAGGATAAACAATCAGACCGGAGTAATGGTTCACAATTCACAATAAGTCAAAATGATCTTTTAAATATGTGACTACCGTTGAACGAACTCCTTCCAACCTAAGCTAGAATATTATGGAGCGTCTCTTTTATTCCCCAGACTTATGGGAGACAAGTGTCCACAGTACTTTCCTCAGACTGTGTCTTCTTTCCTTTACATTCTTTCGGAACCAACGGAACCAAAAAAACAAAAAATATTTGCTGATTTAAGATCCCTCATATCGTTGCAGAAAGACCATCCAAGGGTTTTTCATCTGTATGCAGTAAGTTTTAGAGCTGTGACAAGAGATTTGCAGTCTACTCTTATTTCTCAATGAGAGATCCAAACAGTATAATACACCTGTGTCTAAAAAGGGTAGAACTGTGTTTAGGGACTTATGATGTACTTTTACTTCTCCCTGTAAACTTCAAAAGACTTCCATCTACGTTTAAGATGAGTAGGACCTAGATTTAGCTCTTCTCCTTACTTACATTCTACTCTAACTTATCCCTGTAGGCATTAACAGACTTCCATTTGTGTCTAGAAAGAGTAGGACCAAGACTTGGCTTTCTCCTCACTTACAGTCTACTCAAATTTCTCCCTGTAGACTTCCATCTTCGTCTAAAAAGAGTAGGACCAAAATTTGGCTCTTCTCCTTACTTACATTCTACTCTAACTTATCGCTGTAGGCATTAACATACTTCCATTTGTGTCTAGAAAGAGTAGGACCAATACTTGGATCTTCTCCTCACTTACAGTCTTTTCTCTGTAGACTTCAACAGAGAGACCTCGCTCTTCTCTTCACTTATAGTCTTCTCTAACTTCTCCCTGTAGACTTCAATAGACTTCCATTTGTGTCTAGAAAGAGTAGGACCAAGAATTCACTCTTCTCTTCACTTAGAGTCTTCTCTAACTTCTCCCTGTAGATATTAACAGACTTCCTTTTGCGTCTAGAAAGAGATATTAACAGACTTCCTTTTGCGTCTAGAAAGAGTAGGACCGGGAAAAAAGACTTCCATCGGCGTCTAAAAAGATTAGGACGGTGACTTGACTATTTTCCTTACTTGCAATTTACTCTATCTTCTCTCTCTAAAAAGATTTCCTTCTGCATCGAGAAAGGTAGAATGACTCTAATGTGTCTTTTTCGTTTTTTCAGAGAAACTTGTACACATGTCTGCCGACAAAAATCCACACTCCCTGTACGGTAATCTTCCAAAGCGGACCACGTATTGTTCTCATGCAGTTCGTTACAAGTCTTCCGGAGGTTTGGCAAATCCTAATCATTAAACTCCTTCCTAATCACTATGTATTGCATTATATCGAGTAGATTTGTTTGTCGGTGTGAACGATAGTCCCAGAATGCACTTCCTTCTACTAGCGAGAGCTGGACACTCACACACAATGTGTGCGGCTGTCTCGTAATTTTCGAAGTTTACACCGCTTATAGTTTTCTCTTTTTCCTGACTGAGGTATGTAAGGGTTATTATAAGTATCAGTATCCGGAGAGTATAGAGTTGTGACAAGGGATTTACAATCTACTCCTCATTGAGGGATCCTAGACGGTAGCCCTGTGACTAGCGACTTGCAGCCTACTCTTTCTCCTCACTGATGTATGAAAGAGTTTTCCTATCTTCATCTAGAAAGTGTTGGGCTGTGAGGAGAAATTTCCATTTCAATCTCCACTGAAGAATCCAGGTTTCTTCCAGCGTCTACAAGAGACAGGCGCTATGTGTGGGAACTTACAGTTAACTCTTTCTCCCCACCATCTCTCCTTTTTATATCAGCATTTAGATACAATAGCGCTGTGGTTATAGACTTACAGTTTTACTTTTCTTCCTCATGGAGGATCCAGAAGGTATCTGAATGCATTTAGAAAGAGTAGCGCTGTGACTAGAGACTTGCTTACTGCTGAGGTATCTTTCACAGAAGTTTAAACCCTGTAGACCATATCTGGATATATCTGTCAGCTTAGTGAGTAAAAAGCTCTCGTGTTCTTGACGTTCAAAATTAACCCAAAGTTGTCTTAGCAACAAACTTGTTCACCATAAAATTAAAGGAATGTACGTACAGTTAAAACTGCTACCAATATTTATTTATTTTTGTTACCATCAACATTGGTTGGTTGGCTTGTTTGATTCCTGGAAAGTATCCAAGGCGATCAACTACTCAGTTGCAGCCGAAACGCGGTGGCATTCATTACAAATAATTTGAATTGCAAAATGTGACAGCGAAATTAATTGAAGGCCTCCTGTAGGAATGTGCGCGCTTACATGAAAACCGATGCTGCAGCGAGCAGTCAAAGTGCAGTTCGAGTGGCAGCGCAATGGGAGGTGGCGGAGAACACTTTGAGTAGCAGCAGTCATTGTTGGAATTTGCGTGCGGACAGGCGAACGCTACCGGGCTTCAAGTTGCAGAGATGCGGCGCGCAAGAAATATGAAAGATGCTTAACTACGGACAAGCATCGCGGGCGGCACAACGCGCCGACACGGCCGCAGCTATGCGCACTACTCGTAACTGGTGTGGAGCGATGGACAAGTGGTCGCGCCGACTATGAAGCGCGACGCGTCAGATACTCAAATTGTGGAAGTTGGACCAGTTGAAATAAATTGGAGAATTGTGCAGCTGGCATCTAAACACAGTCAATTGTATGTGTATGTATGTGTATGTTTGTATGTATGTGTGCTGCAATATTTTATATAAAAGATACATATTTCAATGCTTCAGTTATTGTTGCTGTTGTTCAAGCTTCATTTGCAAATATTTTCGTATTTATTGTGTCGCGCGTGAATCACGGCACAACTCATAATTTTACTGCGGTTGACGTTTTTATGGCAAATATTTTATTTGTTTTTGTAGTCGCTGTTTGCTTTTTATGTGTGATTTTTTTTACTGTCCGAGTACCAGTGGTTTTTTTTATTTTAGTTGCTGCGCCCATGGCCCCAATTCGGTTTGCGCCGACGCTCTGACTTGGGTTTTTTTGTTGGGTCTTTTGTTTGCAATTAAAATAAAAACATTAATCCTTTTCATAATATCCTGTTGTGGGTGGTGTGGTTACAGTCGCTGCCGCAGTGCCAAGCAACCGAATCGGCGCAATAAAAAAGAAAACCGAAATGTTTTATGCTGTGCGCGATGCGATGCGATGCGATTTTCTTCTTCATGCAACTTACATAAAAATACACAAAAAAATATATATATTTGTTGTTGTTGTTGTACTTTTCGTTTTACTGCCTCGGACAAGGGCCGTGTCCTTTCAAAAGTAACATTTAATTTGTTTTCGCTTCTTTATGACCGCACACACACACTCACACATACGCACAACACACAAACACACACAGCTATGCAGCGGACAAATGCTGTGCATGTGTGTGTGTGTGTGTGTGTGCTCGTTTATTTTGCACGTTATGTTGACTTTTGGCAGCATTTTATTACCATACTGTACGCTTCCATTGGCTCTCATTTTATTTGCTGTTTGTTAGGTTTCTTTATTTTATTTTATTTGTTGTTGTTGTCCCACTTGACGCTTGCCACTTTCGACTCGCCGCTAATATTTCACGTTTAAAAAAAGGATAATAATAAAAATTGTTATCTGATGCCTTGCTTCTACTTCTTGATGGCCCGCTGGAACAATAAAACGAATGAAATCCATTTAATTGTTAGCCATAAATGGCATTCATGCGTCCATTTCCTTCCCTCTCGCTGTCCCTGTCACTGACCGTTCTCTCCTTTTCGTTGCTTCTGCTTGAGGTTTCGTTTTTATGTGCTGCCCCTCCGGATTTTACTCCATTTTCGCAGCTAACGAACCCGTGCAGGATCCGCCGCCGCATGGCCGACACAAATGGCCGCCGTTGGGCCGAGAAAAAGGAAATCCGTCTTGCTGCGCTGCTCTGCTCTAATGGCTGCAAATGCTAATGTGCGCATTTATTTAAATTTATTGTCGCTTTATTGCGTGTGCGAATAAATCTCAACAAATTACGGCGTTGATTTTAATGACCTTCTAAAATAAAATGCGCGCGATATGCCACACATCGTTGTCGTTATGAATGAAACAATGAAACGGGCACAACAGGATGTCGTCTTTGACCGATGCTTCAATTCAGCTGCAATACTTAGCGGATCAAACAAGTACTATTTGTTTCCTGAATTGGTTTGGTGGAAAGGAAAGCTGCAATAATGGCATCTCAAAAGCAAACGGAGGCGATGGAAAAACGAGGTGAAATTGGTCCTCACTTCATTTGGGACAAACACATCTAAAAATGTAACATTGATCTGAATGTGAGATATTTTCTCCGGTTTAATTTCGTTTCTATTCAATACTTTCAAATTTGCAAAAATTTTAAATCAAACTTTCAGTTTCAAACGCTGTTTCTGTTACTAGCTGTGTGGTTAAAATATTGGATCACTAGTCGAAGGGAGGCGAGTTCAAATCTCAGCATTTGCACCGAGAAACACTTGAAATATTTTTCTCAGTAGAAAACAGTTTCTGTTACTAAATAGTTGTATCGTTAAAAAATTGGATCACTAGTCGAAGGGAGGCGAGTTCAAATCTCAGCATTTGCACCAAGAAACACTTAAATTATTTTTCTCAGTAGGAAGATGAGCATGACCGTACCCAGTTTGAGGCAGGGGGAGGCATTTGCCTCCCCTAAAATTCGAATTTATATATTTTATATATATATAATTCTATATTATATTCCATTCGAATTCTATATTATGAATTTTTAAATGTAGTTATATCTTGCCCTGCCTAAATTTTTTCCTAAGTACGCCAATGAAGACGAATGCTATTGACAGAAGTTGGCCAATGAAAAATAAGATTTTTAGTTTCGTTCTGTCCGCATGTTTTTTTCATATATTTTTTTTTTATGTGAATTCCACTTTCGCACGCAAGAGGGGGGTTTTTGAAGTCAAACCCCTCCAAATATCTGTTTGTTGCACACATTGTGCGTTGCAAATATTATTTCAAAACTCCCCCAAAAGAAATCCTGTGTACCACACTGGAGAGTTCTAACTGTACAACATATAAAAAATTATATTCTGTATCAATAAACAGCCAAAAGCTCCTTTAGGATTTGCAATTCTTCTTTTTTATGCAATCCAGGTTTCAATATGGTTTGTGCTGGCGTTCAAGTTAATTTCTGAGCTTTGATGTATTCAGAGACCTATAGTCGAATTTTATGGCGAATATTTTCGTGGTACATTTTGTCCTTAAAAAGTCCTGTTTTACGGGACATTTTTGGCATTTTAGAAAAAAGGGTCAAATTGACCCATATAAATAGGAGCTACAGGGTTAAAATGCTCCACAGAAATGTTCTTCGTAGTATTTTGCATCAAATTGCTGAACACATAATATACCTAAAATGTGAGGTTACATGGTTTTCGTATGCCGATTCACCATGAGAATGTGCAAAAAGGGGAAAACCCCCCTAAAAAAAATTCAGACGTAAACTTTCAAAACGCCGATACACGTATATTTTTGTTTGGTCCCCTCTACCAGAATCCGTTGTCAGAACCTTGTTATTTTGAAAAAAATTTGATTTTGTTGTGCAGTGTAATTTGACACCTAAGATCCAAACAGCAACAAATCGCTCTTAGGTATAAGACAGCGATTTCTTAAGGGTGACTTAATTACCTGCCACCTTTTGATTTTCCATTCCGATGTTTATAATTTTCTTGCTATTTCCCTTTTTTTAAATCGCAACTCATTATAGCTTCCCAACTAATGTCGACTTGAGACTACAAGTACGAGGACTCAAATTTGTAGGTGAGTACATACGTAAAGTGTTAACCACACATAGTGGAACTGGCATCCTAGTTGTCAGGCACCCAACTCAAACACACTCATTCACACACACACACAGCCACTTGCACGCACACACACACAGCGCTATGGAAGCGTCTTATCTGGGCGCAAAGAAGCTTAAAAATAAATACGCTTCTGCTCATATGCTGCTTACAACGAATTTATGTTTAGATTTGAGCATTTGCTGGAGTAAAAGTCATAAATTACGCCGAAACGTTGCGTGCAGCAGCAACGGAACGGTGCGGCAAAGACGCAGCCGAACACGCGCTTACAAACATGGCGCGCAAGTCACATGAAAAATCTTCATTTTACGATTTTTGCCCAAGTGGAATTTATTTTCGACAGAAATCTGCTGTTGTTGTTGCGCTGAAATTTTGCGAGCATTTGGCAAATACAACACCAATTGCAACTCTCCAAGTCTTTCAGAGTGCGTGTGTGTGAGTGTGTCTAACGTATTTTTCTTATTTAATTCGAGCCTCTGCTAGCATAGCAAGCAGTTGTAAAGATAAGCGATTCGCAGCGAATTTCATGGATTCAGTTGCCCTCGTTTGCGCCGACTGGGATCACGAGCTGTCACTGTTGGCTGCTTGATTTTTTCTGCGCTCACAACTACACACATAGACCACACGCACACACACACGCGCGCATGTGTACCGCTACAAAGTGAGCAATTGTATCTGCGGCAAATAACATTAAAATAAATATGTACAAATGCGCCAAGATAAATAGATACAAAGCGCCGAAATGTGCACAGAGTAGCGCAGCGCTTCAGCGACCAAATAAAACGAAATGAAACATAAAAACGTAACATAAATGAAATGAGGAAAAATAAAGAAAAGTAAGTAACAACAACAACAACAACAACAATAACCGAAAAAGTAGCAAACACCAAAATGGCGTAGAAGAAAACCTTCACACAAACACACACACACACGAACACACGAATACGAATACGAACACATGTGCATATGCAACCTACACACATACAAAATATCAACAGCAACAACAACAATCGCACTCATACACAAACACACACACACACATACATTTATATATTTCAACGGAGAAAGCTCGTATATTATCATAAAGCAGGGGATGCGCAAAGTCGGGTCGTAAATCTTGCCGATAACATTTTATGCGAAACATTTCTTTTCGTTCCCGGGGGAAGTTATGGAACACGGCTGGCGCGCCACACCAAACAGCAAACCAACGGGCAAACAACAAAAACAACAATACCAGCAACAACAACAACAATACGCACACAAACAACGGGCAAACGTCAAGCCGCAACAACGCAATGGCGAAATGACAAACGAAGCGAAGCGAAGCGGGGCGCACACCTACGCTTCCCGTCACCCGCCACCCTGTAGCCAACCCGCCCCCCTCCCCCTGCCCACTTGTGCCGCCGTTCAACGTTTTGTTTCAGCCCATTCGCATTTCGCTCTTTTCCGCCAACATTTATTTTTCCTTTGCATTTTTTTTTTTCTTTAGTTAATTTTGTTTTTGTGCAATTTTTCGGCTGCCGCTTGTGGAGATTTCGTGGCGTAAGGCAAGGGGGAAGAGGGAGCGAGGATTGTTTGCAGCTTCCTTTTGAGTTTTGAAGAATTTATGTGCCCGCCAGATGTATCTCTCGTTGTTCGGCTACGGCGCTCTGTGTGTGTGTGTGTGTGTGTGTATGTGACTGTGAGTCTGTGTGTGTGTGTGTGTTGCCATGCTGTGAAGATTTAAAGCAGATGTGCTCGCTGGGGAAAAGTTTTGTGAAACTTTAATAAATTAACCAATGATGTTTGACTGTTTGTGAACGGTGCTGCTTGATGCCCGAACACATTGACGACGACAGCGACACGACCACATCTGTCGAAATAAAGAATTAGAACGTTTATTGAGACATAATTATTTTGACGACTGACCACAGTTGTGACTGTTGTCAACCTTGGAACTTTTTCTATTTCGTAGGCAACAAAGTAAATTGACATTACTGATTCAAAACCGATGTCATCAATGTAGTTCTTCTCTTTTTTTCATTGCGCTTTGAAAAACAATTAAAATGTTTCTACAATTTAAGTTAAAATTTACTAGTTTTATACATTGAAATCGGTTTTAAATTGATTGTAGACAATGAAATGAATACAGATGAATTCTTAAGAGAAGAAGTACGCAAGCAACTTTCAATTTTCTTCTTTGAATTGGCACAAAATATGTAATTAAGGCGCTGTTGCTGCCATTTTCATTGTAATCAAGTAGTTGACTACATGGCAATGGTTGAAGACAACGGTTTCTTGTAGTCGTGTGGCCCTGTTGCTGCTGTCTTCAATGTGTTCGGGTCACAAGTGGTCAGAATTACTCAGTGTGACTTTAATTGCTTTCTTGTAGAAGACAAGGCCGTATTTTTCATTCCAAACTACTTGCGTGCGAAATTTGAAAGAAAAAACGCACAACAACAAATTATATTACTTCTACATTAACAAGAAAATTCATTTTCATTCAATTAAAAATGGTTGTGTTCATATTTTGTTAAAATACTAGAAAAAAATAATACACAATCATGAAAAATAAATGCAAAAATGAATAAAAAAAACATAATAAAATTCATAAAACATACATAATAAGTATAAAAAATTAAAAAGTTAGAGTGAATTAAATTGAATTGAACTACTTAATTCAACTAATTAAATTAAATTAAACAAAAATAAATTAACGCCTGGAAGTATGCTACACTAGATTGAAACGTATGAGAATTTAACAACAAAATACAACAACAACTTTAATTTTTCTTTAACCCTTTTGCTATTTTGTTGCCATAAGGCAACATGCTACTTTGTGAATGTCTGAAGCCTCAGAAAATTTTTAAACAAATTTTTTTTGGTGGTCTTTAGAATAGTTTGAATTTTTAGAAATAATAAAAAATTAATAAACTCAATATTTAAGTTTAATAAAGATGATTAGACATGCTTTTTCAATGTTATATCATTACTTAGTAAAGAAAGAAAGAAGAAGCAAAAAAATAAGAAAAAGACCGAAGAAAAAGAAAATTTTAATTAAGAAAAAATATTTTTAAAAAAATAATAAGGCCTTTTTAATTTGAGTTTTTACTTCAATTCAGATGCATTTTCTGCGTACGACTTTTGAGCTAAATACCAGTCAAAACCATATTTTGTACCAATAATGTTTATGTTTGGGGGTTTGAACCCCAACCACTGAGTAGAACAATAAATAAAATATCTTAATTAAAAACACAATAAAAATTTAAGTAAGTAACCACGTATTACAATACAAACAAATGATGACTGTTGCGAGATACTTAATTATTTTTGAGTCATTTTGAACTTCTTCAGTCGAGGGAATGCAGATCGTAAAGGACCATTCACAGTCCTAACTTCAAACTTTTAGCTTTGCTCAAACTTTTTTGTGAGTAAAAAAATTTGAGCCCAAGTAATCACAATTAAGCTCTATGGTCCAAATGTAAAGAGTTCTTCTCGAAATCTTCGGTCCTGTGCGTGTTGGCGACAACATGGAATATGAACCAACAACGAGCTGTATGAGCTGTTTAAAGACAGAGACGTAGCCAAGTACAAGTTTACCGTATGGACGATGAAACTCCGGCAAAAAAGTTGTTCGATTCAGTAGTTGGACGTCGATGGCGAAGAAAAGAACCAAGGACCTTCAGGTCGGTGGACGGATCAAGTTAACACTTTCGGTAGTACTGGGATTAAACGTTCCAACAAGTTTTTAATGCCCCTCAAAACAATAATTCAGATCTTATGGCCCACTTAAGACATTTAATTAAGGGCATAAAACGAAAAATTTGCCGTAAATTAAGAGAATAAATTTTTAAAATAAATTTTAATAAAATACAAATAAAAATACAATAGGCTTCAATACAAAAAAATTTGACTCGAAAATTAATAAAAATCGTTATGTTGTGAGCAAATGAATGTGTGCAGTTTCTTTTCGGTACAGTCCTTATATGTATGACCCGTATAAATGAATGATTTCAGAATTTCCTAGTATACAACATAATTTTTTAACCCCACTTTTAACAGCATTTCTACCAAAAGTATTTCGGTTTTCAAAATTAAACAAAGTCCTGAAAGAGTTAAGAACGCTCTACTATCTTTTAGTGTGACCAACTGGAGAAGGCGCGCAGAAGACAGAGGCGATGTGAGAGAACTCTTACGGCACCTTTTTGGGTAACGGATTGTTATGACCAGTTAAGAAGGACATTCCACTCGAAGCAGTCATTCTAACCGACCAACTCTGAACTAATAAAGCTGGCAGATCTTAAATATGTTAAATTTAGCACTTAAGTTTAAATAAGTGTCGAACAAAACAACCTAATCCCACGCTCTTTATTGGCTACACTTTATTTTCTTTGATTTAGAAAATCTACAAAAAAACCATATCGATCAGTTAATTCATTCATCATTCAGTTAACGGCAACTTTAATCAAAAAACTTCCAGCTGAAAACAATAAAATTAGAAGTTTACTTTTGCTTTTTGTTTTTCTAACTCTTCTAAAATTTACAAAAACCACACGCACACACACACACACACATACCAACATCCAATCTACCAGCAAGGCAACCATCACCCACCACCCAAGTTCGGCAGCACATCACATCTCACTAACAACACACCACATCTCACTCACATCACATCACATCGCATCGCATCGCATCGAATCGAATCGCTGCGGTGATGAGATTTTTGTCTGCGTTGATTCGCTTTGCTACATGTGCCGTATCTCGCATCTTATCTCAATTGTGCAGTTTAACATTCGTGCGCGACGTTCGTTCGCTACGTTTTCGGGTGACACTTTGGCTGATTTGATGGAACCCGCACACGCGTCACTTAGCCATGTGTCAGTGTGTGCGTAGATTTGCTCGCAATGTTTTACCACCACACACACAGCCGCCCGCTTGTGCTGTCCTTTCTCCGCCCCCCTGTTCAGCATTGCCCAACAACAACGACAATGACAACGAGGACAACTGCAAATGTGACTTGTGTAATTTAATAGAACTTTAGACCTTTTTATTGCGCGCAGCCAGTAAGCAGCGACAACTGCCGGCAGCAGCAGCAGCAGCTCGGCTCGGCTCGACTCGGCTCGTAAATGCCACAAATCCTTTGGATTTGTCATACGCCACAACGCAAGGGTGCGCCTGGCCTGTAGCTGTTTGTGTGTTCCCCCACTACCCATTCACCCCCCTGCACCAGCACACTTCCTCGCTGTGCTGCACAGCATCCAGGGGGACGCTGCCGGTGCTGCTGTCTCTGCGGCTGCGGCCGTTGCTGGTGCACGGGGGCGCAATAACTTTTGTAATTCGTTTAAATGCGCTCGGTTTAAGCACTCAGCCACACCCCACCGCCGCCGCACCACATGACGCCCCCACTTTGCGCCGCTTGCGTTATGTATGAACCAGCGATAAGCAATGTTAATTTTTGCCATTTAATTGGCGCGCTTTAAACTAACTCCCGACCCTTGTTTCTTGTTGTTTCACTCGTTTTGGCGTTTTATTGGTCCGCTGGCATTTGAGTTGTGGTCGCGGAAGGTTTGAAACTTTTTAGCTTTCGGCTCATAACTTGAAATTTTCAAACCTCAAATGATGTCATTTTCTCCATTGACTTTTGTTAGGGGTCCTTCATTTTGCATATGTGAAGACTTTTAGTTAGTTGAGTTGGTGCAGTTTTTTCAAATTTAATTAATTTAATTAACCTAGAATTTAGTTAATAAATTTGCTCATCTTGAGTTTACACTCTGACACATGAAATCTCAGGTGGCAGTGGCCCCAATGACACCTGACGCCCTCAGGCAAAGTTTTCAATTCCGAATTGTTGTTTCACGTATGCAAAGAAAAACAAAAACAACATTGCACTGAACTGAATGGAATGGCGGCATGAAACTGAATGAAATTGTGATGCAAAGCAACTTGAAGGGGAAATCACTTGAGATGGCCGCGATAGAGCATGAACACAGCACAATTCAGACGGCATAGACGTTGTAGCCGCCGATGCACTCGCCACCGAAAACGTTTCGCACGTAATGGCAAACAGTGTAGCAGCGTTGTAAAAAAAAATCATAAATTTTCAATTTATTCATTTTAAAAATAAATATAATAAACTGTAGTGAATAAATTAATTTATTGTAATTTGACTAGAATTTTTAAAAATATTTTATATATTTGAATTGGTAGCAAAAAATCAATAAATGAAAATTAGGGAAATTTTGAGTTTTTGAATTAAAAAAAAAAATCATAAATTTGCAATTTATTAATTTTTAAACTAAATATCATAATAAACTGTAATGAATAAATTAACTTATTGTAATTTGACTATAATTGTTTAAAATATTTTATTTTTTTGAATTGGTAGCAAAAAATTAATAAATGGAAATTAGTGAAATTTTGAAAAGCGAAATTTAAACTCGGCTGTACCAGCTTGGGAAATTATGAACATTCAGGACGTTCAAAAACTGTAATCACTGACCAGCAGAGCACACAGGATTTCATTTTTGGGGGTGGGAGATTTTCGTACATCTTTGAACCGAATACCATTTGAAACCATATAAATTAACCAGTAATTTTTGTGTTTAGGGGGTTGAATCCCCAAAACCCCCCCTGTGTGCGCCACTTATTGTGTCCAAAGAACATGTTTGCCAAATATTGAATCAAGATTTATGCCCCGAATAAATAAAAATATAGAATCCGAACGTTTCTATGGACACGATTAATTTAACGGCTACACGACCACTAACCACAGTTGTGACTGTTGTCAACCTTAGAACTTTTTCTATTTCGTAGGTAACAAAGCAAGTTGACATCACTGATTCAAAACCAATGTTTTCAGTGGAATTCTCTCACTTTTTTAGTGCGCTTTGAAGAACAATTAAAAATTTGTTATAATTTCAGTTAAAATTTACTATTTTTATAAATTACTAGCAGAGCCCGGCGGCTTTGCCTACATAAATTTTATGATCTCATTGAAATAATTTGTATTTTTATTTTATGTGATAAACTTCTAACAAATTGTTTACTTCATCTGACTTTGATTTGGAACACTGAAAAACATGCGTTGAATTATTTCTTGTTTAAAGTAAAAAAAAATAATAATAATGTTTCTACGCAAACACTTTGAACCCATCGTTCGACCCTGTTACATGTCGAATAATTTTTGATTAGATTGATTTGATTTTCATCAAATTTGAAATCAATCGGTCTATTAAATCGGTTCTAAATTTCATACAACATCTTAACCTAAACATGAACTCTTTGAACTCCGAATTTCAAAAAATCCCTTCTTAGCGGAGGTTCGTTTTTAAAAATGTGCCCATAGTTAAAATGTTATGTTTATATATTCAGCGGTTTGAACTGGGCGATGAAAAATCAGTGAGTCAGTCAGCCAGGACAAAGAGTTATTTTTATATAAATTAGACATTATCACCACAGCTTCAAAACCGATGCTTTTGTGTTGTTTAATTTTATGCTTTAAAGACTAAAATTTATGGAATGAATAAAGGAAGTTTACAAAAGCGAATTTCATACCGATCTCATTTTTTATATGTTTGGTTTGAGTTAAGTTGTTGTAAACTAAAGCTGAATGAATTAAAAGGCCGTAATAAAAAAAACAAATATATTTTTATTTTTTGTGATAAGTTTAATTCCTGAGTTTATAATGACAAATATTATAAAAAATGTTAGAAGATTTTTTTTTAATTTTTGGAGGATATTTCAGCTTTAATTTTAAGATTTAGGATGAAGTCATTTCAGGTACCTGGCAACACTGTGGCTGTGAGGATCAAATCGCCGAAAGGGTTAACGACTTATACTAAGTACTAACCGCAAATAGTGGCAACAAAACGGCGCAAATGCGATCAATGCTACCAACCAAATCAAATAAATTTTCAAAATAAATTTTATATATTTATTAAATAGTTATGTATTTAGATTCTAGACTTTAACCCATTAAAGCCGGGTACCAGTTTCGCCCTTACGATTTTGATAAAATTTCATACACGACCTGGAATTGACCGAAAATGATCAGAAACTAAATCTCTCTTTCTATCTCTGCACGTTGCTGAGATATTCATTGGGTATTTTCTACCCATTAGGCAGCAATGGTAGCTTTTTTCTATATTTTTTAAAGTGAACAGCTAAACACGTGAACAAAAGATGTATTGTTTACAGGTGAGTTAGGAGGCAGAATCTTGTGAGGTTCTAGGGCCACTACGTTTCGCCACATTTTCCACCTCCGGAAAATTCACAATTTTTGGAGTCTGGTAACTCTAGCTAGATGGCGGAATTTTAGGGTGACCTCCACTAAACTAAGGTAGTTCCATCTTTACCCTAACTATCCCAATCAATGGTTTTGAGAGATCTCTACCACGAACTTTTCTGTGATTTTTTTTAAAAACCAGTTTTCGTGGGTAAAATTTTACCCCTTAGGCAGCAATGGGTTAAACGTTTACTTGTATGACTTGTGTGTGTCGAACCCTCTTTCGACAACAATTTTGGTTTGATTATCGCATTTACCGATCAACATTATAACTAATTCTAAAGTTTATTTTTTTCTTTATTTATAGGTAAAAAGAAAATGAATTAATTTATAAAACTTCCAAATATATAATTCATATTAATAAATAAAAATAAGTAATAAAATTAAATAAATATTAAAATAGATCCTTTTCAAGAGTTCCTTTTTTGTAAGAAATCATTCGTTTTTTAACTATTAAAATCTAAATCTAATTCTAAAGTTTATTTTTTTCGTTATTTATAGGTAATATGAAAATAAATTAATTTATAAAACTTACAAACATATGTATAATTCATATTAATAAATAAAAATAATCAATAAAATTAAATCGATCAATTAAGATTAAGAAAATTAAATATTAAAAAATATCCTTTTATTGTAAGAAATCATCTTTTTTTTAATTATTAAAATCTGTCAACAACACTTTTATAATTTTTGGCCACTCGCTGCTTGAAGCGACGACACTGTGCGGCACCGCCATCGAACGAAGGCTCATTAAAATATTCGACACGTAAGTGTGAAACTCGTAAAGGTGAAAAATCAATGCGCTGAGTGCGAGTACGTGCAGGCAGCGTCAAAAGTAGGCAGCAGCAGCATCACAGCCGCACTGGCAACGCAGACCAACCCAGACGGCAGCAGCCGGCAATTACATGCGCAATTATTTATTTAAAACCGCAGCAAACACTGAACAACATTCGTTGTTGTTGTTGTGGTGGTTGTTGCTGTTGCTCGACACACCCGAAATTCGTTGCGATTCGCTGCGGCACAAATTGATTTGGATTTTATTGCGCGCATCGTAAGCGGCAAGCGGCATGCGGCCGCTGCCAGTCGTCGTCACTTTTAATTGCGCCACATTGCCCGAATTGTGTTGTTGCTGCTGCGCGCTGGTCAGTGCCGTCGTGCGCCTCAATTGGTAGCTCATTGACTGTGCGCCCTCCCCCCCCTCTGTGGCTGACAAGTAATTAAGGGTTAAGCTGCGCGCTCGCTGCTGCACTGTTTTGATTTGTTGTGACAGTTCGAATGGTGGGAACAGAGTGGCGCAAATTTGTGCGCCGCCTAATGGCGACATGGCGCATTTGTTGCCAGCCAGCGATGCTGTAAATGTTGTTATGCAAAAACGAGGCGCGTAATTTTATTGCAATCTTTGTGCCGTTGGAGTGCGTGGCCGCGGTGGGAGCGAGATTTTCCGCATTTTCCGAACGCAACGCCCAAACAATTTGTCATACACTTGATGCGATTTTGATTGCCTGCGGCTGTGCGGCTGGTGTGGGAAACCTATGAATTTTCATAAATATATGCGACCAACGACAGTTTTTGTTGTTCTCATTCGCATGGCAAGAAATTTATTCAAATTCGTTTTGATATAATTTTTCAGCTCAAAACAGCTCCAGAAAAAAACCAACTCTCGCGCAACATAAAAGATTTGCCGCATAAAAGCTACGCGGGTCGGCCGCTTACAACGCAAATGCCAACAATGAAATTTCTAGGCAAGCGTACAAATTATTCCTTTTCAAAAAAAATTATGATAATCTCGTTGGAATCCTTTTGCTGTTGTCTCTGATTCACCTGACGCACACAAACACAGTCAACGTGTGTGCGGCGTTCTCAGCCAACCCGACCAAAAAGGTCCCAAACTGTGCACTTCAACTGTGACAACAACAAAGCACTTTGCTACTCCTTCACCTCCCTCAGTGTCGGTGCGCATTTTTCGCCATAACCTCAATGAAAAACCCAAATCATGCAGCAAAAAACTGTCACATCATCTTGCGTAGTAGTCGACTCTCGTGTTGTTGTTTCTGTTGTTGTTGTCATTGTTGTTGCGCGCTACAGCAGCACTTTGAAGTTTTGCTGCCGTTGTCCTTATTTTTCTATTTCAACAACTTGATTTCCTTGCAGTGCACAACAACAACAACAACAACACCAACAAACAGGAATTGAAATTGGAAAATGAATGTGGAAAAAAATGGAAATTGTGAAAATAGCGCAAAAGGTCGTCTTTCAGCGGTGCCGCGTGCAATTTGAGTGCAACAAAAAGCGTCTCACTGTGGAGCCGCCGTTTCGTGCGTTGATCCTTTCGCCTGCGCATCCCTTTGCCGTTTCAAGTGTCATCTGCAGCATTTCGTTTTTCCACTACTCTTGTTATTGCTGCCATTGTTGTTGTTTGTTGTTGTGTAAACACTTCAAGCAGACATCGTTTTTTTCCGAGTTTTTTCTGTTGGCATCTCTTTTGTTGCACATAGCAGAAATGACATTTTGGACGTTTGGCAGATCCACTTTTGCTTTTTGTCAACTTTGTTGTCACTTTGGAGTGCGTAGCAAAATTTGTTTTCACAAAGACATGATTTTCAGCGCTATTGTTGTTGTTTTTGTTGTTGAATAATGTTGTATAAATGCACTAATTGAAACGAGTTTTTGTGGTGTTGTTGTTGTTGTTATTGTTGTATACAATATTGTCGAAATTGTAAAGGCACTAATTGTAACGAGTTGTTTGATGATATGATCAAAGATAATAAAATCTTGAACTCTGTCTGGACTTGAAATACAAACTAAGAAGTCTGGAATGGAAATGTTTGGATTTAAAAGGTACAACACAGATTTTTTTATTTGAATAAATACAATTTTTTATTTAAATAAATCACAAAATTAGGCCCAACTTTTATTGAAACAAACCACACTTCCATAACTTTTATAAATTTCTCAAAATTGTTATTTGATTTCACCTACAACCACAACAAGTTATCGACCTGAGGAATTTAACTTTAATGAGCAAAGTTTATGGCAAATTCTGCGCAATTCTGTCTAATGCTGTCTTCACTACTGGTTGATAAGATTCTGAGATGATTCTATTTCTTAAAATCCTGATTAAAAAGTTCAATTGTTGAGCTGCAGATACAACTATCGATTATACTAAAATTTGATTAATCCAATTATTCGAGCACTAACAATTTTCAAGCTAAAGAATGAATAAAAAATAAACTGATGGTGTATTAAAATCAGTGGCGCACATATGGGGAATTTGGAGGTTCAACCCCTCTCCCCCAAAATATAAAAATTGCTGGTACAAAGTATGGTTTCAAATGGGCTCAAATGTTGTACGCAAACGCCTCCCCCCAAAATGTAATCCATTGTGAGCGACTGATTAAAGTACTTAGGTGTATTTATGTTAACGAGAAATTAGGTTTACTCTGCAAAGGCTACAGTTGCAGCTGCAAGGATGAGAATGAAGAAAACAGTTGTTCAATATCTGCGGAGCTCTCCAGCCTTCGCGCGGAAAGTTCTTTTTTCACAAATCTGAGTGAACCCTTAAGTATTGAGATACACAAACTAGATTCTTCTCTGAAGAAAACAAAATGCATATGACTCTAGCTAACTAATTCAATCTTCTACTACTCCAATCTTCTACCACTTCTTAAGGTTAACCATATTTTCGTGGGATTCAAATGGCGCTAAAATGCTAATTTTCATTGGGTTTTCCTTTACCTTTTCAACAAACTATTTTAGATCTAAATCACCAGCAAAACCGATATCTGCTCATCTAGACATCTGCTCGTTTGTCTGGCCGTCCATATGTTTGCCTATTTACATGTCTACTGGTTCGTCAGGTGTGGGCTCCTGTTTCTTCGCTTTTTTCTTCTTCATACAATTTCAAATTAAAACTCACTGTCATGTTTTCATTATACATTCAACTTAGACAATTTCATTCAATTTGTCTAACTTGTGAAACAAATTTGCATAAATCCTGCGGCGCTAAGAAGCCAAGCACACCAGTCTTCAAAGTTATACTTAATTCGAGAAAAGCAGAACAGAAATGTTTAGTCAATTTATCATTCATTGGGGATATTTAGAAATCACAGGCTTCAGAGACTTGATGGCATGAAGAGGAAGCAGAAACAGCTTTTCTTTTCATGTATAGAAATAATAAGCTCTATCAGCTTTTCGAAATATGCAAGATGAATGATGATGTTCTGAAGAGAAAAATGAAGAAAAAACAAATCTTTTTTATGCTTACGCATAGATCTACTTTTCGGAACATGGAAGATTTATATATAAGTTGATGAGATGAAGAGGAAGAAGAAAAAGAAAGAGATCTTCTTTTCGTGAATAGATCACATGGAGCTACTTTTCGAAATATGGAAGACTTATCTAAACTTTGATGTGATGAAGAGGAAGAAGAAACAGATGTTATTTTCGTAAATAGAGAGCTTAGGGCTGCTTTTCGGAACATGGAAGACTTATCTAGGAGTTATTGTGATGAAGAGGAAGAAGCATCAGCTCTTCTTACACATAGAGCTTTTTTTCGGAATATGGAAGACTTATCTAAAGTGATGAAAAGGAAGTAGAAACCATTGGTTTTTCATGAATAGAGAGTTTAGAATATAGGAATAGGAAGAATAGGAAGAAGCAAGTGATGTTCTTTTTATGAGTAGACAGCTTAGAGTTGGTTTTCGGAACATGGATGACTTATCTGTGTTACTAATATATTATTGTTGTAACTGGCTGGAATGTAGAGAAAAAAATATGCGTTCACATACATAGGTCCTTTCCTCAGAAGACCCTCATTCTATAAGTATTTGACCTTGAAATGCATAGACCCACCTCAAAGCGAGCTTATGTTATTTTATTTTATCTTAAAATTAAACCTTAACGTAATTTTTTTATAAGACAACTTAATCTTTTTGTTAGTATTGAATATACATTTGATTATTGAATATATGTACATGCTGAATTCTGCTATTAACTTACATTAAAAAGTCTATGTTTATTGAACAAAAAACAAACAAATCATACATTGGTGCACACAGGGGGTTTTGGGGGTTCAAATTCCCCAAATACAAAAATTTCTGGTACAAAATATAGTTCCAAATTGTATTCGGCTGAAAAGTTGTACGCAAATTCCCCCCTATATCTTCACTCTTTTAAAAAAATTCTAACTTTTTGACTAAAATATATGTAAAATTCTATCATAAATTTAAATGAAACAGTTTATACTTCGTCCAACCATTTTTTCTTCCTTGTTCACTCCAACAAGACTAATGTTTTGTAATGTTTACGTTGGATGGATGAATGGATATGAGGGAAGCCGAAAAAGTGAACTCTATAAAGTCCAATTTCTCAAGCACTCAGCCTAGGTTCCCCATTGTACTTAAGACTCAAGAAGAAAATGGAGACAGAAAAAAATTGTTATCAATTAAAATTCTACCAGAATTCATGATAAGCCCATTACTACCAGTCGTGGATGATGGTTTTACCATTTGTTCCCATCTCGTTAACTAAATACAAAATAATTCCTTCACATTTCAATAAAACCCACACAACTTTATGAAATAAATTTCATACCAATATTTGATTGCAACTATTGTTTGATGTGGTCGCCTTTGCAAAATTATTAATTAAAAAATTCAATAATTCAACAATTGAAACTATTAATGCTATCAGCGAACGAATGCGGCTGCAGCAATTGCAGTCAACCAAGCGACAATTTTCATTTTAACTAAAAGCTTTTGTTTGCAGCCGTCGCAGATGCGATGGCCTCCGTCAGCGGCAGCCAGCCAGCCAGCATCGCAACAAAAAAGCTCTCGTCCGAAACAATACAATTCAATCAACATGATGCACTCATGCAACAATTCGAGCGCCGCTGATTACGCTGAGCCGCAACAATGCCACGTAATCTGCATGCCAGAGCGCTTTATAAAGTCAACACTAAAGTAAAAACAACAAAAACCAACAACAACAACAACAAAAGCAAGTGCCTACAACACGCTGCTGCTGGCTGCTGAAATGGCAGCAAAAAGTGACAAGAATTGCAGAGAGCTGACTGCTGCTGGCGGAAAAAAGTGGCGTGCGGTAGCGGCGGCCGAGCTGCACACTTCCATGACGGAATTGATAAGTGAAATCAAACGAAATGCAATTATCGGTGCAGTTTTTGTTTGGCTGTCGTTGCCTTTGTGGCCAATTGTCGATTTGACTGTTGTAGCAATGAACGCAAAAGGACAGCCACACAAAAACACTGGCCAACAGTTTGGGGCCAAAATAAGCAGTGACAAAAGTGGAAATTCAGTGCAGGAGCTGATGGATTTGAAGCGTTGAAACAATCCATCAAATCCGAGGCATCAATGAGGGAATTGAATGGAATCAAAAGCATTTTAGTGACTGGATGAAAGATGACTGAGAGTGGAGGAATAATGGGAAATTTAGCGCTTAGAATCTAAACGTTAGTGTTTGAATCAGTTCCGATCTGTTGCAAAGATATTTGCTCTTTTTAGTGTTTTTATTTAATCTCATAGTTTTTTCTGTCACTACATATTCACTTTCAACCATTTTTAATAGCTTAAATCCATCTCTGTTATAGCTTTTAAGTAGATTTACTGTTGTTTTTCTAATAAAATATAAAAAAATCATAAATGAATAAAAAAACCAACAACTCCTTCAAGACCATCTCAAACACTGGTTTTGATGACACCATTCTCAACACCTCAAGTAGACTTAAGACGATACCATTTCTACTTTTACCTGGATCGTAGGTCAATGAGTCATTAGACTCAGTGTTGTTTTAATTATTCATTTCGGAATACTTGAGTATGTCAACAAGCGACAATGTTTACAAATGGATTTTTATTCATTACGTACACTATCGATTAGATTTCGAGCCCACAAAGCCACTTTAACCCCACCTAACCTTCACTATCGATTTGTAATTAAATTAATTGCCATTCCTCATGCCACAATCAGTACTAATCAATCACAATCAAGTCATCAAGAGTAATCCATATACATTCATCGGTTAACTCGTTGAGGACGAGTGTCTCATCATCAACAAAACAAAAACTGCTTTCGCGAAAAACGAGATCGAGGATCCACTGTGAGTTATATTATCGAAAAATACATCTCTGGTGATTGTTATTGATGGAGGAAAGTTCACTGCGGCCTAGAAGATCCATTGTGTCCCTTTCATGATTTTAAAGTATATCTGAAAGTTCAGCCTCTGATAGACTTTTTTAATTTTGTTCCTGAACGTCTGATCTCTGGTGACACACAGTGAATCTTTTGTTTGTGATCAATGACGCACACAAGGGGGTTTTGGGGGCTTAAACTCCACCGAACACAAAAATTTCTGATACAAAAGTTGGTCTCGAATGGTATTCGGCTTAAAAGTTGTACGCAAATCCCTCCAAAATGAAATCCTGTGTGCGCCACTGATTGGTGGTTTATCCTGAAGAGGAGTTTTTGCGTCTGTATAAGTCAAAAGAAATAGTTGTCAATCATTACATCAGCAAATCCACTTTTTTACAGTCATAACTAAATGACAGATTTTGAAAAATTTTGTCATTGTTGTTCTCGTTCATTTCAATTATATTTGCATGTCTAAAAATTCCTAAACAATCTTCATTTATCATAATTAAGCATCGTCATTCAATGCCACATTGTATCAATCATCATTCATATCAATGAAGGTTAGGTTAGGTTAGGTAAGCTTTTCACACATAGACTCGGTTGGATTCCTAGTGGTACGAGTTGAAACTTCTTAGTGTTACAGATCGACGTAAGAGTGATCAATGAGACTGTGGGTGTTTCTGGCAAAGTTCAGCAGCGACTTAATGTCCTGCTTGTGGATCTCATCTAACCCAGAGAAGTACGGGGCCTCTAAGTGAGTAAGGCACAACCTTAAGATAGCCGAAGAGAAGCAAAGAATGTGTTCCAAGGTTTCTCTGACACCATTTTCTTTGCATATCCTGCATTCCTTGCTCTACAGTCCTTCCGCAGGAGCAGGAGAACAAATCTCGTAAGCCAGGGGAGGATTCAGAAAAATATTTTGGGGGGTTTCAAAAAGTAATTCTTTAATATTCATAAAATGCCTTTTAATTTGTATGTAGTTTTAAAGTCGATACTAATATTTCGGGGGGGCGGTTTCAATCCCAAAGCCCTCCTGAATCCGCCACTGTCGTAAGCGGTTAATTGAAATTTCCGAGGATTATTTTAGCGGTGCGTAGGTAGTTAAACTGTTCCATCTTGCCTTCGGTTTTTTCTAGGTTTTCTCCTTGTTGATCAATCATGGTTATTGAGCATCAATCATTGTCATACTTTGATGCTTAGATAATAAAACTGAACTGTGACCGAAATTCGTCCATTTACTTCAATGTACAATCAAAAAATGCTGTGGCGCACAAAAATTATTGGTACAAAATATGGTCTCGAATGGTATTCGGCTCAAAAGTTGTAAGCAAACCCCTCCTCCCCCCCTCAAATGTGCCACTGAATGAATGTCATTTGTATGGAAAGAAATAGGCGGTCACATGTTTTCATCGTTAATCGAAATTTCTGAACCGATTGACAAATTCTTTGCGATCTATGAGATGTACTCTTTCTACTGGAGAAAAAATTCCTCAAATCGTTTAAAAACAAAATATGCCAGCGCCGAAAGCAGTGTCGATTGTGCTCAATAAAAGCTGCATTTAAAACTTATTCTCGTCATTCTGTCACTGCTAAACATTGTCAAACATCAGGATTTTTAAATTCATTAATAATTAAATAAGTATAATTGAATGGATAATTCGGTGTATAGCTGACACACTAAGAAACCACCATCCAGCATTATAAGAATGGCGCTGAACCCCAAGGGATCAGAAGTCGTGGACGACCTAAAAATACTTGGAGTAGATCGATTCTATGTCAACTAACAACTGTCAACATCACATATGGCAGCGCAAAAACAACAACTTCAAATCGAATCGAGCCTTATTGAGGTCCTTTGCTCTAAAGCTGAGTGAATAAGGAGAAAAAATAATTCAAATAATTATGTATTTCAATTTATTTCCTAATTTCCATGTCTTCTATTAATTTTCAATAGCCTACCATATACTAAAGGCACTTTAAGGTTTCAAATGAAAAAACTGTCTCATCAATCATAAGCAATCATCAATAATTTATAAATAAATTTCAATTAATTCGAACTTTTACAATTAAAAGCATTCAATCACCATTAACTTGCATCAATTGCATCAAGATTGCATCAATTTCATGACTGCAGCCAACAATGGTCACAATATTGTATTACTAATCATTGCCTAAAGTCATCAATCATTTTAGTTTGTTAAACTAGTTATCAATCATTTTAGTTTGTCCCACTTTTCGCACCAGCAACGTCATTAAATTGTTATAAACAATTACTACGACCTATGCCGAATGTTAATTTGATTGCCAATCTAAAAAGATTCTGCTTCAATCAGCATCAATCATTGATGCCTGAAGAATTGAGTAATAAACCGTCAGCAGTAATGACTGTCAATCCTTCTAAGTCAATAAAAAACGTTTCGGCATTGGTTAGTTACGCACAACTCGTCGATCCTCTAGCAACAACATTCTTTATTTCGATTCCATTTCATAAATCGGTCATTCAAGTGCTTATCGTCCATCACGTTTCCCACTATTTGCATAATCATTGTCATCGACATTATCAAAACATTGCGGCAACAAATGAAAATGTTTTCCAAAGACTTCGAACAACGCTCTCAACATTTCCACTGCCGAGTGTGCAACTTGCACTGCATTGCCAGTGCAGCAGCAATTCGCTGCAGCCGCCACCAGAGCAGTTCTCGCGACGCGCCGCTTGGCTCTCAGCGCCAGCCAGGCGGCCGCACTGGTGTTGGAAGAGTGCCGCCATAGCTGCGCGCGACCTGCGCACACTTTGCGGCGGCGAGGCGAATTCGTCGCCAGCTCAACGGCGCTCAGCGCGCTCGCACGACGCGCGAACGCCATTTTCATTTCGAGGCGGAGTCTGTGCTGCGCTCTCTGATTGGTCACTGCGTTTGCGCAGTGGCAGCTGCAGCAGGTGTCAGCCGCTGCGCCCTGTCGACGGTGGCTGTTGTTGCTTCCGCATCGCGCGAGTGCCAGCAGCAGCGGCGGTTCGCGTGCAGCATTCGGCTGCGAGGCAGCAATCGAAAATGGTACATTTCTCTCGAGCGCAGCAACAACAACAATAAAAGCATGAAATGATGTTCGGTGCGGCCAGTCGCAGGGGCAACAATTTGGCTGTCTGTCTGTCTGTTTGTTTGCATGTTTATTTGTTCAGTCGTTTTGGCATTTGTGTAGCGTGTAAAAATCTTTACAGTGCTTTCAGCTTGACTCCCTTTGCTGTTGCTGTTGTTGTTGTTGTTTATGGGTTCGTTCTTGTTGTCGTAGTTTTGTCACAGCTGTCAGTGGCACACATGCACACACACATTTCAAACATTTTGTGTTGTTGTTCGAGCAGTGCTTGCATAATTTCTATACGAGACAAGCTGAAATTCTTTTCTTTGCCGCCCTTTCCACCCTCTTTTGGCAACAACAAAAAACACAAAAAACCGCAATGCAAAGTTCAGTGAACGTACGAAAAAAACACAGAACGAAAAAAACATAGACAGAAAATATTTTTACCGCTTGCGCTGTTGTTGTGTGCGTCGGTGTGTACGTGTGTTTGATTTTCCGCACTTGTATCAAGATAAATGCCAGCCAGCTCCACCCGCAAGCGCCCCCTTTCCCGCTTCCACCCCCCTAAAACCAATTCACTACTTTCGCCACTCGAACGCATCACTTGAGCAATTTTTGCTTTTTCGCAACTGTTGTTGTTTTAGTTTCTGGAGCAAACATGCGGGTTGCTGTGCTGCTTTTTTGCTATTTGCTCGCCACTCATTTTGTGCCAGTGTGCGTATAAATTTGTATGTGTGTGTGTGTGTGTGTTGCTGCCCTTTGCGCAAATTTTAAATCAATTCCAATCCATTGTTGTTGTTCTATCTATGGCCATGGCTGCTGTTTGCTGTCATTGAATACTATTGTTGTTGTTGTTGTAGTTGCTGTGCTGTTATTGCGATAGCTTAATTACTTCATTTAGAGCGCTGTGTGTATGCTGATTTGTCGTCTGAACTTTAGCGACTTCATTATTACGTGCTGACAGTTGACAGTTTGCCAGTTGGCAGATTGACAGATTCCGCTGACGATTCGCAATTAGTTATCGCCATTCTATCGAAGCGAACTGTGCGCCGTTGTGGTTAGCGAAAAAGTTAGCTTGTTTGCTTTGGTAATGGACACGCAACAGCTTCAGCGGCAACGCTAAGGCAGCGAAGCGGCCAGCAAAGTCATTGACCAGCACCGAAAGATCGGATTAGATGAATTTGTCGCGCTCGCTTTGCCAAAGTGGGCATGACGTGGCACTTTCTTATTTACTTATATTTTTTTTATGGTTCTTTATTTCAATTATTTCTGTTGTGGGAATACTTTTTTTATTTTCGCACACGAGCTGAAAAGTCTTCATAGAAACTGGTTGAATTGTGTTCACCAGGCTGTCAGATTCTTAGTGACTGAAACCAGCCCCTGTTCAGGGATTTGTTGAAGCGTTCCTTGTTGTGGGAATAAGTTAGGTTAGGTAAGACAGGCAGTTTGCTAGTTACTCAGCAAGTACACTCGGAGGCCTGAAAGGTCCATTGTGATGCCGATGAAAATGTGGCAATCCCCTGTCATTCTGTCATTGTGGAAATAGACGCATTACATGCTCAAAAAAAAATTGCGTGGACCATAATGTGTTCGTATAGTCAATGCGGCCGACTGAGTGCCATTTAGCTTTTTCGATCGTATTTTTAGATACTGCGTTCCCGAAGTACGAAATGGCTCTTCTCACAGCACAATTTGAACCCCCAAAACCACTCTCTATGTGCGTCACTGTAGATACCTATTTTTAATATTTTTCTCAACGCAATTTGAATGTTTATTACCAGGGAAAGGATTTTGAGGACCTAAAACCCTATAAAAAGGCAAAATAAAATAGCAAAAAAGGCACGGAAAGGCACTAAAAACTGCCAAAAGGCAGAAAAAGGCACCAAAAACTGCCTAAAGAGGCAAAATAGGGCATTAAAAACTGTTAAAAAGGCAAAAACAGGTATTTAAAAATGAGAATAAAATACTAGAAAATCTAGAAAACAGGGGAAACGGTATGTATTTTTTAATAATTTTATTTCATCTGACGTATGCACCATACAATATTTATACCTCGTTTTTTTTTAAAGAAAAGGAACATCAAGGTTTTCAAAGATAGTTTAAAAACTAAAACTAAGATATTTTAATTGAAATGTAGGCACATATTTTAAATTCATATTTTAACTTCTCATATAAAAGCATAAAAGCCGTACTTTTATCACAAAAAAATAAATAAAAGAAAGGATTTCAGCACCTCTCTCAGCACCACCAAACTCTGCTATCAGCGCGGAAATTTTTTAAATTTTCCACTGCACAACAAAAATAACGGCTTAGGAATGATCAAATCAATGTAAAAACATCGATAAGTTAACGAAATTGCAATGTTGCCACTTAATTTTTTTCTTAGTTTCAAGGTATTTTTGCTAAAAAAAAAGGTGGAAAATATTAAAAACGAAAGAAAAATAAAAAGGCGCTCGACAAACTTTGAAAAAGGCATTTTGTGGCATTTATAGGTAAAATAGGCACTAAAAAAAGGCATTTATGGGTGAAAAAGGCAAACTGCCTTTTTAAGGCAAAAAAAAGGCAAAATAAAAGTGGTGTATTTCTAATCAGGAGGACCTAATTCGTGCTCATTTTCAATCAGAAATGCTCTATCTAGCAGCAAACAAAAAAGGCAATTTCCACAAAATCCTTTCCCTAAGGACTGATCCTAACAAAAGTTGTAATTTGAAAAAATAGCCATGACCTATTAGTTGGAATAAATAAAGGAATAATAAAGAAATTTCATAAAAAAATTAACTTTTGTTGAAATAAGAACGACTTTTTTGGTTGTTTCTCCAAGGGGTTAAATGAACCAACGCGATCAGCATAGTTTTTTTAAGATGAAGAGTTTTTCTTTAGGCGTCCCCAGTGGCGGGGAAAAATTTAGTAAAAGGGGACAATTTTCCTCTTTCATTTGATACCCATATCTTCATCATTGCACAACCGCAAATATTTAAAAAAATTTTTGAAATGCGTATGTCCTAAAAATTTTAAAGTCCTTTAAAAAGGACTTTGAGTCAGAAAATGTAATATTGACTATGCCAGGATACTATAAATGACCTCTAGTTTCACGTCTATATCAACATTTGGATGGGTCTCGGCAAAGCAAAAATTTTTTTTCGCACGGTGTAATAAATGTAAAGTTGGTGTTTTCACTCAGTGCATCATAACTTTGTCATTTTTATTTAAATTCTATTGATGTTAGGCTTGATATTTGCTCAAATAATATATCTTTCATCTTAGATTTTAAAACCAGAGGAGATATTGGTCGAAAATTTAACTTTTTACAACTTTCACCGTCAGTAACTTCCCCAAATCTCATCTGATTTGGAAAATCTGTATGTTGCTGGAAAGGCTAAGGTATTATCTTTTAACAGATGGATGATTCGTTTACGAGATATGTGCTCATAACTGAAACAACAGGGAAAAATAGGTTTTTCGAAAACGCTTCTTAAGGTATCATGGCACGTTAGAAAGGGGAATTTTTAATGATTTACAAAATTATTTATTTTTCAGCTCCTTTATTATCAATCTTTTTGAAAATTTTTTTACAATATATTGAAGGTTTAAGGAACACAAAATTTTTTTTTTAGCATATTGTCTCTTATACAGGTGGAGCTGAAGTCGCGTAGAAAAAAAAACACATCCTCCATTGCGGACACTTAATCTCCGGATTGGCTCGACCGATTTTAAAAAAACTTGTTTAGTTCTTTTTATTAACTTATTTTTTACAAGAATCCACAACAATATTGAAGAAAAATTTTTAATGTAAAGTACTTTTTCTGGGAAAAAAGGTGAAAAACGCAGTCAAAATTTGACACTTTTTTTCAAAAAGCTCCTATCCTTTTATTTTTAGCGTTTTTTTTTCTGGTGAATTCCTGTGTCCCAAAGCTGTGTTTCAGATACCTTAAAAACATTTTTTGATTTTCAGTTTCGAATTTCGTGGCCCAAAGTTAGTCTAGAAAATACTTTTGTTTTTAGGCGCATTCGATTGACCCATTTTTTGTCGAATAGTGTAATCAAAGAGAGGGATAATCGATACATTTTACGGTTCCAAATTGGTGGCATCTCTGTCTTCATGTATGAAACAAGCGAAATACCATTTCAACTAACTAAATTAATCGGCCTCGATAGCTCAGCGGGTAGCGCACTGGCTTCTCATACCGAGCGCCCCAGGTTCGATTCCTGGCTCGGGCTGAAAAAAACACTCATCTACTTCTATCGCTATCCACATGAAGGGAATGAGAATTATAAGAATCGCACAAGTGCGCTCCTGGCAGACAATGGCAAAAACCTCCAAGTGTGAACGAAAAACTGCCAATCGCCGTTCGGATTCGGCGTTAAACTGTAGGTCCCCTCCCAATTCCCTTTCCCCATCCGCTTGAAATGTGTGCTGTAACATATGTTGGAAAGACAGTGTTGCATACGCATTTCAAAACGGGTGAAGTATGAGATATGACTCTCATTTTCCTTCCCTATCCCCCATGGGTATAGTACAATGGTCCAAAATGGACTGAGTGCTTGGAAGCCTTCCTGCCCATCCTCAAGAAAAAAAAAAAAAAAACAAAACTAAATTAATATTGTAAATTAATAATGTATTCAACATTGTTGTATTGTTTTTATATAAATTAGCTTTTGTTACATTTCAAATTTGTTTCAATGTCCACGTCAACCTATTATATATTTCGATTTTATTATAAATAAAAAAGGAAAATACATTCCTGTTTCTGCTGATTTTCGTTTTTTGATTCTTTTTTTTTTTTTTAATAATAATTATGTCAAGTCCACAGTATACAGTAGACCGGTAGATTTGGACACGGCTTCATGTTTCTTCATAAGTAGAAAAAAACCATGACAAATATTTTGTCAAAGAGTTTCTCTATTGCATTAACCCAACACCTCTCAAATTGCTCTACAATTCATTGAAGTGCAGCCCACAATTTCGATCAATTTTTGCGATTAGTTACTGCGCTGGACACTACAAAAATTGTCATGTTAGATGTGCTGCTGCGAATACAACAACGATTTCCTAGAATTTTCTTGTTTTTTTACATTTTGTTTTAAGTTTAAAACTACTGTGTATTATTAATTTTTCAAAAATAATTTTTCTTTTCATACAAAACATAGGCCGACTATGGGCAAGTTTAATCAATACTTTTGATTTGTATGTAGCCGCTCGCTCCGTTTCAACATTGAGCTACTCTATGTTAATTTTTTGCCAGTGCAGTTGCCATAAGTCGTGAACACTTCATGTGTTTTATAATTGCATTTGAATTTTAGTCATATTTTCTTTAAGAAATAATTTAAGGAAACCAACTCTGAATTACATTTAAGTTTTTAATCATATAACCTTCAAAGTTTAATGAAACAGTCTCAGTAAAAGCTGTGTAAACATTTTATAAATATACACTTTAATATTCAAAGAGTTCTGACCTGCATTAACTGATATACGTTCCATACACAAACCCAAATCAGAAGCTCTGCAAATGCCCGACACACGTACTGACGCCACTGCAGCCAGTCACTTGCTGACTCAAAGTCTTCATGAAGGACAAAATGGCTGCTAATGCAACAACTTCGACCAAACATAATGTCTCAACTCTTTTTGTCCATCGATTAACCGACTATTTTAACACTTAATGGACGCTTGCTGCCTCTTACTCAGCGCGCATTACAGCCAACAACAACAACAGCAGCCACCAACCTTCGAACATCCACTAGTCGGCTGTCATTGGTACAAATAAACTCATTAAAGGCTTAAATTTTCATATCAATTTCAGATAAAACACAAAAAGTCGTTCACTTAATGCTGCATCGAAGAAGCAAAAGCAAAAAACCACCGAACTTAAAATAAAAATTAAGCTAAAATCCAACTTAACAGCGACTCATTAAACACAAAGCAAAGCACAAAACCCTTAGAAATCGCAGACGCAATGATCGGTGGAAAAAAAATTCCCAGAAAACGCATAAAACTCTCGGAATTTAACTGACATTAGCGAAGTGGAGCAGAAAGTGGAGCGAGCGCGCACGCGGCAAATGCGCCAAAGAAGCGGCGTCCAAATTCGAGGACAGCAAGAGCAAGAAATTACAACAAAATTCAATCGGCTAATAAAATCATTTGTATGCACAACGAATCGGATCGTTAAAGTAACGAACTACAGGTCGTAAAACGCAATTCCATTAAAGATCCGCTTACAACAACAACAACAACAACAACAGCAGCGGTAGTAGCAGCAGCAGCAATAACACCACATGACAATGGCCATAACAATGACAGCAACTACTACAACAACGAAAGCCAAGTTTTTTTGGGGGCATAAACGCCAAACAACAAAGAAACGAGCCGCAATTACCGCTTAAAAGGTATCGCGCACATTGCCATCGCCGAGAGAGCAAAAGTATCTACAGAAATTAAAATGGACGCGTGCTTGCGCGGAGAGTCGCATCAAATCATTAAGAAACGTACAAATGACAACAACAACAACAACAGCAAACAACCAAATAAACTAAAATAACAAAATACAAAAGCAAAAAAGTACGAAAACAAGCAAAAGTCCAGAAAAAAATCCACAACAGACCAGAGGCGACGGCAGTGACGGTGACAACAACAAAACCCAATAAATGCGAAGTGAGCGGCCGCAGAAGGTTGGCGTAGTGCGAACAGGAGCAGCGGCAGCGGCGACAGTAGGCGGGAAGCGGACTGCGCCACTGACGAAAGTCTTCGACAAAACGCCCACAATTGTAAAAAACCAACAACAACAACAACAACCACAGATGAACATTTGAGTAGTTCGTTTGCTTATTGTGGCTCAGTTACAAATGCCTTTTCTTCTTCTTCTTATTCGTGCCACTCGCCACTGTCGTTGCAGATGTTGCCGATAACGCAAAATGCTGATAAGATTTGGGCACCAACAGCGCAACGTTGCAGCGACTGGAAAATGTTCGCAGCCAGAGTTGCAACATAAAAACAACAAACGGTGTGCGACAGCAGGTAATCCGCCTCCAAGCGGCCAAAGTGCCTAATCAAATAGGCGGCAACAACAACAACAATAACAACAAAACGGCAAACATTATATAGCAAAACAACAACAAAACGCCATAAACGCACAACCGACCAGACGCGGCGGCCGTTCGCCGTTTGCCGCTCGGCCGATGTTGGCTCGTAGATTGGGCCGAAAATTATGTCGATGATGACAAAACATGCCGCCAGCTACGCGGACTGACACAATATGACATCAAATTACTTACTTGGCGTACGTACGCGCGTCTCCTCCCGCGCCGACTGTCGGTCCGACCATTCGTCTGTCGTTCGTTTCTATGTTTTGTGTGTGCGCGTTGGCACGTCCGTCCGTACGCTGCTCAGCATATCGCTTGCCATATCGCATCGCATCACATCGCATCGCACGAATGTGGCAGTCCTGCCCGGACGGACACTTGGCCGGTACGCACAAACGAGCCGCTCTGCTGCTGTCGGTGACGGTGACGGTGACGGCGACGGCGACGGTGACAATTGCGGAGCGACGCGCGAGCGTTCCATAATCGCACCGTAATCGTAATCGCTGTCGTAGCATCTTCTGTCGCTTTGTCTTTCACTCGGCTTTGGTTTTGTGCTGTGCTTTTTTGCCATTTTGCCGTTTGTTGTTGTTGTTGATCTGCTGGAGATTTTTTGAGTAATTTGCAGAGATTTTCATATACGCGTTATCTGGCGCATTTATTGTTGTTGTTGTTGTTGTTGTTGGTAATAAAAATCTTTATTTTATTATTGTAGGTGTTAAAAGAAACGAAGCGAAGCTCAACGCAACGGACGGAAGGCTGCTCAAGTTGCTTGAACTTTCGGTATTCGCGCGTGTTCGACAAGCAATTTTTTGTTGTCTTATTTGTGCGATTTGTATTTCCATTTAAAGGAAATTTTCATTCACATAAAACCAACTCAGACTAGATCTTTTCTGGTATGCGGACTATCGAATTGTCGAAATGCCACAGCAGACTATCAGCATCCGAAATGTGGCTGAATGTTTAGACAGATGGGACAACACTTCACGAGAAAGTCGGAGAGGTTCTTACTTAGGCGCGTGATTTTCGGGGGCCGAATTTTATCTTTGTATGCAGTGATGTTAACCGTAGGGAAATTTCCGCTTTCTAGGGAAATTTGATACCCCGTAGGGTAGGAGGGAAATTGTGTCCAAATGTACAGAAATTTCATAAAACGTACGGAAATTTTGTAAAAATGTAAGGAATGCACATATGAATAGTTTTTATGTATGTTCAGTTTAAAAAAATTGGCAAGCAATTTCACCTGCATTAGAGAAGTGTTTCTAATTTTTTTGGAAAATCACAATCTGACAGAGTAAACCAAGGGTTAAAATTTTTATGGAGGAACATGATTTCATGGATTTTTTAATGTGAAACTTAGTAAAAAAAAATTGAACGATAAATAACACTGTACACAAAAAAAATAACAAGGTTCTGACAACGGATTCTGGTAGAGGGGGCCAAAAAAATAAACGTGTATCGGCGTTTTGAAAGTTTACGTCTGAATTTTTTTTTAGGGGGGTCAAAGTTTTCCCCTTTTTGCACATTCTCATGGTGAATCGGCATACGAAAACCATGTAACCTCACATTTTAGGTATATTATGTGTTCAGGAATTTAATGTAAAATACTACGAAGAACATTTTTGTGGAGCATTTTAACCCTGTAGCTCCTATTTGTATGGGTCAATTTGACCGTTTTTTCTAAAATGCCAAAAATGTCCTGTAAAACAGGACTTTTTAAGGACAAAATGTACCACGAAAATATTCGCCATAAAATTCTACTATAGGTCTCTGAATACACCAAAGCTCAGAAATTAACTTGAACCCCAAGATTTAACACAAAATGAAAATGTGTTTGTGTTTATTTCGTACTTATTCAAAATTGGTACTAAATGTCCTACAAAAATTGATTTTTGAGGGTTAGTGTGTATGGGAAAAATGATGAACGCAAAATTTCACTATAAGTCACCGTACAAAAGAAAGCTCTAGATATAATATATATAAATAGAAAAATGAGAAAGTTAACAACACTGTTTGTAGGTGTTTCGTTTAGTTGGAAAAGAGCTTAAGGAAGAGGAGCCAGTGCGTCCGGTTCCAGACTTTTTCTTCACGGACATTTTTAGAACGATCCATAAGTTAGGACGGGGTTTGCCTACAACTTTTGAGCTCAATTCCATTTTAAATCATATCTTGCACCAGCAATTTTTGTATTTGGAGGGGGTTTGAACCCCAAAAAGAGTTTATCGTTTTAGAGCACTGAACTTGTGAGCCTTCCGTTTGAACTTGCCATCTCAGACCGCTTAGAAATATTCATTTAAATAACTGAAACAGTCTCTGTACCTCTATTTGGTGTCACTAATATTTAAGAACGTGACTTTTCTGTGCTTGGCCTTTGGCCTACCAATGTAACCTAACCTTAACCCTCACCCAATCGCTACAGTTCGGATACTTGGAGCATCTGGGCAAGATCTGAGTTGATGCTGTCCATTGTTACTAAACCGAAACTCACACAGATCAATTTATGTATAAGGACTCAGCCGCCATGCAAGGACTTCCGAGCTAACTTGCTGAATTTATGGATACTACAACGTGCAACAAAAATTAAAAAAATGTTTCACACCGAAAAAAATTCATATGGACGTGAAACTAGAGACCAAACATCCTTTGTCCTTTTAAAAGGACTTCAAAATTTTGAAGGGGATAAAAAATAAAAAAAATATAAAAAATACTTAACCTCGTTGGAATATGGCGATATGTATATCAAATGAAAGAGGAAGGGCTCAAGAATTGAAATAAAATTTATTTGTTATCTATTTGTAAAAAAACAATATGAAAAAAGTACTTTAAAAATTTTAACCCTTTATATCCTTGAAAATTTATGTAGAATTTTCTTGAAAAGTAAGTATGTTAAAACCCAAAATCTCCTTGACCACGTGTTTTATTATTCTCGCTTCATTGATTTTGTATCTATTTATTATTTAAAATACTGATATGCAAATAAATTAGAATTTTTGTACTTCATTAGACTTGCAGCTTCCGCCTTTTTTTTTAATAACTTTCGAACCAATAAAGTTACAGTAGTGAAAGTTAGAAAATGAAAAGACGGTGCTATCAAAAATTCTGTCTTGAATTTTGCCTATGCTTGGCCATTGGCCATCAGGTGTAAACTAACTTCAACACTAGACCGCAAGTTTTCCATACCTACAAAGACTAGATATCATATTCGCTGATATCTCGAAAAGTACACATCGGATTTGGCTAATTTTTCACAAAATAAATTTTTAAAAAATATTGAATTTTTTGCGATAAAAAAATAAAAGTCGCCAAAGCAAAAGTTGATAGAAATACTAAAGAAAATACAGATATTTGAAAACGAAAGACCGCAATGGTCTTTCTAGTGTTAACGAACCCAATCGAAACAATCAGAAAACTTAGAGCATGCGAGCTAGAATCAAGTTGACGCTGTCTATCGAAATTCGAACATTCTGTCAACACATCGATTGCTGGGTTTCCCCACAAACCTTGTTCTGCCTTGAGTACAGTGGCGCACACACGATATAATTTTGGGGGGTTTTGCGTACAACCTTGAGCGCGATTCCATTTAACTTAACTTGATCAAGTATCTTCTTTGGCATTTCACATGTTGGCATTCTTTGGACATGTCCAACTTGAACCAAACGCTGCAACCTTACAAAAACAGTGACCTTCAGCTCTTTGTGAAGGTCACACGATTCGAGATTGCACCGTACCGCAGTCAGTTGTGTCTTATTTTGTATTATAAAGAGTGAGTAATTAAACTGATTTTATCCATTTTTGTTTTCACAAACGACTTTGAAATAAAAATAAATAAATTATTATAAAAGCAGTAAATAATTACAAATATTTTCATTTCCGCTTGTGTGTAAATTTTTGTTTAAAAAGTGTTATGTATAAAAAACAACACTTGAGATGTATCCTGCAAACAAAAAAAAGAAACAAACAACCCCAATGGCCCATAAATTGCCAACAAAGTCGCAGCGCAAATCAAAATGAACAACCGAAACCGCAAGAAAATGAATTACACAAACCGGAAGAGCGGCACAAATCTCAAAACCGCACTGAATATATTTAAGCTCGAGCACTTACCCACAGATACATAGTCCGACACACACAAACACACACACACACACACACACAAATTCAAACACACATATAGACAGAAGGAACTGAGTAAACCATTCTGCGCGCATTTGCCGCAATTGCAAATGAAGAAAAGCGAACAAAGGCGAAAAATATGAAAATCCACACACAAACAAATGAAAAAGAAACAACAGGACTCAACACAAAGAAGCGTTGCGCTGGCCGCAACGCGAACAATACACGAACCCTTTTGGCCCTCGGCCCTCTAAGCACTTGAAAAGCCATTCTAATGGGCCGCACAGCCAGGGGCGGCGGAGCTGAGGCGCAGCATGGAGGCGCGCACACAGCAAAACGTTGGGTAATCAGGACATTTGCATTCAAGGAAATCGTAAAATTATCCTGGCAGACACGTCGTAATTTAGCAACGCTGTCGGTGCGCTCGATTCGAACGGTTCGAAGACATGTCAGACGAACTCAATGGAGTCGGACTCGGTCGCCTGCCACAGTCAACGCGAACGACGGCTGCGTTGGCTAAGTGGGCGCAGCATTGGATCGAGTCCACCAACACCAACACGACTACCCATTGACAGTTGGAGCCAGTGGAGTGCGACCCAGCGCAGCTAACCTTGACGCGAAATTGTGCTGTACACCCAACACAGCACCCTCCCCACCGCACCGCACCGCACCTCACCGCACCAATGTCAAACGGAAGTCGACTGTCGTAGTTATGGTCAGAGCTGAGCGAAATCCCGACGTGCTGCAGCCGTTCTGGCTACCTGACAGCGGAGCGCTGAAGCGGCATGGCGCATGAAAAGCGGAAAACTCGCATGAATGGCCAACGAGCAAAAAGTATGCAACATGGATTCAATGTACATGTGGAGCAGAAGGCAACAACACAGCGCACAGACTTGCAACAAAAAATGGCAGCTGGCAAAGCCAAGCAATGGATTTTCCGTCTGGCTGGTTAGAATGAAAATTTTTTACCATGTCGCACCGAACAAATGGACTCGCTGCCTTTTTTGTGCGCTTCAATATTTGCCTGTCGTGTGCACATCTACAATTCTGTACCCATACATATCTATGTACATATGTATGAGTAAATATGTGTGCATGTGTGTGGGTCTATGCTTGTATGCTCGCATGTGCACATGAAAATGAAAATGAAAAAGCGGCACAGACGATGGGTAAACAATGACGCGCCTTTTGCCTTCGCCATGTGGTCTGCGTTTTCCGGACTGCATGGCCGACTGGGCGGCGATCTGAGAGCGGAAAGATAGTGTGGGGTAGCCACTGTGCTGGCTGCTGGTCATCCTGCTGGCCGGTGCACCTCAGACATTTATTTACGTGCTTCTGCATTCGCTGAAACATTAAATATGTGTCGGTTGGATGGTGGCGAAGAATAACTAAAAATCAGAGATATTATTTACAGGGAATTATTTAATGGATTTAAAAATTTTAGAGAAAAGCAGACATTTATTTCCAACACAAGACAGCGCATTTTGGGATCTAATGTTATATGTATAGATTTCCTAACCAGATGCGATCTCTTTTACACTAGAAAGACCGTAAGTTTTCCATACCTACAAAGACTTCCATATCATATTCGCTGATATCTCGAAAAGTACACATTGGATTTCGCTAATTTTTCATAAAATAAAATAATAAAATTTAAAATAAAATTTAATTTAAAATTACACATTGGATTTCGCTAGTTTTTCATAAAATAAAATAATAAAATTTATGTAAAATAAAATTCAATAAAATTTAATTTAGATAAAATTGTTCACAATAAAAGAAAAGTTGATAGAAATACTAAAGAAAATACAGATATTTAAAAATGAAATACCGTCAACATGACCGCAATGGTCTTTCTAGTATTAAATTCTAAAAAAAAAGTGCAGGAAATTTCAAAAGGAGTTATGACAACATTCAAAAAGGATTAGTTTTCTCACTGTATTACATATCATAAATTTTCGAATGATTTTCTTATAGATAATATAAATTATCTCCTCTGGTTTTAAAATCTCAGATAAAAGATATATTATTTGAGCAAATATTAAGCCTAACATCAATAGAATTGAAAAAAAAATGACAAAGTTATGAAGCACTGAGTGAAAACGCCAACTTTACATTTATTACACCGTGCGACAAAAAAAAAACATTTTTGTTGAGACCCATCCAAATGTTGATACAGACGTGAAACTAGAGGTCATTCATGGTAATCTGGCATACTCTGTTTTTCATTTTTTGATCCGCTGTACTTTTAAAAGGACTTTAAAATTTTAAGGACACACATTTCACATATTTTTTAAATAATTGCGGTTGTGCAATGAATATGGGTATCAAATAAAAGAGGAAAATTGTTTCCTTTTAACTAAATTTTCTATTTTGAACTTGAAATTCGATGCGGTAGATTGAAGTCATCGAAGAAGGGGGCCTCACTTAGAGTCTACTGACAAGAACAACTCACGATTGGAGTAGTTACGTATATTGTAACTGCTTCTACTGGCCTCCGAGTGAAAGTGCGGTTCGTGCCACACACACACAAACACCCTTCCCTACCTTACATAACCTAACTTTTACTACGGCTACTGACTACTGAGTCAGTGAAATTGGAAAACCAAGTATCCGTTGACAAAGTAAAGTGGAAGTATCAGTTTTAAAAACAGAGTACATAATAAAATCCATGAGGTCCATTGTTGTAAATGGGTAGGGGCTGACTCTAGGGCAACAATTAGGCCCTATACACTTTCAGTTGATGGGATTGTGATACTAAGGGATTCACTCCTTCTTCTAAAATTAATACAATAGAGTAAACAAAACTTATGGGATCTGTTTAATATGTTCTCTATCAAACATATAATATGATCGTTCTTAGGTCTTGAATTCCAGATTATTACTATTAAAAAAACTACTAGTAAAAAGATATACTCGTATACCTTCTCAAAGCACGCTCCTTGATATAAAAGCGCGAGCAAAATTTCTTCTGGGATGTGTTTAATATGTTCTCCATTAAACAATCTTCATGCTATGTGATCTCCTGTAGATTTGGAATTCCCTGGATTCGTACTAAATGCATAAAACTACTTGTAATAGGATCTATTCCTTCTTAAAACACGCTCCTTAATATAAAAGCGCGAGCTCTTGAATTCCAGATTATTACTATTATAAAAACTACTAGTAAAAGGATCTATTCCTTCTCAAAGTAGCATCTATTCCTTATTGATATCAAACCGCTAGCAAAATTTCTTCTGGGATGTGTTTAATATGTTCTCCATTAAACAATCTTGATGCTATATGATCTTCCGTAGATTTGGAATTCCCTGGGTTCGTACTAGAAGTAGAAAACTTCTTGAAGGATCTATTCTTTTTTTAGGATGGAAACTAAAGCACGAGCAAAATTTCGTATGCAATCTGTTTGAGATGATTTCCCTCAAACAATCTCAATGCTATTTATCATCTTCCGTAGATCTTAAAGTCTTACTTAAAGCACATGCAAATTTTAAGTATTTTGATTCAAACATTAATTAGCAACATTCACGTCCTATTGTATGATTTTATTTTTTATGAAAATATAAATTAATCAGAGAAATACAGAAAACTCGAACCCAAACTATCGTAAACTACCTAAAATGTTTCAACGAGAACAGTAAATCACGACTCAATCGCTGCAACACTGGCAGGAAAGTGCTTTTCCGTTTCACTTTCAGCAGCTTCAAATGGGTGAACGGCGCTCGATGGACAAATGCGAGTTAAGCTCTAACATATCAACACTCCACACACACACACACACACACAGAGAGAAAGAGAGAAATGTGCGGTGAAAATTTGCATAATTGAACCGCCGGCACGTTAGGGCGACGGACGCGTATAAATCGCAGCCGCACAATTTTACAAAGGACGAGCGTCGAGTGCGGCGCAGGTTTCCGTCGGTGTGCGCGCGACGAGAGCTTTGGCTGCAAGGAAATTTGAATTTTTGCATTATGCATTAAATGGACGCCGACCGCACACACACACACACAAAAACACACGCAAGTTGGACGCAACGCATACGTGCAGGTGCAGTGCTGTATACAAACGCTGCCGACGGCTAATGGCGCTGGCGGGCGACTACATTTGTGCATGGCGAGCTGATGTTGGGCACTGGCTATGTGCATGTGTGTGTGTATGGAATTTATTAGCGCCGTGGTCAGTGGCAAACGGCGGTCCACTTAAACACTCATACATACACACATACATGTAAGCAGAGCAGAAGCGTCGCGTTCAGTGCAACAATATGAAATTAGAACATGCACTTAGTACAGCTCATTGTATTTGTATGTGTGTGTGTGTGTGTGTGGCCAAAAGCACATGCAGCGCCGCCGCATTGGCCTCCCGAGCATATGTGCGAATATGAAATGTGTTGCACAGTGTGCGATTTAAATATGAGCTGACAGCGCGCTGGCGCTGAGGCGAATCAGATTCTGAAGTTTATGCATTTCGCTGCACTGCATTGCAGTTGTTGTAGGCAAAGTCCCAATGTGACGGCTTTGAAGCGGATCGCTCGCCGTTTGGTACGCTTCATGCCTACATTTTTTTTGTGATTTTGTTTATTATAATAAAAATGGCCGCTTTTGCATTTTATAAATAAACTAAATAGTTTTGTTTGTTTTATTTTGTTTTTTTTTCAGAATTTATGGTGCGGCTCGTTGTTTAACAGTTACCTTGGCAATTTGTTGCATTTGTTGTTTATTTTGCCATTTCTATTTGCTCCACTGCATAGATTGCCAGCTGCTGATAGCCGGGTTGGCGCAGTAACAGCCAAGATGGCTGCAGCAAAAATGCGGCAAATGCGCGCCAATAAGAAGCAAGAAGCAGCGCACTGAAATGTGCAAATAGAAACAGAGGCAATATGTGTGTGTGTGTATGCACGTAATAGAGATAAAATAAATGTTTGCAATGCTATGAAAATTCAGTGTAATACGCCTTGAAGTATTCCTTGATTATTTGCAATTCCACAGAGACACATCACAACGTACAACGCCGAACTTTGGTCCAAGATTTTATTAAACGCTTTCAGACCCTGTACGCACAGTTGTACTTAACTGGCCATAACAACCCGTTACCAAAAAAAGTTGAAGTAAAAGTTCTTTTCAGGCGATGTTACCAAGAGATGATAGAAATTCCTCAACTTGGTTCTTCCATCGGAGATATGGTCTCTCTCTATGCACAATTATGCTGGTACTCTAACACAGGACGAACTTTAATTAAGCTTTGGATAGTTTGCATCAGCGATTCTCAAACTATACCATGCCAGTACTCCCGTGGTACGCAATACCTTCAAAGCTGGTACAAGCTTGATCCACATTGCACATGAATGGTACTCGAAAAAAGTTTGACAACCGTTGGTTTAAATCATTCATAAAATTAGTAAAATTAATCGGTAAAAATATTTAAAAATATTTTTTATTTTATTATTTTATTTTATTTAAAAATATTTTTTATTTTTAAATATTAGGAATTATTTTTTCTATAACTAACACATATAAAAAATATTTTTATATATAAAAATATTAAAAATTATTCTTGATGTAATTAAAAAATATTAAAAAATAATTTTACGCAACTATTACAAAACATTACAAAAATAATTAAAAATATAAAAACCAGTAAAAATTTTCGAATAAATATTTTTATAGAATAACAACATTAAAAACTTTTTAAAACTAAGAAATTAAACAGAAAAATATTTTATTCAAAAATGAAAATCGCTCGAAGGATAATTTTATAAAATGGAACGAAGCACAAAATAAGAAAGAAGTATACAAATAATAATAATAAATAATAAAAAATAATAATATTGAAAAATGTTAACAAAAATAAAAATAAGTAAAAAATGTATTCAACATATCTAAAAAATATTTACAACGAAAAACACTTTATTAAAAATATACTTTCAAACAAATAAATAAAAACAAAACAGCATAAACATAATTTTACTGAAAAAGATAATTTATTAAAAAAAACATAACTAAAAGAGAAAGAACGGCAAAAAGTTTAACAGAAAGAATCATGTTAAAAAAATACAAAAATAAAAAAATCATTGTTTTAACAAATATTTATAAACGAAAAAAGAAGAAAAGGAATTATTTTAAAAGAAACATATTTAAAAAATTAAAAAATTAATTTTATTAAAAGAAAAATTTTTAAAACTAATAAAAAAGAAAGGCTTCCAAACAGTAAAATGTGTTTAAAAACTAAATAAACAAGAAAAAACAAGAGAAAATATTTTATTTTAAAAAAAGAAAAGAAAAATAAAAAATAATTTTATTAAAAACAAAACCTCAACAAAAATAAAAACTAAAAAAGAAAACAAAAATTAGTTCAGAGAAAAAACATACAAAAAAAATTAGAAACAAAAACGAAAACAAAATTATTAAAAAAATTTTGTTTAAATTTAGTTTGTTCTTTTTTTTTTAATTTATTACAAATTTTGTTTACAAATAAATAAAACCGAAAAAATAATAAACATAATATAAAAAACAAAAGTAGTTAAAAGAGAAAGAAATGCGACAAAATTTAACAAAAACAAAAAACAAATACCAAAATCATTGCTTTAACAATTAACTAAAAACTAAAGAAAGAAAGAAATTTATTAACAAAGAAACATTTAAAAAAATACGAAAGAAGAAAAAGAATTTTATTTAAAAACAAACATGTTTCAAAAATAAATAAAAAAGGCGTGTACTAAAGTTTAAAATGTTAAAAAAAAATAAAAAAACAATAACAAGAGAACGAATTTTATTAAAAAAGAGCACATGTTTAAAAATAAATAAAAAGAAGGATCAAAAAAACGAATTTTATTAAAAAAAATCAGAAATAAATAAAAAAGAAAGAAAAGAACCAATTTTAGTAAAAAGAAAACATGTCCTCAAAATTAATTAAAAAAAAAAATAAAAAAAGAAAGGAAAAGAAAAGAAAAGAAAACGAATTTTATTAAAGAACAACACATGTTTTAATAAAAAATGAAAATAAAAAAGAAAGAAAAAGAAAACAATTTTTATTAAAGAACAACACATGATAAACAAATGAATAAATAATAAAGAAAGAAGAGGAACACAAATTTTATTGAAAGATAAAAAATGTTAAAAATTATAAAACAGAAAGAAGAAAAAAATTACATTTTATTAATAAATAAATCGCGTTAAAAAGATACGAAATATATTTCATATAATTAAAAACACACAAAAATTTTAAATAAATATTTATTTAAATTAAAAATTTTTTAAAAACTATGTTAAATATTAAAACATAAATACAAATATTTTATTGAAAAATTAAAGTCGTTAAAAAAGATTTTTATTTTTAATTATGAAAAACTTGAATTTTGAACAACCGAATTGAAAGACTTTTTTATACATATGCTTTAAATAAAAAAACTCAAAAATAACTGTGACCTAAGAATTAGATCGACACCGAAAGGATTAAAAGCATGCAACATTTTTAATTTATTTCTTTATTGTTTTAAACTGATGGTCAGTTGTATCAATGTGACATCTGAAACGCCCATCAAAAACAATTTGAAAGAAAAAACTCGAAAGTATCACTTAATAATTGTTAATTGCAAATCACGATAAATCGATGCGGTGCGCCACTGGGCCACTGTTGGCTGGCTTCATCGCTTAATCGCGCCGCAGCCGTCTCACACGACTTGTACGACGCCATCAGATAGAGGCGAACGCGCGCCCACCGCATCCGATCAAGAATCGGCCAGACAAATCGCATAGCAAAAAATGTCAATGTGCGTTGCGCATGCGCGACGTGTCTGCGCGCATGCCACAAACAAAAACAAATAAACAGCGCACACTGAACATTGAACACGATTTTCTATATATTTAGAAAAATTAAATCAGATATTTATGAAAATGATTTCAGCGGAAACTGTGAACGCTGCAGTCACAGTCAAGAGCCAAGAGCACTGCAAATGCGGCAAAGGCATTCAAGTGCAACGCTGCTCCGCACTGCACCGAAGCCACCCACAACAGAAGCCAGCAACCGGCCGGCAGCGCTGTGCCACATTTGGAAAATTGCTGCTGTCGATGCCCACAAATGAGTGTTCGTGATTTTTGTCACTCTAATATTTTCCGAAAGCTTTTCCGGGCCTTTGGCCGTCAGTCGAGTGCAACGCCAATGGCGCTCATGAGTGTTTAACATGTCTATGTGTGTGTGTGTGTGTCTAGCTGTGTCTGTATTTGATGTTAATGTGTGTGTGTGTGTCTGTGTTTGTGCATAAACGCATGTTGCGTGTAATTTTGATTTTAATCTCTTCAAAATGTTTTATTTATATGAATGCCATTGTTGTTGTTGTTGTTTTGTATTGTTGTTGTTGTTGTTGCTGCTGTTAACCTTTTGTTTGTTTTTTAAATTATGTTATTTGCTAGTCTCTGATTTTTTTTCTGCAGCCCGCTTTACAATTGCTGGCATTATGTGCGCTGCTGTTTCGGTATCTATGTGCATTGTTGTTGTTGTTGTTGTTTTTGTAGTTGAACTGAAGCAGCAAATTATAGGCAACAATTAAATGCGGTATTAAATTGTTGCTATGTCTGTCCATTTGCCAGTCTGTCTATCTGTCTTTCTGTCTTTCTGACTTGCTGACTATCTGTCTATATATGTGTGTATGTGTGTGTGTATGTGTGTGTATCTGCCATTTAAGCTATTTGTGGCGTAATTTTACTATTTGCTGTGGCTTCTACAGCGCTTTTGTTGTTGTTGCTTTTGTTTATTGCTGTTTTTAATTTTTTGTTATTTTTGTTGTTGTTTTTCTTGTTGCTGTGCGCATTGATATAAATCAAATTCATTTTTACAGCATTTAAACAGAGTGTAATTTATTTGTTTAGTTGGCGTTTAGTCGGTCCGCATGTGCTGTGAGTGCGTGTGTGTGCGTGTGTGTGGGTGCGTTATGTGTCTGCAGCTGTAAGCACATTTAGTGAAATTAAGAACGACATTTATTTAACTATAATTATAGAACTGCAATTATTTTTGTGCAGATGTACATTTTTGTGTTTGTGTTTGTGTCTCCCCCTCCCCACTGTTAGCTCATTTTTCGGTATTTAACCATAGATTTTGTGAATTACAATTACTTTAATAATACATTTTTTTGGATTCAAAACTATTTATAAAACTTATGTGTTTGGAAAAATTCAGATTTATTGAAAATGTTTAATATTTGAACAAATAAAAGTGTTGCAAAGAGAGGCGGCTACGATGTTTGAACCATTTTAGACAATATTTGTATATTTTTTCTCTAATCCTTCTTCAATGTACAGTACTTTTCGTTTATAACGAACCCGTTTAAAAAACGAACCAATTTCAAAAGTACGCGCTGTATGTTTTCGCTTATTACGGACCCCTTTTAAAGCGAACTTTCGGTTAAAACGAACTATTTTGCCCAGTCCCTCGAAGTTCGCTTTAAGCGAAAAGTACTGTATATGAAAAGTTATTCATTGTTTGTAGAGAGTTTCTTTTGAATCTTAATTGAAAGTTGTAGAAAAGAAACCCATTATTTTCTCAATAGATGGCTTTGGTAATTAGCATCATTCTTTAGTAAATTGTATCTGTTGTATGAGTGCGATCGAGTTAGATTGAATGACAATAGAAAGATAAGATTTCATACTTAAAATACTTCTCAGACACTTTTGCGATTGCTTGACGCAGTTTTGTTTGAGCGATCGTCAAAGATGGACACCAGCAAAGAGCAAATACGCCAAATTTTATAGTTTTTCTTCAATAAAGGTGAAAATGCAAGTAAAGTGGTTGAAAATGTCAGTGGCGCACGCACGAGGGATTTTAGGGATTCCAATGCCCCCAAATATCTGTTATAAACATTTTGGGTGGGGAAGATGGTTTCAAATTGTTTCGATTGTTTAGAAGCTAAGCATTGCTAAACTACTTAATTGCAACAAAATGAATAATTTTTTAAAGTGGATGGGTGGCTGGTGACGAAAAGTGGATCCCTGACGACAACGTCAAGCGGAAACAGTCGTAGTTGAAGCAAACGATGCCCACGTCAGGGTTGATAGGGAGGATTTGCTGTTTGTTTGATGGGATTGGCAAGGAATCATCTACTATGAGCCGCTTTCCTACAGCTAAACTCTTAATTCGGACCTATGCTATCAACAATCCAAACAACTAAAGAAAAGGCAATCACCCAGAAGAGACCAACTTTGAACAATAGGAGAGGAATTGTGTTTCATCAGAAGCTCCGGGAACTTCTTTGGGAGATTCTTATGCATATTTTAGTCCGAACCTGGCACCAAGTGATTACCACCTCTTCCTATAAATGGCTACTAATTTTGTTGGTAAAAAATGTGCTTTAAAAAAGTTCGTGAAAATTGACTGTGCTAGCTGTTTGTTCATAGGGGCGAGGGTTTTTATGACAGACGCCATATGGAATTACCTTCAAAATTCCAACAAGTTATCGAACAGAACGGTGCATATTTCACCTAAATCGGATCATTCAAACAATGCTAAATAAAACCTTCAATATCATGGAAAAATAATGGACTTCATTTTGCATTACTTTATACATATAGCACATTTTTTTTATAATGACGATTTTGATTTTTGAATTGATTTTTATCGGAGCTGAAAAATAAAAGTTGATATATCTTTTAACTATTATACAATTTTTGAATTTTGTATGCTATTTTGTAAAAGAATTTAGCTAGCATTTTATACACTTTTGTGTCGGTTAAAATCTTTTACAGATATTACAGCATTTTACATTCAACTAAGTTTATACAATTTCGCTAGCATTTTAAATAATTTGAATATAAACTTAAGATAATGAAATTTTGATTTATATAATATAATAAATTTTTTTTATAATGCCGATTTTGATTTTTTAATTGATTTTTATCACAACTTATGTTATAAGAAATATAAAATTTTTTGAATTTTTTTACGCTATTTTGTGAAGGAATTGCGCTAGCATTTTAAATAATTTATGTATAAATTTAAGATAATGTTCTTCTTTTTGTTTTACTTTATATAAACATTTTGTGAATAATGACGATTTTGATATTTTAAATGATTTTTATCACAACTTATCTTTTAAGAAATATTATAAAATTTTTTTTTTAATTTGTTACGTTATTTTGTAAAAGAATGTCGCTAGTATTTTATACACTTTTGCGTCGGTTAAAATTTTTTACACAAATTACAGCATTTTACATTCGACTAAGTTTTGCTCTAATGATCTCGATTTTCATTTTTTTCTTTTATTCAGATTTAGATTTCAGAATTTCTTTATATATTCAATGTTGATTAAGTTGGCGATGATCAAACTTGTGGTCCGCACACAGGAGGGAGGGTTTGATGGTTCGAAACCCGCCAAACAAAAAAATTGCTGGTACAAAATATGGTTTCGCATGGTATTCGGCTCAAAAGTTGTACGCAAAACCCCCCAAAATGAAATCCTCTTGCGCCAAAAATCACTCATTTCTTCCTTCTTAAATAAAAAAAATAAATGTTCTCTTTTGGAATAAGAAAATAATTAAAACGACAGCGAAAAGTGATTTTCACAATGAGACGAAAATCACTAATTTTTTCCTTCTTAAATTAAAAATAAATACATTTTCTTTTTTGGAATAAGGAAAAAATTAAATCGACAGCAAAAAGTAGCACTCTCGGTGTACAGCAGTCAAAAGTGAAATTTTGCAAAAACACTTGAAACGTTTTTTTTACAAATTATTGCCATCTCACCCTGTATGAAAAGAGTTACAAAGTGCTTATGTTCACAGGCAAAAGGTAAAATGTTACAGCAAAATGCAATAACACCAACGGCAACTACCATAACAACAATAACAACAAAAACAACAACGACAAAATTCAACAACCGAACAACGAACGACACAAGCTGCTTTCTCAAGAAGCGCATCTTACCACAAACACGTACACACACACACACCAACACAAAGAAACAAGTCGCACTTTATGGCTATTCATGGCTGCGAATATTGTCAGGCACGGCCACATCTTCGGGCCCGTATCTAGATACAAATTATTTATATCGACCTCATATTTTGCGCTCGACTCGCGAAAATTGCACATCTGCTGCTAAAGCATAACAATAACAACAACTACAACAACAACAACAGCAGCACATTTGATTTCCTTATTATTTTTGTTGCTCGCTGCAGCAACATTGGCCCGCAGCAACAGCCACGTAAAAAGGGTTTTCGTCTGTTGCCCCTCGTCCTCACTTTCCCCACCATTTAGCTGCTTTGGAGCCGAATTGCAATGACGGTGTTGTTGCATAGCTGCGAAGATGCTGCAACTGCCACTGCCACTTTTTTCTCCCTTTTTTTTGGCTTCGTTCACTTTGCGTTTTATTTATTTTCTCGCGAGTGTGTGTGACTTCTTTGTTTTAAGCTGCTGCTGCTGCTGCTGCTGCTTGGTATGCGATGCTGCATGCAGAAGAAGCCCGCCAGACAAATCGGGGCAAAAAATGAGGGAACACTTTGCCAATACTTTTCCCATGTTCGGTGCACACCTGAATGTGCGTAAGTGCCGATGCTGCACTGCACAAGTGTGCGCCTGTATGTGTGTGTGTGTGTTTGTGAGTGTTGGAGTATTTATGTCGTCTAATGTGGTGCAGATGCTTCGTTTGCTTTGCTAAAGCAATAAAGAAGAACAACATCGAGAAGCTCCACTTGGCTTTCGTGCACGTTGCTGTTGTTGTTGTTGTTGTTGCGCAGCGCTGCAACACTCAAACAAGTCGCAACATTGCCCTATCGCGCTCATCTATGCTTTGCATTTCAATTGCTGCTCCCTCGTGCGGCCACATGGCCCACAAGCTCCGTTAGGGCGTCGGGCTGCCTTCAAGTTTGGCGACAGTGCTGGGCTCTCTTTCTCCTAAAAGACGGAACATATGCGCTTTTTAAGCTACTTTGCTGCAGATGCTAAGTAGACGTTGGAGAATGTGAACCCAGTTTTATGAACTTTCTTCGAAGTTGAACTCACATTAAAGCGATTCAAAGCAGACGGACACGGCGCTGAGTTTCCGCCTATGATCGGAATTTAATTTCTGAAATGGTTTTCGAAGTCAGAAGAATGTGGTTAAACAACTACAAGTAGATTCAGAAATAAAATAATTTTCTTAGGAAAGTTAAAAATTTTGAAGAGGCTTCAAATTTGATTTGAAAAATGTAATATTTACCTTAGAAAAGTGCATCAAAATTTTAACGTTGACTGATTTTTATATGTAATTATAAATAAATATTCAATAGATCTGTGATTTCCGTTCTACCAGAGACTTCCGTTCTACGACTACAGAACATTGTGTGGCTGTTTTTAAAATGCCTGTCATTACTGACTAAGCCGCCGGCCAGTGGCGCACACAGGATTTCATTTGGAGGATTCCAATACGATTTGAAACTATATTTCGTACCAGTAATTTTTGTATTTGGAGGGGTTTGAAGTGGTGCTTCAAACTGTCTGGACTTCCAACCGTGCGGCCTGTCCGGACCGTTCCAACTGTCCGAACGGTCCGGACTTTCGAACAGTTGACTTCATGTAAAATTACACATTTTTTAAACGCAAAGTGTGTCTTCTTAGTTCATATGAACTTTTTGCAGTGCATTGAACATTGAACTATTTATGCGCTAAGTGACAGTGTTGAGAAAAAAGATAAAAATTTGCCGTTTTTGTATGGGAAAGTCAGACATCCTCGGAGAGTTCAAGTCCGGTCAAAGCAAGAGTTGGTGGGTATGTTGCCAATCAATGAGCCACCAAAACGAGGTAACAACGGTTGCAGTTGACAAAATCACTTTGGCGCTGTGTGGCGAAATGTTGAGAAAAAGAAGGACCGTTCGGACTGTTCGAACTTTGTTTGAAGCTTTAGTTGGAACCCCAATCCCCCCCTCCCCCCGTCACAGTCACTGGCTCATAGATAGAAATTTGACTTGCTTGTCTCTACGCAAGAAATTTTCAATCATACCGTCTGTCAGAAATCTGATTTGTCCTTCAAGTGAAAAACGTTGCCATTAAAAAATTAGTTAGCCTTCTACCACACAGTTCGATTAACACAACGAATATATATTTTTTATTTATATTATTTGTTTATATCAGTCAGTCTTAGAGGCAGTACAGCCCAATGTAATGAAATCAAAGATTAAAAAAAATGTGTTTTTTCACTGATGTCCATTGAGCGTCAGAATTTCTCCATCTCTCTGCTGGGTTCCTGGACATAGAAGTTTAGAACGGAACGAAATAACAGAGCAGTTAACAAATTAGTAAAATCAAAGATTACGAAAAAAAATCTGCTTCATTGATTTCTACTGAGCGTCACAATCCTCTATGCAAAATTCCTGGACATAGAAGTTAAGAACAGAATGAAATAATTAATGATTTAAAAAGGTAGTGAAATCATAGATTACGAAAAAAGTGTAAAAAGTGTAGTGTAAAAAAGTAGACTTTTACTAAAAACACAATATTGCAATTATTCAATGTTTTATTAAATTAAAGACAAACATTTGCAAAAATTGTGTAACGTCTTCCAGTTGTAGAATCCATTTGTGGGTCTTGAGAGCTCAAGTTAGGTTAGGTAAGTTAGCAGACCAGATCATCCACTCATAGACACTGTTCGGTCTCCAGTGGTACCAGTTAGAGTCCTTAATACAGATTAACGTAATACAGACGCAAAAGTGATCAGTTAGAATGTGGGTGTTCCTAGTTCAGCAGAAACCTAATGTCGAGCTTTGGGACCACATACCAGGATTTCATTTGGGGGGTTTGTGTACAACTTTTGAGCCCAATTTCATTTGAAACCGTATTTTGCACCAGAAATTTCTGTACTTGGAGTGTTTGAAACCCAAAAACCCTCTGTGTGCGCCACTACTCCATACCTAGTACGAGGGGCGGATTCAGAAAAATATTTTGGATGGGGTTTCAAAAAGTAATTCTTTAATATTCATAAATGTTTATGTACATACATATATGCCTTTTAATTTGTATGTAGTTTAAAAGTCGACCCTAATATTTCGGGGGGTTTAACCCTCAAAACGACCCCCTGAATCCGCCACTGCCTATTACCCCAAGAAGAACAAAGCCCATAAGTGAGCCCCTAAGTGAGTTAGGCGCAGTCTTAAGATAGCCAGACAGAAGTAAAGAATGTTCAACTTTGCTTACTTTGAAAGAAGTCCAAAGCATCAGAACATTCACTGCTCGGCTACTTGCCAATTCAAATTCAACTTCTGCAAGTACCAAATAACCCAATAAATAAATAAAAACACAAACACAAATAAATTTGAATAATAAAAAAATAAATCATTGCAAAAAAGTGAACCCACAAAGAAATGAAAAACTTTTCTCTGGCAATAAAAAAATTGCAGACCCAACAGAAATTATTCCCGAAAAGGAAACCAACAAATGCACAAGACACTCGAAGTAAACAAAGGAAACACAAAATAAGGAAGCGAAACTTTTGATTGTGGCTGTCAAGCACAAAACAACAAAAAAGGGAAATTGTACGAAAAAAGAAAAAACACACAAAATGAGCAAAACACTCGAAAATGGCAAAGAATGCCAAAGTGTAAAAAGGGTAAAATGGCCGAAGGCAGCGCGGGAACATGTCAGAGCAGCAACAAAAACACACATCGAAGTGGGAGGCGAAAACACAAAAACAAAAAAAAAAGCGCAAAACAAACAAGCAAAAACGGCAAAATCCGAGCAATGGCGCCAAGCGGAAGGAAGGAAGAAATGCTTCATGATTGTGTGGTGTGAAGGCGAAAGGATGCGCCGAAATAACGACGGCGACCGACACTTCCCGTGGCCATTGACAACGGCACAAGCACAACAGCAACAAAAACCGCACACACGAAGAAGCAGCATGGAAAAATGTGCAAAGGCAGCCAAGCGATACAAACGGTAGACGAACATAAGTTTGCGCGCTTCAGCTGTCCGGCCGCGGCGACAAATGTGTCTAAACATTCTAATGCGGCGCAACATGCGGCCGTTGCATTGCGTGCAGCAGCAGCAGCAAGCTGACAACATGTGCTGGCGAAAATGGACAGTCATGACTGCAGTTGCCGGCCCGCACGCACACACACACACACACACGCACAGCTAAATACAACAGCAGTAAGTGGACAGGGGAAAAGGAAGAAAAATTGTGCAACAACAGACAACAAGAAGAGCGACACATATGCCGCTTCTGCAACAGATACCGGCCAGCTTGCACGTCGGCAACGCGACAGGCGCGGCCATGGGGGCCGCGGCGACACGGAGCGCATGAAGCCATCTCGCTCGCGCATAAGTCAAACGCAGACAAATCTGCACACATGTTAAGGCCATAAATAAACCGCATAATCGCTAACGGAACGATCGATTGTTGTCACTGTTTGACAGCGTTGCTGGTGCTGCCGCTGCCGTTGTTGCTGGCCCTGCCAGGAGGTGGTGGCAACGACGACGGCAGCCGTAACGACAACGCAACGCAACGCATTGAACAACGCACTCGAGCGTGTTAATCTAATAAGCCAACAGCCACAGCCACAGCGAGCCGCATCGCCCTGCTCCGGCCCGAGCGATGCGCTGTGCCGGCAGCCGAAAAGAGACAGCGAACACGCACGCCATGCAACTGGGCCGAGCGCAGAGAGTGCAGCATGCAGTTTTACCGAAGAGCAATAACAACAACAATAGCGCTGCGCTGAGCAAGTGTCTGTGTGTGTGTGGATACTTGAATGAGCGCCAAAGCGCAGCATTGCCAGCTCCAAGAAAAATTCCACACACACACACATCTATGACATAAACTCGCTCAGGCCATCTGCGCGGCTGGCTGGCAGTCAGTCAAGCAAGCGGCCAGCTGGCACAACCGGTTTCTCTGCTGCGGCTTCCAATGAGCGCTGTTGTTGCTGTTGCCACGCTGTGTGGTGTGTGGTGAACGCCCTTCAGCCCACAGGGCGCGCCACGAGTGCGAGTGAGCGCGCTCCACTGGCAGCGAGCACATTGTCTTCTCCAATTAGCTTCGTTTCGCTTGCACTCGAGCGCTGGCAGCAGTTGGCCCTGTCTGGCGCGTGCGTTCTATGCGCTGCGGACAACCATTACGAATGGCAGCAGCTGCAACAGCAACAACAACGACGGCCCACACACCCAACCCCCTTGCGAAGGCGAAGCGCTGGCAAGACGGGCTGTCAAACCACTTCGGCGCTTCGTATTCGCCTGTCAAGTGCGGTGTGTTTGTTGGTGTTGGTGTTGCCTGACGTGCGCAGTGACGTATAGCGGTTTTCAGCTGAAGTGGGGTTTTCTTGTGAGCTGTGATGCGTTCGAGCTGCAAATGCAACTTTTGAATGGTGATTTGGAGATAGAGAGATTTGGTGCTGCTCGTTGAAAGACGTTTATGCAATAAAACTAATTTTTTTTTTAATTTTTTTTAATACAGTTGAATCTCCCAAATCGCAACTCCACAAAACCGAACTACTACTAACTTCGCAGAGAGTAATATATTACTCTAAAAAAGCAACTTTTTAGTTGCATTTTCAGGGCGGTTAAAATTGTTTATCATTTAAAAAACTTACATACTTAGAAGCCTTGCATTTTAACGAACTTCTTTTTTAATTTTTTTTATTAGCAAATCAAATTTGTTTGTCTCAAAAAAAACTAGCTACTTCAAACCAATTAATTTGAATTTATATTTATTTTTTTTTACTGAAATATTTGTTTTTGTACTAATTTTATTTTAAATGAAATATATGTACATATTTTTGTTTCTGAAGTTACCCTGTTTTGAATATAAAATGCACCTCTTTCTCAATAAAATGTGATTGTACTGAAAAATTTATGATTTTCAAATCCGCCCAATAAATGCAACTTTTGGCTATTTGCAACCACTCCTGGAACAATTTGGTTGCATTTTGGGAAATTGGACTGTAATTAATTCTGATAAAAGGTCAGTATGCAGCTCTCAAGAAAAGCGAAAACTTCATATAAAAAAAGCTCAAGAAATGTTCAAGGAAATTTCCTTGAGTCATATTTTCTTGAGGTGTACGCACCTCACAAGAAAACTGATTCGGTTTTTTAATACTTTTTTTCATTGAAAAGTGAAATGACAAGAATTATTTCGGCAAGAAACATATGCGTACCTATTTATTTCTCAAAGGAAAAGTGACAGCTTTCAAACGTCAAATTTACTTCACTACTACTTTTTCACGCTCAACAAATATACATATGCTCGTTTTTTCTTGAGCGTTTTCTTGAGAGCTGCATACCTACCTAAAGGCAAATACCAATAAGAAAGTATTGTGGTTGTATTATTGAATTTCTTTTAGTATTTCAATTTATTATTTTCACTGTAATATCATCACTCTTTAGATAATCACTTCTCTCGTCTTTAAAATTAAACAAAAAAATTTAGAAAAATTCTAAAATAAATTCCAACTACTAGTTTACATATTACTTAAATTCTTGAAATTTTTTCTTTTAATCCAAATTTGTTAGGTTTTTTAATTCCAGTGTACAAACGATTTCAATGTTTGAACTTCTAATCTAAAAGTCTTCTGAGAAGGTTGATTCCATAAAATTAGTATATGTTCTATAGAGGGTTAGTACTTTGAAGGCAATGAAATAGATTTAGAAGAATAAATAGAAATCTTTCAATTTATAACACAATTTCGGGTATTTTTTGTACGCATTCAGATATGAAATTAGTTTTTTGTAGTATCTTTTGCAACACTTTAAAAAAGCATTCGAAGTCCAGTTGAAATAAACTATTCAGGGAATTATCAAAAAAATATTTTAACACTTTTATTTTTATTTAGCGGCGGTTATTATAATTAATTCAAAATTGTTATACACAAATTTTTATTTTATATTATCATAGTATAAGTAGTAAGAACAAGTAGTAAGTATAAGTAGTAATAACTGACAGTATTGTATAGATGACAAAATTTACTATGTAATTTATTTCTAAGGAAACTAACTGGAAGCAAATTGCATTCATTCTTGAGCGTGTTATACTTAGTACTCTGATTTAGTAAAATCTTGATATTGTAGTTCATTTTTAAGACCATTTATAGAATAAAAATTTATTTAAAGGTACACAATTTCACTGCAATGCTTTTACAATAACCATAAAATTCTGGCATTCTAAATATTTATTGATTTTTTTATTAATATTTAAGACATTCCAGAGTAAAAAAGTGAATTTGAAGATAAAAAAGTCATCGCCATCTTGTTGTTGTAACTACAAAATCAAGCAAAGCTATATACTACAGTTGCCATTAGGAATTTTAAAAATTGAGAAATTGTTGAGAAAACACCAATTTATGAACCCACAACTGTTACAATCTTGAAGTTAGAAAAATAAATCTATTCAAACTCGCTAAAGAAAATCTAAGAGTCTTATGCCATTTCAATTTTAAATTTCAGAAAGTATTTCGGAATAAGAAGCCAATTACTTGATTCAAGAAGTTACAACTATTACAATTTAGAACCTAGAAAATGAAATCTACTTAAACTAAGCTAAAAAGCTCTATTACAAATCCTAATCTCAATTTTAAATTTCAGAATGTATTTTGGAATAAGAACGCTATTACTTCGTGTACACTAAGAACACTTAAATTAAGTCACCATTATTCTAGGAATTCAAAAAGTGTATATCTTTCTTAAATTAAGAGACACATTGATTTAAGGAGACACAACTGTTACAATATTGAAGTAAGAAAAAGGAATTTAACCAAACTCATTTAAGAAGGTCTATTAAAGATTTTATGTCATTTCAATTATAAATTTCAGAATGTATTTCGGAATAAGAACCCAATTACTTCATAGACACTGAGAGCACTTAAATTAAGTCACCATAATTCAAGGAATTCAAAAAGTTGACATCCTTGCTAAACTAAGAGAATTCTGAAGTTAAAAAAGGAATCTAATCAAATTTATTCAAGAAACTCTATTACAGATTTTATGTAATTTCAATGATAAATTTCAGAAAGTATTTCGGAAGAAGAACCCAATTATTTCGTAAACACTGAGAACACTTAAAATTAAGTCACCATTATTCTAGGAATTCAAAAAGTTGACATCCTTTTTAAACTAGGAGATACATTGATTTAAGAAGTCACCACAGAAAAATAAATCTCTTCAAACTTATTTAAAAAGCTCTATTACAAATCTTATGTCATTTCAATTTTAAATTTTAGAAAATGTTTCAGAATTATAGCCCAACTACTTCATACATACTTAATACACTTTAATTTCCTTCCACTCTTTCAGTTCCTAACCTAACCAAAATAATCCCTTCAAATTAAAACCTTTCCAATTACGATCTCTGCTAACTCAGACTTCTCTCTCACTTGAAACTGTACATAAAATCTCTTGACTACATTGATCGGGGTTCGCATGCCCCATGCGAGCCCGCTTTGTGTGCCCGCACTGGCCGCGCTGGCTGTTGGTGGTGTTAGCGCTGGCCTCTTCTTCCCAGCTCGCTTGGCGGTGCGCTCGGAACAGCCTGTTTCATATTTTTACTGAATTCAGTTGGTCTGCGACCGTTGACGTGTTTGCTAGCGTGTGTGGTGTAGGCATATGCGTGTCTTTTTTGTTCGTTCGCTCGTTCGTTCGTCGATTCGTACGCTGGCTGGTTGTCGGTTGGCGTGCGCACCCCCACAGGCCACAATCTGCAATTCAGTGGCCGACGCAAGTTTGGCTCCAGCGGCGGCGACGGAATTTCGCCATCACGACCAACATTTTTCGCTGGATGTACGCGTCGCGCTAGCCGCTCCGCAAGGCCTCCAATTGCTTTCGAGTGGCGCTGGCGATTTTGGTTTGGTTCGCGCCTGTTTGTTTGTGCGACTGTCGGTTTGTGTTATTGGCAATTGGCGCGCTTGTCGCACACAATCGTAGAAAAAAGTTGGCGCTGCCGATTTGACGGTATTGTTGAACATAATTGCGCCGGATACGGACACGCTTGCGGAAGAAGAGCTCGCTGACTGGCTGGCGACGCACGCATTTTATCGCTTAATCGGGAATTATCGGGCGAGCCAAATCGCAGCGTATGCGAAAAATCGAAAGTGACAAAAAACAACAAACAACAACAACGCTAATAAGCCAGATGTGAGAAATGTGTGGCGGCAAAAAGCTACATCAAACAACCGTAACAACAACAACAATAATAATAATAAAATTGTAAAACAAAAGTGATGACTTAATTGCAACGGCTGACCGCAGGCCAGTGGACAGTGTGGCCAAATGTGAAAATTTCAAAGCATTCAAAATATACAACAACAACAACAACAGCAAGAAGAAAATGCAAATTATGCCAAATTGGTTAAATATGCAAAAAAGTTACAAATGCAAAATATGTCAGCACTGACAAAAATGTTGAAAGCGCACATTGGTGGCGTCAAGTGTCAAAACTTTGTATTGAATTGTCAAAAGTGACAAATAAATGAATAAATAACAGTGCCAGCAGAATTTGAAAAATTGTTCAATTTTGCATATGCAAATCTTAAAGCAAACAAAAAATAAAAAAATAGTTAAAGTTAAAATATACAAAATACATGAAAGTGAGTGATTTAGATGAAGAAAAAAGTAAGCATTGTCTGGGTGTAAAATTACGCGGTGATGGCAACATACAATCATAAAATTTTTGTAAATTTTTATTGGTCTGGGTGGGCAACATGCAGCTTAGGCGGTGTTCACATGGCACATTGCTACTTGGCTGCTTTTGCTGCTTTTTTATTGATCTTAGTGGCCGAAGGCAGCTTAGGCGTTGTTCACATTTTGCTGCTTTCGCTAATTTGTTAAAAATTAAAATGGAAAAACGTTACAGTGATAACAGCAGCAATCAGCAACATGTTGCAATAGCAAAGGCGACGGGAAAAGTTGCAACCATTTTTTCCAAAGTTATTTTCGGCCAATTCTGACAACTTACTGTTGAACTTTTTGACTGTAGGGCGCGCTCATTGTCTGACTGTCGAACTGAGGGCAGCTTAGGCAGTGTTCACAATTGGCTGCTTTCGCTAATTTCTTAAAAATTAAGATGGAAAAAGTTACAGTGATAACAGCAGCAATCAGCAACATGTTGCAATAGCAAAAGCGACAGGAAACGTTGCAACCGACTTTGCCAAACATTATTGGCGGCCAATTCTGACAACTTACTGTTGAACTTTTTGACTGTTGGGCGCGCTCATTGTCTGACTGTCGAACTGATGGCAGCTTAGGCGGTGTTCACAATTGGCTGCTTTCGCTAATTTGTTAAAAATCAAGATGGAAAAACTTTACAGTGCCAACAGCAGCAATCAGCAACATGTTGCAATAGCAAAGACGACGGGAAACGTTGCAACTGACTTTGCCAAAGTTATTTTCGGCCAATTCTGACAACTGACCCTTGAACTGTTGTCAACTGTTGAGAGAACTTTGAAATTGCCTGCCATTTGGCGTTCGTGATGACAAATGTGGACGAAATCGAATCGAAATTAAAAGCACACGCACTGATACGATTTCGAATTTTTTGTGGTCCGAGCACTTTTATCAACTCGCACACAGCGCAACAGTCGCTCCACATGTTGAAGAATCAAATTAAAACTCGAAAGTTATCAGCTATCGGCGCACACTGATAGATGATAAGTTCATTAGTTGACAAATTACGTTGGCGTTGAAATTGTCAAATATGACAAATGTTTGGCACTGCCACATGGCCCTTCGCCCCCCGTCACTATCATGGAAAAACCCCCAAAACCCACAAATTGATGAAAATACCTGAAGAAACGGTGAAAACGTGAAGCAAGTCGAAGAAATGAAAATGTAGAAAACGAAGAAAGAACAGAAGTAGAAGTGTAGGCAAACAAGTTATCAACTTCTCGATATGATACTATTGACAATTGCGATAAACATCACAATAATGCAACAACAACAACAACAATAAGAACAACGCATTCCCCAAAAACCACAATCGCAGTTATCAATAACTAAAAATAAGTAGACAAACTCGAATCGAGGGGAACGAGAAAAAAAACGTAAGCAAACATTGCCCGAAAAATCGTCTCGAGAAGTAAATATTATAGAATCAGCCCAAACTGTCGTCCAAGTATCGGCAGCACCGCTTGCGTAAGCAACTTCAGTTGCCAGCAGTGCCATTGTCGACCGACTGACGCACTGCCTGTCGCGCAGCTACCTGTCCTGGCCGCATGTGCCCCCACTGCTGTTTGCCAATCGATAAGGATCTTTAAAATGTTGTACTTTTTTTGACGTCTATCAGAAATCAAATACTCTTACTTAGTGCTGCAGCACCACTGTGGCCACAAAATCAACACCAGCAACAACAAATCGCAATTGAGCTCGCCCGATAAGCGACCAGACAATGCCCGTTGGACTAATAAACGTTGACGTTGGTGTCAAAGAAAAGAATACAAAAAACTGTGAGTGCGCTACTTGAGAAAAAAATCGGACAAAATTTTTGGTCACTTGACAGTGGCCATGACTGTGACAATTAGTGCATAGAACTTACAAATTTCAAGAATGATTTTTTTGCATTCAACAGTGAGTTGATTTGCAATGCCGTCGGCAGTTATTACTTCACTTGCTGCATTGGCTTTAACCCTGCACCTACTATTGCTCTGCACTCAAATTGTCCAAATATTCCCAAATATTGAGTGCAACTAATGATGCGTTCAATTGACACCAATGACAGAAACATTAATTTATTTCATTTTTTTTAATTCTTCAACCGTTCTTGTTGCGTTGCTGGGTGTCATTGCAAGGTGAGGTCTGCCGATTTGCGGTCAATTTGATGTGCATTGAACGGTGGTGAAATGGTTAAAAAAAATGAAAGATCGTTGTGAAAGCGTGTGGCGCGTAATTGCTGCGTGCGCCTTTGCACTCAATCAAGCGTTAAACTGTCGAATGAATTGATCCTTTGGCAGGAGGCGTTAATTGTGGTGTCATGTGTTGTTGTTGGAATTTTGGGCGTGCGCCATGCCAGCGGTGGCAAAAATGTGTGTGGCGCCAAGGTTGGGTAAACATTTATCCGTAGACTAGTGCGTTGATATTGAATCTGATCTTGCATTACATATCAATTTGTTGCGGATATTGAATCAGCGCGGTTTGCTTATTAAAAGTCTAGAAAAACTAGTGGATTATTAATTGAGAATCTTTAAGGGTTTTAGAGGGAACAAATGATTTTAGTGATAAAGGAAATCTTTAGTGAATTGAATCATTTAAAAAAGGAAGAATGTTTATTGTTTTCGTCCTCTGATTTTCAATCTATGAAGATTTATTTGAAGCCATTTAGCAAATCTTTTCTTGAGGTGTTTCAAAGCTTAAACTTCAAGTAGTGAAGTTGGTAATTTTAATGTTGTTAATGTAGACAAATTCTTTGGATTCTTGACTAATTAGAAGTCTAGAAAAACTAGTGGATTATTAATTGAGAATCTTTAAGGGTTTTAGAGGGAATAAATGGTTTTACTGATAATGAAAATCTTCAGTGAATTGGATCATTTAAAAAAGGAAGAATGTTCAATGTGTCCTTTCCCGGCTTTTCAACTATCTATCTAGTTTCATTTGAGTCCATTTAACACATCTTTTCTTTAGGTGTTTCATAGCGTTTACAAAGCTTAAGCTTCAAGTAGTGACGTTGACAATTTTAATGTTGTTAATTAGTGTAGACAAATTCATTGGATACTCGACTTAGAAATCTAGAAAAATTAGTGGATTATTAATTTAGAATCTTTAAGGGTTTTAGAGCCAATAAATGATTTTACTGTTAATGCAATTTTTTAGTGAATTAGATCATTAAAAAAGATAATACTGTCCATTGTGTCCTTTCTCTACTTTTCAATCTATGAAGATTCATTTGAGTCCATTTAGCAATTTGTTTCTTCAGGTGTTTCAAAGCTTTTACAAAGCTTAATTTTTAAGTAGTAAAATTGGTAAAATTGCTATTTTTAATGTTATTAGTGTAGACAAATTCTCTGGATACTTGACTACTTACTTACTTAACTGGCCATAAGAACGCGTTACTGAGTTACGGTCTCTACTTTTCAATCTATGAAGATTCATTTGAGTCCATTTAGCAATTTTTTTCTTCAGGTGTTTCAAAGCTTTTACAAAGCTAAAACTTTAAGTAGTAAAATTGGTAAAATTGTTATTTTTAATGTTATTAGTGTAGACAAATTCTCTGGATACTTGACTACTTACTTACTTAACTGGCCATAAGAACGCGTTACTGAGTTACGGTCTCTACTTTTCAATCTATGAAGATTCATTTGAGTCCATTTAGCAATTTTTTTCTTCAGGTGTTTCAAAGCTTTTACAAAGCTTAATTTTTAAGTAGTAAAATTGGTAAAATTGCTATTTTTAATGTTATTAGTGTAGACAAATTCTCTGGATACTTGACTACTTACTTACTTAACTGGCCATAAGAACGCGTTACTGAGTTACGGTCTCTACTTTTCAATCTATGAAGATTCATTTGAGTCCATTTAGCAATTTTTTTCTTCAGGTGTTTCAAAGCTTTTACAAAGCTAAAACTTTAAGTAGTAAAATTGGTAAAATTGTTATTTTTAATGTTATTAGTGTAGACAAATTCTCTGGATACTTGACTACTTACTTACTTAACTGGCCAGAACAACCCGCTACTGGGTTACGGTCTGCTACAAAAGTTCTCTCCAGTTGATTGAATACTTGAAACTAGCAGTTCAATTCTGAACGTAATGAACAATAAGCGAACTTTATTAGAAAGAAGTTTCCAACTAAAAATAATATCCAACTTCGCGCCAAAATGAAGATCTCAAGTAGATATACTAGTATCCTAGAGAAATATAGGAGTTTCTTCAGAGTTCCATGTTTCCACGTTCAGTAATTTTTGTAGACCCAATATTTTGGTAATGTTCATGAAAAGTTTTCATAAAAATACCCGTTCAAACTAAGCATACATTGATATTAAAGATATCAAAGATATCAAAGAGATAGTGAGGCTAATGTGGGAATCCGGGAATTCTTGTTGTTTCCAACTACTCCAAAGTGTCGTGTTTGTACATTCGTCATGATCGATTGAATAGTTTTCTGGATGTCAGAGTATTTTTTTCTGACCCCATCATACATTCCCTTAAATCTGAGCGTACAAAAAATGTCTACGCTCCATGTTCTACGTTAGGCCAATTGAGCCTTCAACTAATCAGGAAAATATTAAAATTGAATATTGAAATATTCATGTAGGAATCCTTGTAGTTCTCAGCCACTTCAAAGTTCCGTGTTTGTACATTCGTCATTATCGATAGTTAGTATGACTGAACAGTTGTCTGGATGTCAGATAATTTTTATGAATCATTTCTCGGCTATGTTCATGAAATATCCCTTCAATCTAAGCGTACAAAAATGTTCAGACTCCTTGTTCTATGCTTGACTACTCGAGCCTTTAACTTTCTATAGTTACAGTTAGTGTGTAGATTTCTAGGACATAGCAATGCTCAAGTAGCAATACTTATAGTTCCAAGTGTCATAAAAGACGTAGTTGCTTCATTTCAATGTGGTTCAATCTAACAACGAGCCATTCCTTGGTGCTTAAGTGAAGTCTATCAGCAAAAGGCTGCCACTTCAACCAAACCTAACTCGGTGTGCTTCTCGACTTACACTCTGAATAAAATTTTTTCAGTTCTGTATATGGAAAAATTAGTTCTCCTAGTCGTTGTTTTTCCTCTGTTTTCTAGCTACAAAATACTCGAACATTTGATTCATTGCAAAGGCCTCAACACAGGGTTTTTTTACAGTGTTTTCTTTCAAACTCAGCAGACAGAAACTTCTCTGATTTTGTAATGGTTTACAAATTCTTTACACAACTTTTTTAAATTTTCTATATTTCAGTTATGTTTACCTTTAATAATTTTATGCAACAAAACACTCAAGAACCTCCTCGACCTACGCACAAATTCTTTAATTCTTCAGCTCTGCTGGCGCTGGCACCTGACGGCCACTTCAGATCAATGCCGGCGCTATGCAGCACCTTAGAAAACGCCCACGTTGATCGCTTCCATATGTCAAGAGTGCGTCTTCAATCTGAAAACCACAAACACTGTTTTGACTTGCCGAGCAAAACAATTGGCCGAGCGCTCAGGGAATTTTAACAACTGCCAAATGAGCAAAAGCTGCATTGTTTTGCTGTTTATTAGTCTGACATGACAGCGTAAACAAACACACTCACACAGTTTGTGGCACAAAGGACACAATTGTCTGACTCGAGTGCGTCAACGGGTGCAAAAAGGCCAAATGAATTGAATTTTCCAAGAAGCACTTTTTGGCATTTGACAGCCACAACAGCAGCAACAGGACACCGCACCGTGCGGCTGTTCATTAATCATTTGACTGTCGTGCCTTGAAGACGAAAATATTCCCACACTTTGCCCACACAACCAACACAAACACATGTTTACAATTTGATGTGTTAAAGGTGCAATGTTCGTTTTAATTTACAATTTTGGTCATTTAATGTTTACCTTTAGTGTATTTTTTTTGGCTGTGTGCATGTGTGTGTGTTTGTTTGTGTGTGTGTGTTTGTTGCTGCTTGACAGTTTTATTAGATCTGCACTTGAACGAATTTCGTACAAGCCATGCGATATAAAAATGTTTATTGCAACGCAATAATCCTTTGAAATTTCAATGTTGTGTTGTCTTATCGTTGGCTAATCGGCATTTAGAGTTTTTTTTTGGTAAAATGTATTTAAAGAAAATATCAATATGAACTTTTCACTTGCTCGGCAAATGAGTGAGTGAATGAGTGAAATTTTCTATGTTTAGTTCGAGGCAGTCGAAACAGGCGCGTATACTGAAATATTTAACACAGCACTTTTTTTCAATAATACTTTTTGGCAAGAATTAAATTTTTTTTAATTTGTTTAAATTTATTTGAAAAAACGTATATACTCTTTCAACACAATAAAGCGAGGGCAGCTTTTGAGATTAATTTAGATGTAACGTTTATTTGTCAGTTTGTAGTTGTCTCTGACCATTTTGTGAGAACAATTAAGTTGAGTTTTGCACTTAGAGAATTCAATTCAATTTCGAATTCATTGTCTGTGTTTTCATAAGAAGAAGTTTATACGTAAACTGTGCTGTCAGACAGATTCATAGAGTAGACTGCAAAATATTATAAAAAGTCCTGGGTAAATTTTTACCCTGTAGGGCTCGCAGGGATCACAACCATCTGGCCATCTTTCCGACTTGGTTATCTAGTTTGCAGTTAAAGCTGTCATTCTTTAGACGATTTTGGAGTTTCAACGAAAAGAGTAAAAGGCTGGCAGTCTCCTTGCATGCCATGTAAGCTCCAGCACCGTAGTGATCTAAAAACTCCCCTTCAAGGGCTCAAAAGAAGTGATGAGTGAGTCAGTATTTCGTGGCTTCAAGTTTAGACTAAACCTACGTCAAATATCATATTTTTTTCTTGAATATTTGGTTCGAATCTGAATTAAAGAATTAAAACTATCCAACACTTTTCTTTCTTGAATATTTTTGGAGTAAATTCAAACAACAAGAAAGAATTTAAACTCATCACAGTAATTTGTTGGTTAGACTTCCGATTAAAACTTCAAATATCCAATTCTTTTCTTTCTTACATTTTTAGGTAGTGAATTCGAGAACAAAAAACAATTGATCGCATTACTTGAATATTTGTAAAGTGAATTCAAATAAGCAGAAACAATTCAGACCAATCACAGTAAATATTTGGTTCGAATCTAACTAAAGCAATTAAAACTATCCAACACTTTTCTTTCTTGAATATTTTTGCAGTAAACTCAAACAACAAGAAAAAATTGAAACTCATCACAGTAATTTGTTGGTTAGACTTCCGATTAAAACTTCAAATATCCAATTCTTTTCTTTTTTACATTTTTAAGCAGTGAATTAGAGCAACAAGAAACAATTAATCGCATTACTTGAATATTTGTAAAGTGAATTCAAATAAGCAGAAACAATTCAAACCAATCACAGTAAGTCATTGGTTCGAGTACGACTAGACCAGTTAAAAATATCAAACATTTGTCTCCTCCTTCTTGAGCATTCTTCTTCTTCTTCTTTAATTCTTCTTCTTCCTTTCTTTTCTTTCTTGAATATTTGTGGAGTAATTTTGAACCATAAGAAACAATTAAAACCCATCACAGACCATCAGTCGTTGGTTCGACTTCCGATTAAAACAACTTCAAATATTCTGTTCTTTTCTTTCCTTTATTGAAAATTTGTGTAATCAATTCGAGCAACAAGAAGCAATTCAAAATTTTTCACAGTAAGTCGTTGTTCCATTACGACTAAACCAATTCAGAATATCCAAAAATGTTCTCTTCCTTCTTTAATATTTGTGGAGTGAATCCAAACAACCAGAAATAGTTTAAACCAATGACAGTTATTCTGTGGTTCGAGTACAGTTAAACCAATTCGGAATATCCAAAATGTTTCACTTTCTTCTTGAATATTTTTTTTAATTCAAACAACCAGAAACAATTGAAACCAATCACAGTGAATCTTTCATTCGAGTCTTACTATGCCAATTAAAAATATGCAAAACTTCTCTACTTATTCTCAGACATTCTTCTTCTTCTTGAATTCAAACAAAAAGAAACATTTGAAACCCTTCACAAACAAGGGAAGTGCATCCCCACAACTCTCTCAGCCATGTGGACGCGCACCTGGCTCAACAATGACGAAGCACTGCAATCGGTCATAAACAGCTCGACTGCCTTGAATGTCATAAATCATCTTCACGATTACGAGTGCGCAGTGCTGCGTCGAACCAAATCGAATCGAATTGAATCGAGTCAAGTCGACGCAATTCGATTTCGATTCCGATTTCTTGGCGCACTAAACATTTTCGACTTGTCAAATTCGAGGCACATTGTAAAAATGGCTTATGGCAGTGATAAGCACCGTTGACTGCGTGATCACGTGAGTGATGCGCTGTGTGCCCCCCCACCCGCCAAAGAAAGCGAAATTCAATTCCACAACGCGGCAAGTAATGTGCAAGTTGATAAAATATTTGTTGTTGTTGTTGTTATGCTGATAAATGACTAACGGTACCGCTACTGTTCGATGTTCGTAGGCGATAAATTCGTGATCGTGGAAATCCGTTTTGGGGTTTTAATTTAGAATTGTCTTTTATTTACTTGTGTCGTGTAAGGTGTGACCTGTGGATAATAAAGTTGTTGTTAGTTGTTGGTTGTTGTTGCCGTTTGTTATTGAAAACTAATTGTTGAGTTGTAAGCGAGATTGAAAAGTTGTAAGGAATCACATATGAAAGGAATCTTTGATTTAAAATAAGAAATTTAAAAATGTAAAAAGTTTGAAAAGTTTTAAGAGAACTTTTATATTTATTTACTTTATTATTATTTAGAAAATGAAATTAATGGGCCTTGCTAAGACAATTGATAACAACATTGCAACTTAGCAGTTAACAGAAAACATGAAAATTTCTGTGAAACAATTTTGGCCATAAATTATCAAGAAATACAAGGAAACTGAATTTCGCTTGAAAACTGATGTTTAAAAACTATGATAAAAATGTTTTAAACAAACGCGCTGTGCATGTTTTTTATTGTGTGGTGTTTAGCTTTAAAAAAAGCGAGTAACGTGACTGTTTTGATTTAATAAAAATATTTTATTTGAATTAATTTAAAATATGGTTTTGGTAGTGATGGAAATAAAGTTGACGATGCTACATACAAATAACTGTCACGGTAATTTTATGGGGAACTAAGCGAAAAGGCCCTTATTATACCAATTCTTAAATAAGAAAATAATAATTTCATTATCAGAAACTAAATTATTTGATTTAGGCTGCAAAACCGCGTATACGCCACTTGTGCCATAAGAAGAGATTTGGTATCTCTAAGTTTCAAAAAGCCGAGCTCTATCGATCCATATCAAAACATTGATATTTGGACAACAAAAATTCCTTATTACAGTAGAATTCAAAACCGCGTATCAAGTTTATTTATGATTAGATTTGGAAGCGATACCGTGAATGCTTTTACATTTCCTCGTTCAAAAATTGGGGATTCTTAATAATGGGTTCCCGATGCTCAGGAACTTCTCATTTTATGCGGTTTGATAAAAAAATAGCATGAGCCAACAAATTGGGGGGTAGAATGGGTTGAGGTAAAAGTTCACAAAAGTGCTTGAAAATTCGACAAATTGCTTCACAGCTGCTCGCAAATGGCTCTTAAAGGGTTAAAATCTATGAGTGACCCCACTAATTTTTCTTTTTGAGTATTTATTTCAAATATACTTACTCTCTATCTCCAATCCTTAATGGGGCTCTCATACAAAATGATTGTTTTCATAAAACGGGCTCCAACTGCTTCCATGTTAGCCCCAGACATACGAAATGTAAGACCGATCCCCATTTATTTTTCCTTCCGAATGTTTTTTCCATACAGACCTAACCGCTATCTTCAACTTTTAAGGGGGTTGCCATACAAAACTGGTCATTTTCTATGGAATTAGCTCCCACTTGTGAATGTAGGAAAGTAGCCGAAGGATTATCACATCTCGAAAACTACTAAACCCATTTGCATGATTATTTCAGCGATCGGCAACATTCTTGAGTGCAAAAAATACAAAATTGATTAAGGTTCAGAAATTCACCACCAGAGGGCGCCTCCCATACAAACAAAGTTGTGAGGTTGTAAATTTTTGAGTTTCTATGAAGTAAAAATTAAAATTTATTGTCGAATTCCCATTTACCTCTCCATTGCGAATATAATTGTAATTCTAGTTGAGCATCATCTTTTTCCTACGACTTTTCCAGGGCATTTAAACAAATTTAATTTTGACTTCTTTGAGGCCCTTTTTGGTTTTTAATGCGAATTACTTGGCTCAACTTGGATCAACTAAACATGCCGTGGGATGCCAATGCCCCTACTGTATTTAAAGGGTTAAACGTTCATTTTGTTTGATTTTCAAATCTTTTTGACCTACAGCTTGTTTTTCTGAGAAAGTTGTGGTCATTTTCCCCGAAATTCGAAACTTTCAAAAGTTACATAAATTGTGTGTTGCCAGCCAGTTCACCCAATGCAAATCAATTAATTAAGTTTATATATTTACAAACATCTTTTTATCTATTTTACAGCCTAAAATCTGCTGCTAACAGTATTAAAAAAATTTTACGAAAAAACAGAAAAATTGTGAAAATAATAAAAATCAAAACATGAAACTTTTGCATCAACTCAAGTGAGCCCAAATATATGCAAAATAAAATAACAACTCTAAAAATTATACAAACAACCAAAACTAATCAAAAGTGAAAAACGTTTCGCTGCTGCTGACAACAGCAACAAAAATCGTTCGCAGCAAATAAGAAAAAAAACGCAATCACTTCATTTTCCTCGCCGCGTTGATACATAAAAACCTTCAAAATTATTCTCGAAAT
>OZ057398.1:125060989-125124805 GCA_964056695.1 Melieria picta
GGTGTATGTATGTATGTATGTATGTTATACTTATGTATGTATGAATGTATGTGTGCAAAATGGAGAAATTGATAATGTTTACCGTACAAGCGCGTAGCCCATAATTTGTATGCTTCGCTGTGCTGGCATTGGCGTCTAAAACGAAAGAAATAAAATGCCTCATTATGAACGCAATCCTAATGAGTTTTTAATGGCGAAGCGGCCACCTCTAATATACAAATAGAAATAAATGCATACTCACACACACACATACAAATAAGCATTCAAATAAAAATTGTATACCAACACCAAAAACAGCACCGCAACAACAACAAATGCAACTAAACCGACGACAACGACAATAACGCAGCAACAACAACAACAATGGCTAGTAGTATAACAGCAGTGACAGTGGCAGCGGCAATACATGGATGTGTCTGTCCTCAAAACACTCCCACCCGCGGCCAGCACACGGCGCTGCGTTCGTCAGCCGACAGCGCCATACAAATTTATTATTTTACTATTAGTTTCTATATACGAAAAGCATTAATCGATTTATTCGCGCCTGGCATTTGTTGTTGTCTTCTGTTCATGTTTGTTGTTGTTGTTTTTTTGTTCTACTACCTCCCTGCCACTTCTGTGGGCTGTCACCTCAACAACAACAACAACAACAACTAACTAACTACAACCAACATTTATTTTATACATGTTTTCAATATGATTTGGCCTGCGCTTTCAGCCAACAATAAATCGCCAGCAACAACAAAAACCACAAGCATACATATTTGTTTGTTTGTTATTAGTTGGTTGGTTATTTGTTTGGTTGGCGGGTTGATAGTTATGGCTGTCGTTGTTGTTGTACATACAAAAATTATGTATCTTATGTTTTTGGTGTATTTGTGTTTCGTCTATTCTTCATTATAATTATTACATTTTTTTATTGTTTGTTTTGTATTTCGTATTTTTTTTCGACACCCGAGCCACGCCAGTCATCCTCCTTAACGTTTCGTCTTTTCAATTGTCGAAATGGTGCGTGCATTTTGTGCTGGCGTGCGTGTAAGCGATGTGTGTGTGTGTATGTGTATCTGTGTGTTTGAGTGGCGCTTTGACAGTTTTCGGCTGCCTGGGCGTTGTTTGGGCGCGAGTCTATGACAATGGCGTTGGGTAAATGGGAAAAAATACAACAACAACAACAACAACAATCTTGTTAACGTGTAAATATAGCCAACGAAATAAAAGTGTTTGCAAGTGCAAGTGGAAATATGAATAGAAAATGTGGTCAAATATTATTGAAAATTCAATAAAGTTGCCGCCTAATGTACGGCTGGAAGAAGAACAAGAATCAACGGCATGTTTTATAGGTCTAGAAAAGACAGTTTTGCTGGTAAAAGTTGGGCTAATGCAGTTGTTGGCAATACTAAAATATTCAGTTTACATTTTTGAAGGCAATCGGACTTTACTTTCAGGTATACAGTAGTGTCTGGGTATAGTGAACACCCAAATATTGACATGGAGCCTCTAAATCTTGAACAAAATTTTGAAAGCAATTTCAAGCAAAAAGCAAAAAGTGTATTTTGAGCAAATAAAATGAGTTTTCGAACAAAAATATTAACCTTGATATAGTGAACAACAATACTGTGAACAGGCGTTGCAATAATTAGTTCACTATATCCAGACACGACTGTATTTATATTTTTTTTTAATTTGTCTAAGAAAGATCACTCAAAGATCGTTTCACTTGTATCCATTAAAACTCTGAATTATTTAGCTCTTTACTTATCCAGAATTAAACTAGGGACGAAAACCTTGCAGCTCTTTTCTGAGAAACTTTGTCCAGGCCAAATTATTGTCTCAACTGCGCTTCCAACCAATTCTCTATTCAAACTCTACTTTCTATCCTATATTAGAGTCTGTTTAGACTCGACTGAGAAATCTCATCTATGTTAAGCCAAAAATGGAACTAAAGAATCCTCATTGCTGGTTTTACTATTACATTCTCTGTAGAAGTCGAATCTTCATAGTTGGATTGGAAAATCTCTTTCAGCTGAACATATTATGGACGCTCTAGTTGCATCCAAATTATATCTAAATATGCATTTATGGTATATAGGATCCTTTGAAGAGAGAAACTCTAGACAAAAGACCTTGCAGTTTTTTCTAAGAAACTTTTTTTAGCTTCTTCTGAAACTTCTTTTTAGCACAACTCTTGACGCTTCATTTTGTCCATCACGCTTTATTTGTTCCATCTAGATTCTACTGAGAAATATCATCTATGCTTAGCCACCAATGAAACCATAAAAGCTCCATTTGCTGCCTTTACCATTGCGAATATATTCTATGTAGAAGTCTAATCTTGTTGGTTGCACTGGAACGTTTCGAACAGCATGAGGCACCAATGGACGCTCTACTTGCATTCAAACTATATCTAAAGATACAATATTATAAGACCATCTGAGGTTATTGAAATTATGCCTCTCTTTCTTTGCCATCAGCCAAGGTTAGGTTAGGTTATGGCGGCAGCGAATACGCCTCACATAGACACAATGATCCATAATACAGCCGCAAACGTCTGACCCTAAGTATTTTTTCATTTATGTCCATTCTTTTTACATTTTTCGTATTCGTAAGGACTAGTAGAACTTTCAAAGCGGTTTCTGCCAAACCGTGCAGAGAATCCCTACTGCACTAACCAGAATTTCCATCCTGCGTGTGGCTAAGATTGGACAGTAACACAGAACGTGTTTCCTCAGCCAAGGTATGGATGCTCTATTTGCATGACCAGCATGAGCCACCAGCTATGCTACGGATGCTCTACTTGTATTTGGACTATATTGCAAGTTGTAAATTTATGGGATCCCCTGATATTATTGGGATTATTCATCCCTTTCTTTCTCTACTTGCATCCAAATTATATCTGAAGATGCAATTTTATAAGATTTTCTAAAGTTATTTCGATTATTTCAACGTTTCTTTTCCACCAGCCAAGCTATGAATACTTTATTTGTATATGGATTCTAAGCATAGGTGCAATTTCATGCAAAGGATCTTCTGATCTTCCTTAGAATTTTTCAATAACCAAGCTGTGGATGCTTTTTTTACATGCATTAAATTCGCATTCTAGACAGAATTTTTTGAAAACTCCCTTTCAAGGAAGTCTCCCATGCTGGGACAATGGTTTCTATCTGTACAAACATGTCCCAAAGTTTTATATTGAGCTGTCGGTAATTTGGAACAGTAGGTCTAGTGGCTCTAAGTGTGCTATTTTCATAGAAGTATGTACCTATCGCTATCGGAAGGTTTGCCCAAAGGCTTCAATTGGCTACCGTCGCAGTCTCTCGATGGGAGAATGCATTTTCCTCGTAGGAATGCGAAGTGTTGTTTTGCTAAGCCGTAAGAGACGTAGAGTTCTCTTTTGGTTCAGTTACTGTTACAGCGCGCGTGAGATCTTGCAGTCAGTACGAAGGCTTCATTGATCATTAGTGCTCTTAATTGTCTTCCTGTCAAGATCACTAAAATTCCTGAAGTGGTGGGTAGATCCCTGCCACCGTGCTTGCGTACGTAAGATGTAATCCTTTCCGGGCCAGTTCATCCCTTGTGGCCAGGCACCCAGCAGAGTGTGATGTTGTGGTCCCTGATACCGTACGGCATTCCATAACTGTCTTCGATCTGATAGAGTCCAGTGCCTTGATTACCGCCTGGCTGTCTACACAGATGTTCAGGTTAGATGGAGGCATGTCCAGTACTCCGATCATACTTGCGAACTAGGTTCTAGCGTAATCCTCAGCCTGAAAAACACTACACTGCTCACGTAGCTTAAACAACCTACTTAGTGATAGTGCATCCTCGCACCTTTCCCAGTCCATTTTCAAACCGTCATTGAAGATAGTGATCTCGCACTTCCCTAAGGCAGTGTTGGTATCCCAATCCTCCTGGATTATAAAGTGAGTTCGATCGGTCTTAGTAACCGATTTGATTGATACCCCCACTTACTTGGATTAAACATTGATTGTTCAATTAGGCAATTAAAGTAGTCTTTAGTAGGTGTCTCAGTTCAAATGAGTCGTCTTAGAGGTAAAACAATGAGGTTATGTTAACATAACTTAACCTAAAAGATACATCAGAAGACTTTAACTGTACATTAACACTGACAAAGACCATACAATTTTACCACCTTAAACCTGACCTTCTTAAACATGATTTTGTACAAATAAATCGATTTATAATTGTTGCTACAAACCTTTGAGAGACTTTTTTTAGGTTAGGATTCCTGCTGTCATCCACCTAATGTTTACTTACTGTGTCTAGTGTGTAGTGATTACTTTCTACATGACTATGGGTGCTTCAATAGCTTCTTCGCAGTCATATTGACATTTTCGAAAGGTTCTCTTTTATAAAAACCAGCATTATGCTATCAAAGTTTTACCACAGTTTGGCTATTTTAAAAGAACACAAAGGCATCTATGACTTGAACCCAGCAAAGCCATACAATTTCTGCAAAGAAACACAAAGTGTGCGGAAATATTGCATAAATTTGTTGTACCACGCATTAAGCCATAACTGACACAGTGACAAATACCGCAAACAAACTGACACCATAACCTCAAATTTATAGCTGTAAAACATCACTCTCTCACTTTCATGCTACACTACAATTAGCGTATTTTTTCTTCATTTAACCAAACATTTTTCTACTAAAACGTGCAACTAAATGACAGACAATTTTTTAGCTCATTAACTTTTGAGTATTTTTTTTTCGTTTTTTCGGTCGAAATTCTCCATGCAGAGCAACGAATTTGAAAATTGACTGCAATCACAGTTAAAAACAAAAAATAATCACATAAAATTATAAAATTATTTTCAACTGTCAACGCAAATTGAATTCAAAAGCACCGATTCCAACACACGCCCACGCAGCACAGCGGAAAAGAGTGTCAAACGGGGGCGGGGCGGGGCGGGGAGCGCTATCACAAAATTTGCCCATTTCACAGCTGTCTGAAAAAATAAATACAAAAATAATTTTGTGACTTGACAGAGTTGAGAGTTAGCCAGCGTTGCCCCAACTCGGGCACTGCACTTGGCAGCGCGGCGCGGAAATGCGTCGTGCTTGCATGAACAATCGGCCGGCCAACGAAACGGAACGGCACCGAGTGGCGGGGCGGGGCGTGGCGGCTGCGCAGCTTTAAGCAGATGCAGCCATTTTCGTTGCTTTCTTTCGAACAAATTTTCATATCGAGCTGTGTTGGGCCGCATTTGGCGAGCGGTTATTTTATTGGTTACATTGCGGTTATTTCACTGACAGCTTTGTTACCGTTGCGCGTGCAATGAGTTCGTTCGTCTTAATGCGACAGTTCCACTTAAGTGCATTCGATCCGAACGGCCGCCGGTGTCTGCTGGCAGCGCTTAAGCGTGCATGACATGCATCAATGCGCGCCGGCCGTGCGGTATTTCAATTTTGGAATTTTAAATTTTCGCCTTTGCACGCCCTTTCCCAAGGAATTCCCTGTGCGCGTTGTCGGTGAACGTCACCACCGCGCAGCAGCGTCAGCGTTCGCGTCAGCGTGGCTCGCACTCGCCCGCCTGGGACTGCGAATCTTGCATATTTTTGCGTGATCAATCAGTCGGACGCATGCGCATTTATGCGTAATTCATGCGGCCGGATTAAGGCGACGCCGACGAAGACGGCGACAGCGGTGGCAGTAAGTGGCTTATAGGTTTTGTCTGACAATTGTTGTATTTGTAATTCATTCATGCGCGCTTCATTCAAAATCATTCAAAATGATCATTCAAATCGCTTAACAATCAATTGTGCGATTTTTTTCGCTCGCTTTAGTTGTTTTCGCTTTTATTGTTGTGCTGTGCCGTGGTCCATGCGGCTTTTGACAGACACGCTGGCTCGCCGAGTCGCCGGCTCGAGTGCAGCGCTCTTTGCTTGACTGACTGACTGACTGACTGGCTGACTGGTTGGTTTGTGTGGTTTGCATGTGTGTCTGACGCAGCTCGGCTCACTTGTTGTAAACTGTTTGTTTTCCATTTCATCTTTGGATGCCAGTCGATCGCCGGAGGGGCATATTTTAAAATTCATTAGTCTGCATGTGTCATTTGACTGGCTGGCTGCGGGCGCGCTCGGCTTGATTGAAAGCACAAGAAATGTCAAAAACCGTATGTAGATGTTATTATTGATGATGAGGCAGCAACCTGATGCCATCGCCGCCGCCGCCGCCGTCGTCGCCGCCGACACTGACACTGTCACTTCTTTTGGGCTTTTGGGGCGTTTTTTTCCTGATTAGACTGGCAAGCGGATTAAGTTGTTAAGTCAATTATGCTGTGGCTGCGAAACAGAAATCATTGCTGGAACAAATGTCGCTTAGCATAAAGGTGTGGTTTCGTTTCTTCGAACAATAAAAACACAACAATACAATAGCGCACAAAAATTGCAATTTATTCAAGTTACATTCAAATAATTTTGCCACAAAGGCCAACACAACGCTTACAGACGATTAGCCACAAGTGTGCTAAAATTAAATTTTATTACAACAACAACAACAGCAGCAGCAGCACCAGCTGACAATAAACTCGAACACTTGAAACAAAAGGCACACAAGCGATTTTTATTGCAGCGGTTTTGTGTTGTTGTATGAATGTTGTTTATAACAACAAAAGAGCAAATTAAAAGAATTACAATGAAAATAAAATGAATATAAAATAAATAAATATAATTAAAAATAAATTTAAGAAATACCTGCAAAATATAAAAAAAATACAAAAACATTTTAAACACAAATTAAAACAAAGCGACAACAAATGAAAAGCACCAGAGCAAATAAACAACAACGTAAAACTAAAACAAAAACAAAAAAAAATCAGCTCAAGTAAAATTTAAATTTCAAAAGCCAACAAGCCGCCAGTCAACAAAGACAAACCGCATTCGCCAGACGCTACAACATAAACAACAAAATATTTAATTGTTGTTGTTCGTGTATTTTGCTATGCGCTAAAATTTACGAGCAAAGCAAGCACAAAATTGTTGAAAGCAAATTGAAAACTAATTTTTGAGCAAATATTTTTTTTAAATTAAATTTTATTTTTTATACATATTTTAATTTAGTTTTTTATTATAAATTTTTTTAATTTTGTATTTTTTGTATTTAATTGATTAGTTTATGTTTTTATACGTTTTTTTTATTTGTAACTATTGTGTAATTTAATTTTAATTATGTATTTAATTTAATTGATTATTTTATGTTTTTTTTAATGTTTTTTGTTTGTAACTATTGTGTGTCTCATACAGAGGCAGTCACTAAACCAACTTTTGTGTAATTTAATTTTAATTATGTATTTAATTTAATTTATTATTTTGTGTTTTTTTAATGTTTTTTTGTTTGTAACTATTGTGTAATTTAATTTGAATTATGTATTTAATTTCATTTATTATTTTATGTTTTTTAAATAATTTTCTTTACTTTTTAATTTAGTTCAAATCAAACAATAAAAATTTTATTTTTTCTAAAATTATATTTTATTTTAGTTTCGTTCTCTATAATTGCTTTTTTTCTTATTGCATTTAGTTTTAATTTATAGTTTCATGTTCTTAAAAATAATTCGGTTTTTTATAGTAAAATAATATATACAGTACTTTTCGCTTAAAGCGAACTTCGAGGGACTGGGCAAAATGGTTCGTTTTAATCGAAAGTTCGCTTTAAAAGGGGTCCGTCATAAGCGAAAACATAAAGCGCGTACTTTTGAAATTGGTTCGTTTTAGGCGGAAAAACGTTTTAAACGGGTTCGTTATAAACGAAAAGTACTGTATTTTAATTTTGTATTTAGTTGTATGTTTTTCTAGTTTATATTAGAATTATTTTTTCTATTGCATTTAAATTAATTGTTTTTTAGTATGGTTTGATTTACTTTAAATTTTTTATGAAGTTTTCTTTTATAGTTTCATGTTTTTAAAAATAGTTTTTTTTTATGTTGTTGGAATTAAGTTTTTATTATTTATTATGATATTTTATCTTAATTTCGTATTTAGTTTTATGTTTTTTTTAGTTTATTTTAAAATTAATTTTCTATTGTATGTTCATTAATTTTTTTATTACTGTTTAATTTAATGTTAATTTTGTTTTATAATTTTATGTCTTCAAAATAATTTTTGTTTTATTTTAATTTGGTTTTTTATTATTGCTTTTTTGTTATTACTATATTTAGTTTTATTTTATAGTTTCATGTTCTTAAGAATATTTTTTTTTATATGGTTTGTTAATTTTATGCTATTTTTATTTTCGTATTGTATTTAGTTTAATTTTTTAATGTTAGAATTGATATTCTATTACATTTGAAATAATTTTTGTATTGTTTAATTTAATGTTTATTTTTTTAATATATGTTGGAATTAATTTTTCATTTTATTTAAATAAATATTTTTTTATTAAATTACACAATTCAATTTGAATTTTGTATAAAGTTTTCCTTTATAGCTTTTTTAATTTTTTAAAATTACTTTCATTTTATTTTAAGTTAGTTTTTTTATTACATAATTTTGTTTAATCATTGTTTTTAGTTTAAACTTATTGTTTTAGGTTTTTAAAATCAATTTTTTATTTTATTTTATTTTGTATAACATAAATTTGTTTAAATAATTAAAAGTTTTAAAAAATGTTTTTTTAATTAAATTTACTTTACTTCGTTTGTGCTGTTCATGTTGCTGGAATATTTGAATTTTATTTTTTATTATTTTATATTATGTTGCAAAAAAGATTTTATTTTGCTTTAATTTTTGTATTTGATTTTAAATTATTTCGGTTGGTTTCTCAACAGCAACAAATCACTATTTTATTTCGACTTTGGAAACACAAAATTCACATAAAATTGAGTTTTAACTGTTTTGTTTTCTCGAGTATTTTATTTTAATTATTTAAAAAATACCCTAAAGTTAATTACAAATCCTTACGGACTAAATTATTTTATTTATTCAACAACAATAAAACATCTTTTTATATCAGTTAAGTGACACAAAAGTCGCACAAATTGGATTTGAATGTTTTTGTTTGAGTATTTTATTATTAACTATTGTAAATATTTTTTTAACAACATATTGTTTTTTAGATTCATTTTGGTGAGACATAATTCGAAAGAAGGGTTTTTTACAAAAATTCTATTTTAATGTTTAAGTTGTTGATTTTCAATTATCATTAATTTACTTATCAACAGCAACAAAAATATTTATTTTTCACTGTGGCGGTATTAAATTCGCCAAATTGTCAATAACTGTGAAAAAATACATTAAAATAAACAATTTTAATGTATTTTTGTTTAATTATTTTTGAAATTTTTTTGACTTGTTTCCATTCGTTTTGCTGATTTTATAATTTGCCAACTGTTCTAAATTTGTAGGATGTCTTGTTTTATTTTTTGACGTACCAGAAACGCATTTCTAATCAGTTTGGGGCGTACGTGCTCCGCAGTTTTGCGAACAACAGTCGGCGGTATTATTATTAAGTGAGATTTTACTGTTTTTTGATGGTTTGAATTGCTGATAAGCTTTGGTCAAAATTGCTTATTAACATGGCCGCCACAACGCGCATTTAATGCATGCGCAGTTATTTTTAAAGCTCGTTATTGCACTGACCACAGGTTTATGGCCTTAACGTGGCTGTAATGATACTCAATTCGACGAGCTATGGTGGGAATCTTAACGGTTCTGGCAGGGACGCTGCTCTATGTGGCTATGAGCCCAAAACTCAACCGACAGTTGTTTACTGTTTTTGATGTTAAGACATGAGATCCTTGTTCTGAGATATTGACTTCCTTGAACTCATTTCAAACAGAATAATGTTGAATTTTTAGAAAATTTTTTTTATTGTAATTTGTTTTTTAGTGTTTATAGTAGATTTGCTTAGTCTGTATAGATGTGTACTGAAAAATTTTGAAAATCAGAGCAAAAAAATTTTGTTTATATGTAAAAATTAGAAAATGATTCTCTCAAATGGTATCAAAAAAACTAATTTTTTTTCACTAGCTTTTCACCCTGTATGCATTAAAGTGCTAAATTCCTCTTGAGACACGAAAAATGCGCCCGAAATCTGAAATAGAAACGCAAGAAAAATTGCAAATAATCACCAGAAAACACATTCGTATTGAAGCAAATATTTGATACGCGACATTTAGATTTGCATTTGGCTGCCGTCAACTGCAGATGAGCGCAGCGATAACGTCTGCCACAGCAACAAAATCACGCCACACTCGCGTCGAAAACAAATGTGAATAGTGTAAAATCTCAATAAATTTTCATTTATTAAAATGAAAATTTATGCGCGCATATTAAATGTGCAATTAAAAGTTGTAATATGTGCCGCTCTGTGTGTGTGTGTGTATTTACACAATTAGACAAATATGAAACGCTGCGACATTGCTGACACTTGGCGGCCGCAATGCTATTTTTATATATTTTGTTGAATATAACTAAAAGCACACAACTCGCGCAGATTTCAGAAAAACTACAAAAAATTATTAAAAAAAACTGTTAGTACAAATTGTTACAAAAAAATAAATAAATGCACTGATAGCGCGCAGCAACATTTCGAAATTGAACACGTTGAACAAAAATTTGACATTCTGCTATTGTTGTTGTTGTTGTTATCGAGAACAAAAAATCATCATAGGAATTTAAGGACACAAAGTATGGCAGTTTGTGGCCAATTTAAATGATTGCAGCCGCTACTGTCGCCTTCGTTCCGTCCGAACGCGCGCACAACGCTTCAATGCGAAACCGGAGAATGGCGCACTTGCATCCGCTTACCGCAGCGGCCGGCCATATTCCTCGACTGCTCGACTGCCACAATTTGCTGCATGTGCGTGTCGGACGACGTCTGTCCGGCCGTTTCAGTTTGGTTGGGTTGTTGCTTTTCGCTTTTCGCTGGCATCGCAATCCGAAGCCTGGCTGCGTTTTGCTCCTTTTGGACATATCATTTCAACTTTTCAAGTACTCGTATGGTCTATTAAAGCAACATTTGTGGCAGCAAAGCCCAAATAAACCCGCACAAGCTGCACTCGTTGGCAATTTAATATGCAATCGATGGTTATTTAAAATGCTGTCATTGCTGTTGCTTGCCGCATGTAATTGTTGCTGATATTTGCATTGTTGTTGTAGTTGTTGTTGTCGCTGTTAATGCGCCATACAATGTGCATAATTGTGTAAGTTCGCATGTTGTGTCGTTTGTAATGCACTCACAAATACACATGTATGAGTGTATGTGTGTGTGTGTGTGTGACTGTGTGTTGTTGCGCTGTACGTGGGCATAGTTCGGGGAAAAACGACAACTTGTCACGCATGCCCTCGTAGTCCTTTTTCCACTATGGCCACACGAAAATCGCAGGGAACTCAAGTCAGTCTCGCAGCCGTCCTTAACGCAAGCAAATGCAAGTCGCATTGAGCGTTCAATTTTGTTTTTCATGCTTTTTTCGAGGATTATGCAAATATGCACTTTCCGCGTATTCGGTTGTCGTAGGCACGAGTGTGCGGGCCATGACGACTTACACACACACATACACAAACATATAGAACGATTTTCAAGTATGTCAGCCAAACAGTGTTGCATGATTTTTGTATTAAAAATATTTGTGTGTACGGGTTTGTGTGTATGTGTGGGTGTGTTAAACTTGTGCAATTTGCCAAGTTTTGCACGATTTTAGAATTTAGGCAAATTCGCATGAAAATTGTTTCAAGTTGAAATTGTTGCAGTTTGCAAGGTCATCGTCAGGCAGAGTAGTGAAGAAAAATTTTCAGTATATATAAAATTTGTATTGTAATCTTTAATGTTGGCGCAACTTGATGTTTATATTGGTTATGCTCCAAAATTGTCCGTTACCAATGAGAATCTATCAAACTCTGGAACAATACTTTTTTTGAAATGGATTAAACTATTTGAGTTGAGTTGTGTTTGAAGAAGTTGTTGCTACAAGTCAGATGTGTCCACTGCTGGCAGGAAATTTTTATTCTTCATGAGCTCATAAGTTAATCATTAACCCATTTTCGGCCGCTACCAGAAATAGCCAATATTTTTTTAATTCCTTTTAAGGACTTACATTTAGGACCTTAATCAAGAATATTTTTGGATTTTTTTTGTGTTTTTTTTTTTTTATTATTTTTTTTATAAATTAATAAAAATTTAATTTCAAATAAAAACAAATATATATGTATATAATTTTGGTCAAATAATAATCAAGCATGAAAACAAACAATTGTTGGCTTACATATGTACATACATGACGACTTCTGGCCAATTTTCGATTTTTCGACCATTGAAAAGTACGCGGTGCTGAGAGGTAAAAATATTTTCATAATTTTATGGATATCAATTGATTGCGGTAATTTGGTCTTTAGGCTTCGTAAATAATCAATAATAAATCAATAATTTGAAAAGGTTATATATTTTTCAGAATATTCAAAATATGACTAAAAAAATGCTTTTTTTCGTGCCTTCGCCAACATCTCTAAATTTATCTTTTTTAAAAAAATTATTATTTCGAGGGGTTACCAAAAGACCAAAGCTATTTTATGCATCAAAAGTTCACAGATATAATGTCTAAGTGCAGAGCTACTCTCCTTCAAAGTGGCTGGTCGAAAAATCGACCAGCGGCCGAAAATGGGTTAACCATTAATCTGGGTTCCAATAATCTGAGTCCATAACTTATTTGAGGTGCGCTATAATAATAGAAACATGCGTAGGTTTCTTGCTAAATTGGAAAAGTCTATTTAAGAACCTTGTGGACGTGAATGTTTAAGGTCACATCAAATGAATCTAAGATGCTTTAAAGAAGTTGAAACTACTTAGTTATAGCTCAGATGTTTCTAGTTTGAGCAGTGCTGCCTTGGAGCCGCCCTCGATAGTCTAGCGGGTAGCACACTGGCTTTTTATAACCGAGGCCCTAGGTTCGATTCCCAGATCGGGCTGGTCAACCACTCGTCTACTTCTATCGCTATCAACATGAAGCAGATGAGAATTACAAAAATCGCACAAGTGCGCTCTTAGCAGGCAATTTAAAAACCTCAAAGTGTGAATGGAAAATTTCCAAAAACCGCCTTTCGAATTCGGCGTTAAACTGTATTAACCCAAGAATCTTCGTAGAAGTTGAAACTACAAGTCAGATATATCCAGCCAAGACCCCATCCAAGATCTCGACTCATAGATCAAACAGAGCAAATAAATCCAAGAGTCTTCGAAGAAGTTGAACATACAGGTCTGATGTGTCTAGTTTGAGTAGTGCTGCCTGGAAATTCTTCTCCTTTTTGAACACACACACACATTTTACGATACGATATAATTAACCACACTTTGACCATAGAAGTATATATGTTTTTGTGTCGCTCAGTGTCTTCGAATGACTTAAAGCCAAATCAATTGAATCCACGAATCATCGTAGAAGTTTAAACTAAAAGTCAGATGCGTCCAATTTGATCAGTGCTGACTGAAAATTCTAATTCTTCTCGAGCTCAGTTCCAATCATCTGGACCCATATCTCCACTCAGCCAGTCCATGACCGTAGATGAAGAACTCATCGAATGTGTAGATTAATCTTCGTAAAAGTTGAAATCACAGGTCAGATGTATCCAATTTCACCATTGATTAAATGAATGACAGATCAAATAAACCCAATAATTTTCGCAGAAATGGAAGGTCAGATGTGACTAGTTTGACTAATGCTGGTTAAAAGATTTAATTCTTCTTGTACTAAAACTTACAAGTTCCAATGATCTGAGCCCATAACTACACTCTATCATGGTAAAAGTATGCCTCGGTTTGTTGCTAAGCTTCAAAACAGATCAAATGAATCCACGAATCTTCTTAAAAGTTTAAATCATAGGTCTTACATGTTTACTGTGATCAGTGCTGACGAAAAATTCTTCTTCTTCTTGAACTCATGCGTACGAGATCCAATGAACACGGGCCATAACTACACTCAACCACTCTAGGACAGTAAAAGTATGCCTCGGTTTCTTGCTAAGCTGAAGAACTCATCGAATGTATAGACGCTTCAAAACAGATCAAATGAGTCCAAGAATCTTCTTAAAAGTTAAAATCACAGGTCTTATATGTTTACTATGATCAGTGCTAGCAGAAATTTCTTATTTTTCTTGAACTCATATGTACGAGTTCCAATGATCTGAATCCATAACTACACTCAATCACTCTATGACAGTAAAAGTATGCCTGACAAGCTGCACAAGTCTTCCAATGTGTGAATGCCTAAAGTCATATCAAATGAAGTAATAAACACAACATTACAACCAAACAAAGTTCATTCCTTTTGCAACTGACACGAAACGTCAAATCGAATACCTAAAAGGCCACAAATCGAACAAGCAATTGAACAACACACACACACACACACACACACGCTGATGTCATACATTAACGCCTCGACTGCCGAACGTGTATGAAGAAATTTTTATTTCGCGCCTACTGTGCGTGCTGTCTGCGTTCGTGCCGCTCGAACTGGAACTGTGCAACAAACGCTCCAAATGTAACAGCTCCGATTACGGGGCCAGCTACCACAAGGCTGCGGCCAACCAGGCGACGAGCCTCGCACTCTCCCAGTCGGCCGCCAGGTGTTGACCAGCCACACTGACCATATCGTCACCGCGTCGCAACAAGCCATAAATTACGCTGGCCAACTCGAGGAAAACGTTGCAGAAACGTCTGAAAATTTCCTAGAATTTCACATGCGCGGCTACAACAGCAACAACAAATAGAGCCCGTCGAGTAGAGTAGTTGTTGTGCGTCTAGGCGCGTAGATGCGTTGCGACGGCGCACACAACGCACACGGCGTAATAGTTGTTGTAATTTACAATCAAGCGGCTGCATTCGGCCGTCGTTTTTGGGAAGCTTTGCAAGGCTGCTGAGCTGCTGCGCTTTCGAAGAGCAGCAACTCAACGGAAGGGTTCGGCAACGGCGCTGAGGCGATCACAAATCGTAATCCCGGTGCGCAGGTTTTCAGCGAATTGTGCGTCGACGCGGTATGGGGTACGCGCAGCCGCAATGACTTATCGAATTGATATCGCACGGCCGAGCCGGGGCCGGCCGGGTCGACGCAAGCGGCCAGCTGCATGGCGAGGCGCAGAGCAATGATTGATGTGATTTTAAATGCGGAATTGTGTCTTAATTTGGGGGACAATTTTTTTGTTTGTGTGTGTTTGTGTGTGTGTGTGAGTGTTCAATGAAATGCATAGCTGCCAACAAACAATGATAAGCGGCAATTGTCATAAAGGATTAACGGACAATTTCTCACTCAATATTTCTCGATGTTTTTGTGAAGGCGACAGAGGCAGAGCCGATCGACACACAATGCTCAAAAGATGCGCTGCCGTCTTGTGACGTTCAGCTGTTTTGCAGCCTAAGCAATCGTTGCAGTTAAATGTTGCAGCCGTCGTGCTGCAACTGTTGCACAGCTCGGCAACACATTCATAATTCTTTTTGATTAAAACGTCTTGAAAATCATGCCACATTAATTATGGCCCAAATTCCTGGAAATTTTACATCGTATGACTTGCATGTGCCTATTGCTGTTGTTGTTGTTGCATTTATTGTTGCGATTATGCTGCGCGCATGTTTATGCGAACACAGTGAACGGTCATTCATGCCAACCGACGCTATCGCCAACGACGTCGCTGCCGCATTGCAATAGCTTGCAAAAATTCAGCGGCAAACAGCAGCAGCACGTTGCAGGCAAAACAAATGACAACAACATGAAGCGAAAAACAACAACCAAAAAATATCAGCAACAAATGACAAGAACAACAGCAACATATGCACACAACAACGCACTTGTAGCAGCCAGTAAGTAGTCAACGTCCATTGCCAACCACTGACAATAACAGCAGCAACATCAACAACAACAATAACAACAACAGCAATCGCTAACAAACAACGACAACGACCGCCGTCATCGTGCGATGTTTTAATTAGTCGAGGCACATTTATTAGCCCCGACTGTGCGTTAGGCCCAGCGGCGGCATGCTTTCTTCATCTTCGCACAACAACAACAACAACAACAGCGAGTTGTAAGCAACACATTCTTCAATAATATTGTCAGCGTTGCTGCAGAAATATGCTCAAAGTTGAAGAAGCCAAGCGGGGCAGTGAAAATGGGAGAAGGTGAGGGGGGTGGGGGCAAGAGAAGAAAGCTTGGCGCATGCGCTAAGCCCGCAGCGGTTTTTGCGTTTGGCGTTTCGCATTGCGACGGTCCGGCACGCCTGCGTTATTGTTGTGCTGTTGTTGTTGTTGTTGTTGCTGTTGCCACTGCGGCGCCGAGCGGCTGTGAACTGTCCGCGTAATTAAATGACATAATTATTTCAATTTCTAGTTGTAGCAACAAGCCGCACAACTGGCAATACAGCAACAACAACATTAACAACAACAACAACAATACACTGCTATTGCCATGGCAAGCAATTGTTGCCTACACAGCAGCTTCGTGCAATGCATTGTTGCTGCCGCGCTGATACGTGTTTGTGTGTTGTTGTTGTTCTTGTTGCAAGCTGGTGTGATGTTGACTGCAACACGTGATGTGTGTTGACATTACTTCAATTAATACATTGCAACGCTGTGCGCTGAGCGTTGCGTTGCGTTGCTGCCACACGTCGGTCCGTTCGTTTGTCGCTTTGCATTTATTTCTTTCTCTCGCACTCTTCACCATTTTACATACATCCTTCTTTAATTCCCTTTAACTATTTTGCATGCCAAAGTCAAGTCACACAATCAAACAAACACAGTCACAGTCACAATCGCAGTCACAGTGCGCGTCACAGCAGCGATCGCAGCGCTGGCCCCACCGAATTCCGTGTAAGGTGCCTTTCATCGGCACCGCCACGTCCATTGTTGTTGTCGCTCGCTTGTTTTACCCGCCTGGCGCGCTTACAGACTTTGCATTCTAATTTGACAGCCCGCTGGAATCTGTTGTGTCTCCTGCTGTTGCTGCTGCTGCTTCTTCTTCTCTCTCTCTCTTATTTTTCTTCTTCTTCTTGCCGCTGTGTGCCATTGCTTCCACTCATTTCGGTGTGATGGTGTGAAAATCAGCAAGCAGAGAAAAAAAGTCACTGTCAGTCAATATCGACGACTGTCAATCAGTGACATTTGCTGCTGTTGTCATTGTTGTACTCACTGTTGTTGTTGTCATTGTTGTGTTTTGAATTTTTGCTGCTTAACAATTTTTCAGTGTCCATTTGCTTTTTGTGCTTTTTCAACAAACAAAAAAAGCATACATACATTTTTGTTGTAACTAATATGGCGGCTTATTTTCATGTTGCCGATAAAATGATATACGAATCAAGATATCGCATACACGCCTTCCGCTAAACATTATTGCACCACAGACATTTGAAAAAAATCAATTCGAATTCTTAATGAATTTAAATTTTTACTAAAAAAAAAAATTTCGTTGAATTAGAAGAATAAATAAAGCTAATTTTTATGCCTTGATTCCATAAGAGTGATTGAAAGTCTTCCTGGACTTAGACATTTTAGTGTGTCTTTTGAGCTGTGTTGCTATAACCAGAAACTCACAACTTTTTGCAACAATTTCTTAATACTTGTAGCTATTTGTTTCTAATTTATTTAGCGACATGGTTTTATAAAGAAGAAATCAAATCTGAAAAGCTCTACTTGGAGGACTATTGATCTAAGTAAGAACTTCAAACTTTCTTCTTCAATTTCTCAATACTTACACTTGTCCACTTCGATTGCTATTTGCATGAAGCAGATGAGAATTACAAGAATCGCACAACTTTATGGTCTTCCATGGGAAAAATTAAAAATGTTGAAAGCTTTAGTTAGAGAACTATTGATCTAAGCAAGAACTCACAACTTGTTTATTCAATTTCTTAATACTTACGTTCGTCCACTTCGATCGCAATTCACATAAAGCGGTTGAGAATTACAAGAACGGTGCAAGTGCATTCGCCTCCAGTTGATTCAACTTTATGGTTTTATAAGGAAAAAATTAAAAATCTTAAAAGCTTTAGTTAGAGAACTATTGCTCTCAGTAAGAACTTAGAACTTTCTTCTTCAAGTTCACAATATTTGCATCTTTTTACTTCTAATTGATTTAGCGTTATGGTTTTATAAAAGAAGAAATAAAATCTGAAAATGTCTAGTTAGAGAACTATTGATCTTAGAAGAAGAAGAACTTAGAACTTTCTTAATAAATGTCCCAATACTTATATATTTTTGCCTCTAATTGATTTAATTTCATAGTTTTATGAGGGAAAAATTAAAAATCTTTAAAGCTCCAGTTAGAACTTAGAACTTTCTTCTTAAATTTTACTATACTTATAGCTTTTTGAAGGAAAAAAAGGATGGGATAAGAGGTGGGATCAAAAGATCACTGAATATTTACACACTGCACTCATTAAGCCAATATGGTTTTTTTAAAATAGAACCGAAATCTGAAAAGTTCTAATTGAAGTATCAGGTGTACAACTTTGCTTCCGCCGTTTTCCGATAGGTGGCTGTACCGGCTGAGGCTGGTTGAAATACATAGATGGTAATGCCTTTAAAGTGAGTGTGGACAGTGCCTAACGAATTGTCATCGCCGTTTCAGTGACAGTTGTTCTTGTTTTCGTATTATTCACGCTCGAAAATGTCCGTTTATGTGCCCAATTCTCGCCATTTGCGGGAAGTTTTACTTTTCTGTTACAATTCGCAAAAAAATGCAGCTGAAGCGCATCGAATGCTCTCAGAAACTTACGGTGATGCTGCTCTGAGTGAAAGAACGTGTCGGGAGTGGTTTCAACGTTTTAAAAATGGTGATTTCGATGTCGAAGACAAACATGGTGGTGGAAGAGAAAAAACCTTCAAAGATGAACAACTAGAAGCATTGCTTGATGAAGATTCGTGCCAAACCCAAGAAGAGCTTGCCGAATCGTTGGGAGTGAGTCAGCAAGCCATTTCAAAACGTCTCAAGGCCCTGGGCATGATTCAGAAAGAAGGAAACTGGGTGCCGTACGAGTTGAAACCGAGGGACATCGAGCGCCGTCTATTTGTATGTGAGCAACTGCTTCAAAGACAAAATCGTAAGGGGTGTTTACATCGAATCGTAACCGGTGATGAAAAGTGGGTTCGATACGATAATCCTAAACGCAGAAAATCATGGGGAAAGCCCGGGCATGCTTCTTCGTCGACGGCAAAACCGAATATTCACGGCGCCAAGGTTATGATTTGTATTTGGTGGGATCAGCTCGGTGTGATTTACTACGAGCTCTTAAAACCGGGTGAAACCATCACAGGAGATCGCTACCGAACGCAACTGATGCGCCTTAGTCGCGCGCTAAAAGAAAAGCGGCCACAATATCAAGAACGACATGACAAAGTCATCCTCCAACACGACAATGCTCGGCCTCACGTCGCAAAAGTGGTCAAAAAGTACCTGGAAACGCTGAAATGGGAAGTCTTGCCCCACCCGCCGTATTCCCCAGATGTCGCCCCTTCTGACTTCCACCTATTCCGTTCGATGGCACACGGCCTGGCAGATCAACATTTTCAATCCTTCGAAGAATTGGAAAAATGGATTGCTTCATGGATAGCGTCAAAAGAGGACTCCTTTTTTGAGCCGGGATCCGAAAATTGCCGGAACGATGGGAGAAAGTTGTCGCTAGCGACGGACAATACTTTGAATAATACATCTGTAAGCACTTTTTCGCAATAAAGCTTTTAATTTTGGAAAAAAACGGCGGAAGCAAAGTTGTACACCTGATACTATTAAACTCAAAATTCAATACTTATATTTTTTTGCTTCTAATTTATTCTACTTTCTGGTTTTAAAAAGAAGAAACATAAATCGGAAAAGTTGAAGTACTTTTGTTGTGAGCAAGAACTCACAGCTTTCTACTTCAATTTCTCAATACTTACATACATCGTTTTGATTCAACTTTATGGTTTTCTAAACAAATAACCTAAATCTGAAAATCTGTAGTTTCTACTTCGTTTTCTCAATACTTACTGAAATTGTTTTTGCTCCTACTTGATTGAACTTTATGGTTTTTTAAAAACAGAACCTAAATCTGAAAATCTTTAGTTGAAGTATAATTGAACTTAAAGCTTTCTGCTTCATTTCCTCAATACTTACTTACATCTTTTTGCCTCTAATTGATTCAACTTTATGGTTTTTTAAAAACAGAACCTAAATCTGAAAATCTTTAGTTTAAGTACTATTGAACTTAAAGCTTTCTGCTTCATTTTCTCAATTCTTATTTACATATTTTAGCCTCTAATTGATTCAACTTTATGGGTTTTTAAAAACAGAACCTAAATCGGAAAATCTTTAGTTGAAGTACTATTGAACTCAAAACTTTCTGTTTCAATTTCCTAATACTTACTGCGTTTTTCCTCTATTTGATTTATCGTTATGGTTTTATAAAGTAAAACTAATAATCTGAAAGAATCTGGTTGGATATCTATTAATGGACATTTCATTTGAGAAAGGTTCAGGTCTGTTTCTGGGCCGCACCGCATGATTGTGAAATTGTCTCCCTGGTCTGAATGTGAAATGTTTCCCAGCAACTCGGTGGGTTCAAATCAAATGTTCATACATTCTTCCTTCTGTTTGACAAAATCTTCTTCTTTTGGAATCAAAACAAAGCTCTGCATTAATAGGAGCCTTCCCTGTGCATTGGTTCTTAAAAAAAATTCAAGACAGCAAATTAGACTCAAACTGCGCCGAAAACAAATCAGAAGCTTCCGTATTTCATAGATGTATGTTGTCTTTATTCTTCCATTCCCACATTTTTTAACTTTATTTATTTGTTTTTTACCTTTATTTATTTTTTTACCATACCTTTTCATCTCAAACTATTGAATGATTCATGCCTCGATTGAATCACTTAAGAATGGATTCGTTTTCTGAGCGATTTACAATTCTCTTCCGCTAAAATGTTGAACATTATTAATATTCCTACACATTTTATGTATAAATAACATTGGCAACATTCCAATCTAGTTTAAATTGGCTCTCTTAAAGTCCTCTCAAATTCCCACTGATTCAAATGAATCATCAGCTAGCTGCCATTAAAAATTCTGCGCATATTCCAACGAAAGATGTCTTCCCAACAAACTGTCGAATCATTTGTCACACACAGTAAAAACTTACTTTGTGACATCGTCAATTTGATGAGTTCCAGGAATTTGCATACACACCAACAACAAATCAAACTACCAAAGAATGAGGCGAGCCACAGGACGACACAACCACCAGCCAACGATGATAATAAGCGGAAGCAACAATAACAACAACAACCACAACAACAGCAATAGCCCATCATAAAAGATATGATAAAAGCACAAATGCTATGCAAGAAATTCGCTGCTGGGTTGCAAGCAAACTCGACAAGGTGGCACCATACAACACGCAGACAGACAACCGAACCGGACAGACAGTGGGGGCCAACATACGTGAGTGCATATGCCACATATTGTTTCCATATTAATTTGCGATATCAAAATTGGTCGGCGAACGCATTAATAACGCAACACAACGCGCACAACTGCAACCCAGCGAGCAGCAGCGACAACAACAAAACCAGCCAACAAATGGCCAAAACCAGCGGACAGACAAGCGGATGGGTGGACCAGTTGCAACCGCCGCTGTGGCTCATTACATTTGACACTTGTGCTCACTTGTTGTGATTTGTCATTTGGTAAATGCGGCGGCAACTGCAGTCGCCGCATCGCAGTTGTTGCATCTAACGCAGCGAGCGGTCAATGCGATGCGCGCACAGCGGTCGTGGCCGCGGCCGCGGCACAGCCCAAACGACAACAACGCCAACAACCGCAAATGTGACAGTGTTCATTAATTTTGTGCGACATTGCAACACGCGCGCGGCATTGGCATTGAATGCGGCGGCCGCAACAGTGGCATCGGACGGCAGCAATTGCAACTGCTGCGGCGGCAGTCATGCGTGGCACGATTTGTGATCGCACAATTACAATATTGAATATTAGCGCATTGGCGGCGGCGACGACGCTGGGCGCAGCCAGTTGCAGCATCCACGACCACGACACAACAACAACAAAAACATCAATTTGCTTTGCATGGCAGTAGCTGCAAAAATGCTGCGCGGACAGTTGCGGTGCGCGGCGGCAGCACCCGCTTAGTGGCAGTTGTTAGTATTGTTGTTGTTGTTGCAAGTTCGTTTGTTCGTTTATTTGGTGCAACATCAATGCGCATGATAAATTGCTGGCAATTGGGTAGGCAATCCTACTCACACACACACACACACTGAGATTCTCACATAAACACACACACACACACAACCACACACATGCAGTCAGCGTGCGGGAATGTTGTCGTTCGGACGCTGCCTTTGCCGGTGGCACCACCGGCAGTGCGCCACGTTGCCAACGGCAGCGGGTGGCAGTAGTTGGCGTCAATGTAATGTTGTTGTTGTTGTTGTTGCGCCATTTGATTGTGTTCAGTTTACAAATGAGTTGCATAGTTACCTGTTCAATTGCTGTGCGCGGCATTGTTGTTGCCGGCCTAACCATATCTAGTGCTGGTAGCAGCGCTGGTGACATTGCTGTTGCTCGTTGTTGTTGTTGTTGTTGTTGTCACATTACGTGTTGCAACAAATTTCACCAGTCGTTGGCAATGACATTGCAAATATTGCTCGGTGAAGAATTTTAATGTTGGCAATCGGCGTCCACGACGAGCAGCAACCAAGTGGCAGCGTGTAGTTGCTGTTGCTGTCAATGTTGTTGGTGGTGGAGGAGGTGTTGCTGCTGCGACAGCTTTTGTGTGACTTAGCATTTAAGCAGCACTGGTCGTAAATGTGGCAAATGTGGATTTTCGTATTGAATTTCAAAATGGTTTCACTGTATTCGAAAATTATTTCATTCAATTTGAATAAAAGTTTCATTGTATTCGAAAATATTTAATTTCATTTAAACTGAAAATGCTCAGGTTCAGTTTTTTAGAGTTTAGATTCGAGATTAAGATTTATCGATATACTAATGTGTCCAAAAAATAAGGTGACATTGTATTTATTTTGAAAATTCTTTATTTATTCTTCCAAATCAATTTCATCCCCTTCAAAGTAATCCCCTCCCGATGCAATGTACTTATGCCAACGGATTTTCCAATCTTCGAAACACTGATTGTAGTCACTTTCCGGGATGGCCTTCAGTTCCGTCTTCGCTGCGGCTTGAATCTCCTCTATCGTATCAAAGCGGTGTCCCCGGAGCGGCCTTTTGAGCTTGCTGAACAGCCAGAAGTCGCACGGCGCCAGATCAGGTGAATACGGTGGTTGCGGAACGATATGGGTTGAGTTTTTGGCGAAATGATCACGAATTACGAGTGCAGTATGGGATGGTGCATTATCGTGGTGTAAAAACCAAGAATTGTCTTTCCACAATTCCGGCCTTTTTAGGCGGATAGCGTTACGCAAATGACGCATAACGTTCAAATAATATTCCTTGTCGACTGTTGAATAAAAAAATAATAATTCTCCAAATCCTTCGACGCGCGCAGTTTAAATTCAAATGTCACCTTATTTTTTGGAAACAGTAGTAATTAAATTTCTGTCATGTTGGCTTTGACAATTTGGGCCAAAAAAAAAGCTTTAGCACTTAAAGCTCCGACAATTTTACTTCACCCTGTATTTAGCACTCTTTGGGGTTCTTGGTTCAATATCTTCGCTGAGTTTAGGGTTGCCGTCCCTAGGTTAGGTTAGGTTAGGTTAGGTAAACTGGCTGGCCAAGTAAGCCACGCATAGACCCTTATTGGATCCCTAGCGGTACCAGTTGGAGCTTTTTAGTGTTCGGGGTCAACGTAAAAGTGATCTATGAGAATCTGGATGTTCCTAGCGAAGTTCAGCAGCGACTTGATGTCATGCTTGGGGACCTCCTCTAACCCAGAAAATAACGGGGCCCCTAAGTAAGTGAGTCGTAGTCTTGAAATAGCCGAACAAGAGCAGAGAATGTGCTCCAGGGTTTCCTTGGCATCAATTTCTCTGCATTTCCTGCAATCCTTGCCGTTCCTAACTGGAGAAATCTTTTTCTGCTGAATGCAGGAGGCAATCACAGAGAACATGTTTAGAAGTTTGGTTCTTGGTTTTGTTCTTGGTTTTGTTCTTGGTTCTTGTTTGTATTTTCTGCAAAAATTCGAAAAGGAGAATTTCATTTTCCGAGTGAACAGTGACCAGTCAGGTATACCACCAGCCAGGTTCGGGTCTTACCATTGGCTCCATTGCACCTCTTTTAGCAAAGCGTTTGGCTTGTTTCTTCATGACGCTTGTGTCCTGGGATCCCGTGTAACTCCACCTCTCTCTTATAGCCTCCCAGTTCATGCAGAATAACGGCAATCCCTGACATGTTTTGACCAATTCTTCCACATAGTTTTAATGCTAACCTTTCCAAAGATTGTTTTTAGTACTTGAAGAGCATAAAGATCTGTTCTTTACGTAACTCTATAGAGTTATGGCCTTCCCAGTTCATTTAGAAGATTGCGACAATCCTTGAATAGTTTTTACAAGTTCTTCCACTTAGCTAAACTATTCTTCTTCTTAGTGCTGATCTTTTTTAAAGATTGTTGTTCGTACTTGAAGAGCATTAAGATCCGTTCTTTACGTAACTCTATAGAGTTATGGCCTTCCAGCTCATTTAGAAGATTGCGACAATCCTTGACAAGTTCTTCCATTTAGCTAATCTATTCTTCTTCTTAATGCTAATCTTTCCAAAGATTGTTGTTAGTACTTGAAGAGCATAACGATCTGTTTGTTACGTAGCTCTAGAGATTTAAATATGACCTTCCAGTTCATTCAGAATATTACGACATTCTTTGACAAGTTTTGACAAGTTCATCCACTTAGCTAAACTATTCTTCTTCTTAGTGCTAATCTTTCCAAAGACTGTTGTTAGTACTAGAACAATAAAAAGATCTGCTCAGGTTTTTTTTTTACATAAGTGAAAGCATTCAACAAGTTCCAATAAGCCTCAAGCCTTAGCAACTGAATCACTTGATTAGCATTTTAATCGACTTGAGCTGTGCCATCACATTAATTAAATTACTCCACTCGACATCCATTAAATCCATCCATTAGTTTCTAGGAAGTGGAAACATTTGGTCACAACAACAAAAACCCCTCTCGACGCATACGCAGACCGATGTATCGCTTCAGCTAATGTCTGAAATCCCCTCAGGACAGAAACAGCCGCTAATCTAATTGGAGCATCGACACATTCGCTGGCAATGCCATCACACCTTCCTTTCCCCCAAAACTTGAGCGCCATTGTGCCGTTGACCTGTAAACATGCAAAAAAAACAACTCAAATTAACTAAAGTTGAATTAAAAGTGAATAAAACTGATTGCGCCACTCACTTAATTAGAGTTGGTCCAGCTCGCTATTGATACATTTTTTTGTTTTCAATCTGCACACAAAAAACCAAACACAGTCGCCAACAGTTGACGACAAATAGCCGAAAAATTGCCAGAGCCGGCCAGAGTTGTTGGCAGTTTTTGCATATTTAAACAGGTTTCTTTCTTGGTAATTTGCTTGCGCGATGTTGTATGATGAACATTAATGTTGGCCATTTAGCATATCGTTAAACTGAAACAACGCACAGATGGCGGAGCGCGAAATTGAAGCACGAAAAGTAGTCGCGGCGCGGTGAGCGATGGCTCAAAGACAAATGCCGCATTTGATGTGTGTAGTTTGTTTTGCTTGTTAGTGTTATTGTTGTTGTTGTTGTTGTTGTTGTCGGCGTACATGTCCACAATAGCGGGGCCCGCGCATAAATTACAACCGTATGAACAGCAGCAGCAACAACAAATCAGAGCACTAAACAACGCTTTGAAAACGCTGAAGCAATGGGAACGAAATGTGGCACGAAAAAGGAGCGAAAAGTGGCAGACACAGACACATCCCAAGTGCAAACATGTCATAAACTTATGACGGCATTGTGTGCGGTGACAGGAGCAGCAACGCGCAGTCACAGCTGCAACGGTTGCTGCCCGATCGGTCCGACCGATGACGACAATGATGTGTGCCGTTCGCTGATGAAGCGCTTATAAATTGCCTTCTGACAGTCACATTACCAACTGGCCGACCGGCAGCCAATTGATATTCCGCACAATGCTGCAGACGTTTCGAGTGTTGCTCGGCGGCCGCGAACGACCCAAGCGGCAGCAGAGCGGCCGACAGGCAGAAGACGCGAATGCGTTCGCCTGACATGCGCACCAAATGACAGGTTGCACTTTTTTGTATCACCTCAGCAACAGCGCAAAGCCAGCACACCAACAACAACAAGACGAGACTTTCTGCTCTGCAGTTTGCTGCCGCAGCTGGTTTTTTCATTTGATTTATATATATTTTTATTTTGTTTTTAATTTTGCTATGATTTGAGCGAATGCTGCCAGCTTTGGTTCATTAAGTGTTGTTGTTGTTGTTGTTGTTGCTGCTGGCACTTTAATTGAGTTTTGATACGTGATAGCGAAGCTTGTGCCACTTCTGCGCCATCATAGGCCGGCAATGGTTCGAGAAATCGCGCCATTGGCATTGGCAACACTTTATAAATTAGCAGCAGCGGCGGCGAAGAGCAACATGTCAGTAAGTGGCAACTGTGCAACAAGCACAGAAGCATGGAACGCCATTGCATTGCATTTCTGCGAATCATTGCACAGCAGCAACAACATGCACAATGCCAACAACAATGTCGACAAGAATCGTAGGTGCACATTCCTGGAAAAGCTGTGGGCTGTAGTGTTGTTGCGAATGTTGTTGTTGTTGTCGCTGTTTTATTTGCTATAAGTGACAGTTGCCACTTGTTGGAGCAGGACTTGCAATGGCAGACAAACAGTCGCTACCAATGACGAGCTAAAGTCTGGCAGCGTGTGTGGGATGGAAAAAAATGGTTGAGATTGTTGTTGCTGCAACAATAACAACACTGAAGACAACAGAAACAGTATAGACATACAGTACAAAGGGAAAATATTGAAATGCATGAAGAAGAAGAAGATGAAATCGACAAAGACAGGACTCAATCGGTTACAAGTGGCCAATGCAGTAATAAGGAAAGCAACAATTGTTAAAGCAGCAACAACAACAAAGAGAGTAAAAGCGATAACTATAGAAAATATTGAAAAAAGAAGAAGAAGAAACAAAGGTAATGGTTAACAACTGGTAATGGTAGCAATATTGTTTACAACAACAACAAGTAAAAGAAAATAAAGTAATAACAGAAAATGCTAACAACATAAGCAACAATTTGAACAAAATTTGTTGAAGCAGGCACAATGTAAACTGTTGTAATCATTTAAAAAAACAATGCAAGTGATAAGAAAAAAAACAATTGTTATAATAAAAATAACAACAACAAAAAGCCTAAATTTGTTACAAGAATAGTAATTAAAATACATATAACAAAATTTCTATACGAGCAAATAACAATAAAAAATATAACAGCAACAACAACAATGCCAAAAAACTTAAAGTTTACAACCAAAACAATTTGTTTAGCATTGTAACAAAAAATAAATTTGTGTAAGAACAACAATAAACACACATAAATTTACAATACGTGCAACAACAATAAAAAATATTTAAAAAATATTTAAAAAATATTTAAAAAATATAAAATATTGAAAAAACACAAAATGTCATTTGTCATGCAAACAATAAAAAAATAACAATAAAAATATGGTATATATAAAAAATCCATGCAATGCAAAGAAAAAAATAACAATTATTTTAGTAAAATAATAAAAAATATTACATTTTTCAGCAAGTTCAGTAAAACAAAGACAAATTGACAAATTAGTTACGCCAATGCAACTGACAACAAAGACAATTGTTGTGACAACAAGAAGAACATAAATTTTACAACAAAAGACAACGAAGACAAAAAAAGAGAAAAGCTACAAACACTTTTAAGAGCAAACAAAAAAAACAGCAACAAGTGCAAACAAAACTATTCTACCCGATAACAACAACAACAAAACATACATAACATTAAGGCAGTACCTTTAGCAGAGCAACAACAAGAAAAAACAACAACTCAACAACAAAGAACATAAATTTTACAACAAAAGACAGAAAAATCACCAAAAACAAAAGCAACCAAATAACTTTTAAAAGTTTGCCAAAATACAACAACAACAAGTGCAAAATAAGCAATTCTACCAAACAACAACAACAGCAACAAAACAAAGTAGAACCCATTCAAGTAGGGCCCGACCGATTAATCGGCTTCGGCTTCGATTAAGGCCACATTCGGCCAAAAACACCACAAAAAGCAGCATTGCTAGCTTACACTTTCGGTAGCGTGACCCCCGAATATCCATAACCATCTTTTGAAAACAGACCGAGCTAATCTGTACTCCCAATATTTTGACAATACAGAAATCTGTAAATTAAATTAAATTATAAGTAGCGAAACTCTTAGACAACCAGCAGTCGCTTTATCTGACCGCTCCTGTCAAATTGTTGTTGTTCAGGTGTAAAACTGTAACTGGTACCGGCCAAACGGGAGCTTTAGCAGAGCAACAACAACAACAAAAAAACAACAACTCAATGCATTGCCACACAATTTTGAACAAATCTTACCTTCTTGACTGTGTGGCAAGCTACAACGTGCAACAAATGCACAACTACAAAATATTATATGATTACAACAACAATGCTAACAACAACAACAATCAACACAAACAATAGCAAAATCCCAAACATTGCACTTGAACATTGGCCAAGCGATGTGCAACATTGGCAGCTTGCTGGCAACACGCACTTCGTGTAGCTGCGGCTGTGTGCCAAAAGGGCACATCCACAACACCAACAACAATAACAACAACAATCAATAAAACGCCAAAAATATGAGAGACCAAAAAAAAAGGCATAATGTCAGATGAGTGTGTCGAAAGAGCCGCCGCTGAAAATTTGTCGCGCACGCGTACGCCGCCACAACGTTAGACGGACAGGACCGCACGCACACGATTTTGTACATTTTTGGGCAGCGCTGCGCGGCTATTTAGCATAATATTTGCGCAATGTTGTTGCGGCCCGCATCGAACGGCTCGTTGTGCATTTATTAATAAATAATATTAATGATAGGCAGCAATTCAAACGACGCACACCAACACACACACACACAGAGACGCGCGCATCTCGGCAACGATAATGAAGTTGGACACAATGTCAGCGGCCCGTAATGACGCCGAGGCATGACCAAAAATGAGCAATGCGGACCGCACGAAAAAACCTGCACGTTGTGCTGCATTGTTGGCGCTCAAATGTTGCTGGTGTGTTGGAAATTATTATTAAAACAATGCTGCTGCTTTTGCTGTTCATGATGATAATGTTGCGCCGCCCGCTTCGAACTGTGCAAAAACCAAACGTAAAACAAAAAGAATGCGCCCGAAAATGCTGCGGCCGCACTGCGCATGCGCACCGCGCAACTTATGAATTTATGCATTGTTTATTGTGTACGGCGGCGTGGCGCTGCTGCTCGATGTGTTTGTTGTGCTTGTTAGTTTTGTTGTTGTTGTTGTTGTTATTGTTGTTGCCCTAAAGCTATTGTAGCTGTCCGCGGCCTGGTGCTGAACGCACAAATTGCAGCCAATTTCTTATGCTGGCGCATTCTTGCGCCGACCGACTGGCTGGCAACAACATTTTTGCGACGACCAATTTTTTGTACACTTTTTACCTTTGCACAACAATGTGTTTGCTTTGTGATTGTGATAAATGTCGCAGGATACTTATTTATTTTATGACATTGTGGCAAAATGTTTGGCGGTGTGGTCCAGCGCGAGAGGCTGAGCAAAAAAGGACATGCGGACATGTATGTGTGTGTGTGTTTGTGTGCGGTGGCGCATTTCGAGGCGTTTCACGTAGGCGCTACATTTTAGCGTCTTGTCAATGCGTTTTTGCGTTCAAAACGACTTCTTAAGAACACTGCTTTTGGTGTTGTTGTTGTTGTTGTTGTTGTTGCTGTTGTGGTGGTGGCGCAGTTGGCCGACTGGCCATGGCCAAATTGGGCAAGGCGAAGGCGTCTACGCGCCGCGCAACACATCAGAAACTTGTCAATTTTAATGATTTTCCTGACGCTCGAACTGTCAAAGTGTCGTTGCGGGAGTGCTTTTTGCGCGCAGTTGTGCCGCAGTTGTCTGGCGCACAATTATTGCAACATTGTGGCGGCCAATGCTGTGCGACTGCCGGAATGTGCAGCATTCCGTTGCAAACGAAAACGCACAAAATATGATTTGCTGTCACACGTTGCCGCTGTTATTTGCCATTGATTTTGTTGTCATTGTTGTTGTTGCTTGTGTGTTTAACAAGTGGCAAAGCGCAATATTTAACGCCATGAAAAATGATGATTGCCACGTTCGATTACATATCTGAAATATTAACAGCGCACTCGGTTAACTACAACAACAACAACACCAACAACTAGAACGGCAACAAGTAATACAACAACAACACTAAGTTATTGAGTATCGTATTGCAGCCGCAACCACCTGAGAGACCCAGTCAGCAGCAGCCAGTAATCGTCACCTCGACGGGGGCTGCGCCAGCAACATTGCTGCCGCACGACTGGCACAGCAACAAAGCTGCGCGATTTGCACGCAAAATGGTGCACGCTAGCACAATCGAAGAGAGCAAAGAAAGGAAAAGGCTCAGCACCCAAAGCAGTCTATCTGTCCGTTTGTCTGTCTGTCTGTCTGTCTGTCGACCAACCAGTGCTCCACAGTGTCAGTGACAGTGTCACTGCAACGTTTAATTGCTGTCAACATTGTTGCTACGCCGTCTGGCCACTTGCCACTTGCTGTTATGTCTGGCATTGTTGTTGCAACAACCGCATGACACCTCCTTTGACTATTTGCTGACTGTAGCGCGAGTATGTTGTTGCTGCTGTCCATTGTCGGGCGTTGTCCGTCAGTGCGTTTGATAAGCCGCAAAATGGCGGCAGTTGCAGTGGGCCAACCAGGCCCAGTTCATTAAAAATGCCATAAATGTCGCCAGCCAGTTGAACGCATGACGTGGCAGCCAAGTTGCTGGGCAGCGGGCTCGAGGGCGGTGATTGTAAAACGCATTGGTTGCATTGCGTTGCAAATGAAATTGTCACATGGCAGCGCTTTGCGCGCGCAGCTGTCAAAACCGCTGTAGACACCACTTGCCGCTTGCCGGCATTGACAGCCGTTTGGGGTGACTTGAGCCACTAATTTGCATAAATGAATTTATTATGTGCAACATTTGTGGTTAACGAAATGTGGCAACGTGACGCGCTGAATTTGTGTCGGTTTTGAGTAGTTTTTGGTTGGATATTTTGGGATTTTAAAAATTTTAATGTTAAGTAATGAAAAATTAAATGAAAAATGAAATGAATAAAATAAAATAAAATAAAATAAAATAAAATAAAATAAAATAAAATAAAATAAAATAAAATCAAATCAAATCAAATCAAATCAAATCAAATAAAATAAAATAAAATAAAATAAAATAAAATAAAATAAAATAAAATAAAATAAATAAAATAAAATAAAATAAAACAAAATAAAATAAAATAAAATAAAATAAAATAAAATAAAATAAAATAAAATAAAATAAAATAAAATGAAATGAAATACAATAAAATAAAATAAAATAAAATAAAATAAAATAAAATAAAATAAAATAAAATAAAATAAAATAAAATAAAATAAAATAAAATAAAATGAAATGAAATGAAATGAAATAAAATAAAATAAACAAAATAAAATAAAATAAAATAAATAAAATAAAATAAAACAAAATAAAATAAAATAAAATAAAATAAAATAAAATGAAATGAAATACAATAAAATAAAATAAAATAAAATAAAATAAAATAAAATAAAATAAAATAAAACAAAATAAAATAAAATAAAATGAAATGAAATACAATAAAATAAAATAAAATAAAATAAAATAACATAAATAAAATAAAATAAAATAAAATAAAATTGAAATAAAATAAAATAAAATAAAATAAAATAAAATAAAATAAAATAAAATAAAATAAAATAAATTAAAATATATTAAAATAAAATAAAATAAAATAAAATAAAATAAAATAAAATAAAATAAAATAAAATAAATTAAAATATATTAAAATAAAAATTTTAAGTAAAACAGTAATAAAAATTTAAAAAAACCAGTTCGATACCTTGAAGAAAATTTATGAAAGGCAAATAAAATGTTTGCCAATCATTAATTGAAATCAATCAAATTCCTTTTTTCAGAGAAATCAAATCAAAAATTGATTTCATATTAAAGTTAAACATGGCAACGTGACTTTGAAGTCTTTTAGATCAATTAAGAACGCAATCATATTTATTGAATATCAATTGAATATTTTAGAATATTATTTAAATATATTAGAATATTAATTTAATATTATTTGAATACTAATTTAATCAACTAGATAACGAAATAACTATCACAGAGATATTTCATGGTTAAAAATTTTCATGGTTGTTATCATAAAGTTTATTTGTTGTGGTCTTTTAGTCACTTTGCATTTTTTCGCTTGAAAAAGTTCATAAAAATCAGTTGCTGTTGCATAGTTATTGTTGGCAAAAATTTGCTAAAGAACAACACTGTCAAAAAACGAGAAGCAAAAAAAAACAATAAAACAGAAACAACCACAATTTAATATATATGTGCGCCAACAAAACGAGGCTAGCCCTCCCCAAGCAACAGGAAACGAACCCACATAGACCAGTTCTTGCAACTAATAGTTACCTTGCAACATCCACTCGCAGACGCATTGTGCATTGTAAATAGCAGAGCAAATAATACAACAATAACACCAATGACAACAAAAATGGCGCATTTTCAGCCAACAGTGTCGCCTACGGAGCAGTCAAAGTAGCACAAAAAGCGTAAAAAACATTGCAAACCAACACAAAAAAATAAACAATGCCTCACTCGTATTTTTGCTTTGCATTTGTTTGGGGTTTTAGCTGCCTATTTTGTTGTTGCCATTTTATTTATTTTTTTATTTGCCGTTTGCGCACTTTTTTCTGAACTCTTTTTGCATGGTTTTGTGCACGCGGGCTGTTTCGGTTGTGGTTGTTGTTGTTGTTTTGCTATGAAATACGCGCAAACACAAAAAGGTAACATGCTGCAAAACGTGAAAGTCACCTTTGGCTATGACCAACAATGCCACATACATGCAGACGAGTATGTATGTATGTGCGAATGTGTGTGTGTGAATGTTTGTGTGTGTTGTGCCATGTCTCCGTATGGGTTCGAATAGGCAATGATGTGTCTATGTGCTGGGCTCTTTGTTGCTACACAACTGGCTAACAGCGCAAACATTGTTGCCACATTTAGCCACCGCAGAAAAGCGTTAAACATAACAACAACAACAGCAACAAGAATCAGCACTTAACTATACGTATTGGAAAAAACGCAGCAGCAAAGTGGATGCTTCCACTTGCTACACATTGAAATAAAGTTGGTAGAGTTGTTGACATTTCACACAAACACACACACAAACACACATACATATATTTATACATTTTTGCACATTTGTGCATCTATGTGTGTGTGTGCTTGAGCCTCCAATACAACTTTACTTCCTGCCTCTACAACGTGCCGCATGTAATTCACACCACTGGCCGCCGTTGCAAAGCGCGTTGCATTGTTTGTGGCCGTGCCGCAGCTCACCACACCACACTTCACTTCCCTCCATTTCTCTTCTCAGTGCTCTGCTTTGCTCTGCTCGCTGCAGCTGCACTTCCCATATTTTATGAGATTTAGATAATAAATAATAAGACATTTGCATCATCATTAACATCAGCCAGTTGTCTTCTCCTTGTTGTTGTTCTACGTATGTCTATTGTTATTGTTGTTGGCATATTATTTATATTGCTCGATTTTATGGCTTATCGTGCCATTGTTGGCTTCTATCTTCTTCTATCTCTTTTGATATTTTATTTTATTTTGTTTTATTACTTTTGGGGAGTTTGCTTTCCTTAACTCCATTTCTTTGCGGCATGTTGCATGTGCAACACCTTTTGCGGCATGCAAGACGATTTGCACTTTTAAATTATTGCTTATGTGGCGCATTTAGACTGTTGGTGTATTCATTTACGTAATGTCTGTATTTTGGTCTTAATGGAACAAAAAAATTTTGTCAAAAGGATGCAAAGAAATATAAAACTAATAAGAAAATTTAGAAAATATTTAAGCCTTTCGCATTTCGTTGACATATGGCAACATGCTAATTTGTGGATGTCTGAACCCTTTATGATTTCAAGAATAAATTTGTTTGTTGGTCCTTCGAATAGTTTGAACTTTTATCAATAATACAAAATTAATAAACTGAATATTTCAGTTTAAAAAAATAAGTATAAACATTTTTGAATGTTTTATCTTTACATAGTAACGAAAGAATTAGACAAAATAAGAACAAAAGAAGAAGAAAGATAAGAAGAAGGAAGAAGAAGAAATTTGAATTTAATTTGAGTTTTTATTTCAATTGAGATACATTTTTTTAAAATAATTTTTGCTCAGGTAAATAAAGAAATATTCGACTTTTACTTATGCGTAAAATATCTTAAATTTAAGTATGCACTTTTTATAGCCACAACGACAACGGTTGCTGTCATATGACAACACTCTAAAAAACAGGGTTCAGCAACAAAAATTTAAAAAAAAACATAGTATGGAATGTTGTTGATACAACCACACAGAAGACTAAATCGATTAAAAATGTTAGTTTTCCCCATATTTTAATTTTGAGTGATCTGGGTTTGTCCACTAAAGGGAAAATTTCGAGAAAAATATACAAAAAATACCAAAACAAAAAGAGAACTTATAAAAACCTTCCTATAACTTTTTCAGTCTACTTGAGACTTGGCTTTGAGTAATCTGGGTTGCCAGATCAGTGGGGAAATTTCAAGAGATATACAAAAAAATACTAAAATTAGAACAAAAGTCACAAAATCTATAACTGATTTACTCTGTTTTGATTGAGATTTGGCTTTGAGTGATCTGGGTTTGTCCACTAAAATCTCAATACGACTCAAGGCAGATCATTGGGGAAATTTCGAGGAAAAGGCACAAAAAAATACCAAAATAAAAATAAAATTTACAAAATCTATAACTCTTTATAACTCTTTACTCTACTTCAGACTTGGCTTTGAGTGATCTGGGTTTGCCAACTCGGTGAAGAAAATTTAGAGAAATATAAAAAAAATACAGAAAAAAGGACACAATTTACCAAATCTATAACTACTTTACTCTGCTTGAGACTTGGCTTTGAGTGATTTGGGTTTGCCTACTAAAGCGACTCAAGGCAGACAAGTGAAAAAATGTCGAGAAAAATGTATATAAAAAAATACAAACATTCGAAGAAAATATACAAAATCTATAACTGCTTTACTCTACTCAAGGCAGATCCCACTAAAAGCTCATTAAAACTCAAGGCAGATCAATAGGAAAGTGTCTTCGTCTCAATTAGCGAACACTTCGAAGATTCTGACTTTCGGAAGTCTGAAATCTAACTATGTATAAATACGAAAATAACTTCTTGTACTCCCTTTTATACCTCCTTTTCTGGACCGATTTGAAAATGCTTCCATCAGTAGAGACACACTTCTCATTTGTGTTCAAAATCAAAAAATTTTACGTTTTTCGCATCAAAAAAATAAATAACCTGAGATCAAATAGAAACACCTAAACTTTTCGACACACCCTTTGCGTTCATTTAGTGCTCGTTGCCTCTAATTAAACTAGAAGATACTTGAAAATATAAGAATAATCCCGAGTCTAATGTTGTGTACCATCTCCCTCTGGTAGAGTTGATTGTTCGTTGTTTCGAGAGTCTATTGTCTTCCTGATCACTTCTTAATGTATGTGCGTCGTTCGCTTTTTCTATGTTAAAGTGGAGCGTTTTAATTATGCCTTCTTTAATCGGATCTCCAGAACTTTTTTGAAGTTCAACAAAACTGCTATGACCCTTGATTTACACTTTGAAATTCCTAGATCAAATTTCAAAATGTCCTTAGATAGTTAATTTTAGTCCTTATTTTATAAGAATCTAATGCCTTTTAAGTTAATTTATTTTTTTTGTTACACTGTATGGATCTTTTTGTAGGGGTCGTTTTTGACCAAATGTTGTTTTTTACTTTTACAATTTTTAGCTGTTTTTTCGTGACTTTCTTACTTGGACTATTCTCTATCGAAATCAAACCGTTTCATATTTTAAAAACTAAGTTGGCTTGCATTTTTTGTAATTTGTGTAATTTTTGTCAATCTAGGTCGTTTTCGACCCGTTATGTGTCGAAGCGTTTAGAATTTCATCGTGATTTCATAGCAAACGCAAGTTAAAGTGTAAATTATTATTTATTTTATTAAAAAAAAAGAAGTTTATTTTGATAAAATGTCAAATTGTCAATGTCAAAATAAAACAGAGCTTCTCTGCTGCGGATGCCCAAAAACTATCTGCAAAAATAAGCGTAACCGTAATGTGTGTAAAATGCCTTGAGAGTGTTTAGAAACTATAGGGTGTTTTTTTTAGAGGTTTGTTTTTCGAATAGAGATAAAACTGGCATTTTGTGGTCAAATCTGGCAACTCTAATGTCATTTATGTTCAGTTAGGTTTGCCATTTCATCATGAACAGGTTGACAAAAGAACAACGCTTGCAAATCGTGCAAATTTATTTCGAAAATAATGGTTCAGTTCGCGAAGTTTACCGCAAGCTCCGTCCATTTTATGGTCGACATAATCGTCCATCAGAGCAATTAATTCGGTTAACCATGGGTCGTTTTCGCACTACGTTTACTCTATGTGATAATACGCATCCGCAGAGACGTCGAACAGTGCGCACCGAAGAAACAATTGCCGCTGTAGAGCAAAATGTTGAAGAGGACCCGAATGAATCGATTCGCCACCGTGCACAGCAATTGGAGCTTTGTCCATCAACTTTATGGAAGATTTTGCGCAAAGATCTTGGCTTGCGACCTTACAAGATCCAGCTTGTGCAAGAATTAAAGCCGCGAGACCATGCAATGCGTCGTGATTTTGGTGTATGGGCCGAAAATGAGATTGATCTCGATGCTGATTTTCATCGCAAAATTTTGTTCAGTGATGAGGCTCATTTTTGGTTGAATGGCTACGTCAACAAGCAAAATTGCCGCATTTGGAGTGAAGAGAATCCACATGAGACCCTTGAGACGCCATTACATCCACAAAAACTGACTGTTTGGTGTGCTCTATGGGCTGGTGGAGTCATTGGGCCATACTTCTTCCGAAATAATGCTGGAGAGTCAGTTACCGTTAATGGAGACCGGTATAGAGCCATGATAACCGACTATTTTGTTCCCGAATTGGATGGCATGAATGTGGATGAGTTGTGGTTCCAACAAGACGGCGCTACATGCCACACAGCGCACGTCACAATCGATTTATTGAAGGAAACATTCGATGAGCGCATAATTTCGCGGAATGGACCTGTCAATTGGCCACCAAGATCGTGTGATTTGACACCATTGGATTATTTTCTTTGGGAATATGTGAAGTCGCTCGTCTACGCCAACAAACCAGAAACATTAGGGGACTTGGAAGCCAACATTCGTGGCGTTATTGCCGACATACGGCCCCAAATGCTCGAAAAAGTGGTTGAAAATTGGACCTGTAGAATTGGCTTTATTCGAGCCAGCCGCGGCGGCCACATGCCCGAAATCATATTTAAACATTAATGGCATAAAATTATCCTTCCAATAAAGCCAAATTGATGGACATTAAAACGATTTTCTTGTGTTTTATTTCAATTCGAAGTTCTATACCTCTAAAAAAAACACGCTATACAAATAAATATTTCCACTGTATTTTATTTTAAGTTTTTGAATAAACCGTAAAATAAACTTTATTTTTTTAAATAAACGTTCATTTTTTTACTAACTCCCATATATGAGGGTCGAAAACGACTCTAACGTAAGATTAGTCGTTTTTTTTTAACGTAGGTCTACGGTTAAACAAATTAAACTAACCTAACCCAGATATGCCGACCGTACTATATGCAGTACACTTGTTTGAAGGTGCTGCGGAAACTGTGCTTTAAATTTTGCTATTCAATGTCCTGATATGCGGGTATAGTCACACAAAGGACCTTTGGCATATATGGGCTAAACTAAAAAAAACATGCACGGAGTATAATTTGCTTGCATCAATGGTTGAATTTCGACAGCACAGGATCACACTTTAGCTAGTGAACACCGATTCTTTAGAGTCTTTGAAGTTTTCATCTCCTCGAAATTAAAAACTTGAACGTTGAACCGAAGATAATATAATTCATAATTTTATATTTTATAATTTATATTATCTTTGGTTGAACTATAATCCCTGTGACCAGATTCGTTGGTTATTGGCACCGCAGTGCATACTAGAAAGCAATTTTTAATGAAAAGACGACCTTGAAAAATGCCACCAAACGCCCAGCTGTCAACAATTTCGAATAATGAAGATTACAATTATTTTATTATTTCATTTGTAATAATTTAAAAAAAAAATTTATTATAAATAGAATCACCTTCACCGTCAGCACCACAGACATGAATTGATCACACAAAGCTTACTTAGCCTTTTAAAAGCGTTGAGGCAGCGGCGCGATTGAATTATCATAAATGCGATTGACAGGCGGTGATACCGACACGCAAGCGCGCTGAAAGTGTGATTTTTATTAATGTGCCAGCGCAAATATTATTGCAAAAACAAATACAACAACAATTAAAACAACAACAATTATCAAATGTGGCAACCGACGGTGCGCCGGCGCATTGGGCACACAAACGCCCACTGCTTAGTATGCGACGACGACGGCAACGACAGCGTGCAACGGCTGCGCAGATAATAAAAAGTCAACAGTACTTAGGCCACATTTGCAGCGTGATAACACGCAAACGGTGCAGCGAAATAATTAAAACAAACAAAAGCGCCGAGCAAGGTGCGCACACCGACGAACTGACCTCGCGTACTGACAGTGACGGCGCGTTAGCCGGTTGCATGCTGCATGCGGCCAAGAATCCGTTATAGTTTATTAACGCATCGGGCCCGGGGTGCAATGCACTGTTGACTGGCTGCCTGACTGACTGGCGGACTGACTTGGCTGCAGCTGAGCGGCTGCGGCATTTTGCGTTTTGGGCGCAGGTGTAACGCCGCGCCGCAATTTGGGGCTGCTCACGACTAACCGGCGGCAAGTCGAATATGTGGCACGCGCCTAAAGGCCGCCGCTCCGTGTGTCCTGCGCTGCTACGTTTGCCTCTTCTTTTTATCGTCATTATTATTTCTTTTATTGCCATTTCGATGCACAACGAACGCCGAATGCCGTTGCACGTTTGACGGCATTACGCAGCACAAAAGGGACGAAGAAGAAGCCAAGACAGGCGCTACAGTAAAAAGTGTTTGCAGCGCTCGCAGGAGCAAAGGATCCTCTCCTACAACTCGGCAGCGGCAGGTGAAAAGTTTGTGCTGCCGCTGCTGCACCGCGTGCGGCGCGATTAGTGACGCCACGTCAGGTTGTAAATTAAGGAAAATGCCGGATGGGGTCACACACAAATATTTTTGACATACTCGTGCAGCCGCGCAGTCGCCTCGAGTGGTCGCTGTGGACGCTCTGAATTGTTGCTGACGAAGACAAAAAGCAAGAAAAAAACGTATGATTGATTGTGGCTTAATGCGAGCGGATGCAGGTGAACCGACGCTGGGGTTGGGGTAAATTTAATTTCGGTTTCGCAGCCGCTCAGAGTTGCTGTCCCTTTGCTGCTTCTTGTGTCGTTTTTTTTCCTCTCGCTCTTTACGACTAAAAATGTTGCCATCTAATCAAGCAGCTTGTCAACGCCAAATCCCGCCGATAAGCATCGCTCTCAGCTTGGCCGCTCTAATCCTTTTTGCGGATTTGATTTGTACGCGTCGATAACGCTTCAATGCCGTGTCGCACACAATGACACTGCATTGTCGCACGGCCGTTGTCGCTGCTGGCGGGAAATTGCGCTTTGTCAATGCATCCTCGTTCGTCCTGGCGTGTCAGGAACGCACTCAATCCGTGCTGGCAAAAACAAAGTGTGATTTTAATTTAACAAAAAGCCATAGACGCTCGTATGAGCTCTCTTTCTAGCTTTCGCGCGCTGTCTATCTGTCTCCCTCTCTCTCTTCTGCTTCTATGGCTTCGTTGCAATCCTTTGAGTTTGAGTTCAATTTACTCCATTTTTCTGTCTGTTACTGTTTCTCTATTTTTGTCACTGTTTTTGTGTTTTTTTTCATTCCCTGTCACAATCACTCCCTTCTTTAATTTTTTTTGGGAAAGTTGCTGCCGCGTTGCCACAATTTCATTCATTTGCGCGCTTATCGTGATTTTCTCGCTTTCGGTTACATTTTATTTCAGCTCAGCTCGCAATCTGCACCTTTTATCCATATTTTTTTTGCATTCTTTGTATTGGCCATGTGTCTGTCTCTTTCTGGCAGCGCTTTTATGTGCTCCTTGCAGCGCTCTATCGCATTCAAATGCGATTTCATCGCATTGATAATCGCTTTTGTGTGCTTGTGAGTGCGAAAAGGTTCCATTTCACACGAAACGCCTCGCACACTGAACGCTGCCCTCGACCCGGCCCAGCCATTGGTGCGATATGCAATCTGACAGTGGCGCATTTTGCACTTCAGCGTCTCTCCATTTCATTTCACTTTGATATGGACCGTGCAGCATCTGCTTTTAATGTTGATTATGTCGACTTCATTTCACTAATTGAAGTGCACTAACCTGTGTACAGTTAGTTGTGACGATTTCTGTATGCCAGCAACGCGTTGAATTGTAATTGGCTGACAGCTTTTACGAAAATTAAAATTTACATGAGCAAAAGGAAGAATTTTGCTCAGGATTGTAGTCATACATATAGAATAGAGTCGTGGTACATAATTTTATTAAATTTGAGAGAAATTTATATTTGACTATAAGGACATAGAACTTGCAATTAAAGTTGGTTTAGAATGTGGCATTGATTTTAAAAAGGAAGGAAGAATTTGACTCAAGAATGAAGTTATACTTACAATAAATTATACGATATAGGTTTTTTAAATTTAGTGAACATTTTATTTTACTAGAAGGAAGAAAGGACGAATTTGGCTCATGAGTAAAATCGTAAATGTAATGAAATTTTAGAATATAATTTCATTGAAATTAATTAATAATGAAATTTTAGAATATAATTTCATTAAATTCAACGGACATTTTATTTGACTAGAACGAAGAAAAGACGAATTTGAGTCATGAATAAAGTCATACATACATGAAATCGTCGGATATAATTTCATTAAATTCAATAAACATTTTGTTTGACTAGAAGGAGAACTTGCAATTAAAGTTGCTTTGACATTGATTTTAAAAATGAAAGGACGAATTTGACTAAAGATTGAAGTCATAGTTACAACGAAATCTTAGGATATGGTTTCAGTAAATTCAGTGAACATTTTATTTGATTAGAAAGAAGAAAGGACGAATTTTAGTCAAGAATGAAGTCATACATACAATGGAATCGGAGAATATGATATAATTTGAAGGAAGAAAGGATGAATTTTACTCAAGAATGAAGTCGTACATACAATGAAATCGTAGAATATAATTTCATTAATTTCAGTGAACATTTTATTTGACTAGAAGGAAGAAAGGACGAATTTTACTGAGGACGACGTCTTACATACAACAAAGTCGTAGTATATAAATTTCTTCAAATCAGTAAATATTTTATTTGAGTAGAAGGAAGAAAGGACGAATTTGAGTCATGAATAAAGTCAAACATACAACGAAATTGTAGGATATAATTTCATTAAATTCAAAGGACATTTTATTTGACTAGAAAGACACAGAACTTGCAATTGAAGCCACTTTAAAATGTGGCATTGATTTTAAGAAAGAAAGGATGAATTTGACTCATGTATGAAGTTCCATCAAACTCAATAAACATTTTATTTGACTAGAAGGACGCACTACTTGCAAGTAAAGTTGCTTTCAAATGCGGCATTGATTTTAAGAAACAAAGGGCAAATTTGACTCAAGACTCAAATCAGATATGATAAAGTCAGAACTAGAACTATTTGACTAGAACAACACAGAATTTGCAATTAAGAACTCTTTAAAAAGTTGCATTGATTTGTAGAATGAAATTAAGAATTTACTAAATAATGAAGTCATTCATACAACAAAGTTTTACTATATAATTTGATTGAATTAAATGGACATTTTATTTGACTAGAAGGATGCAGTAATTAAAATTCAAGAATCGTTTGCATAGATTTGAAGAGTGAATGGAAGAATTTTACTCAAAAATGAAATCATACAAAGAATAAAGTTGTATATAATTTCATGTCTGACTAGAACGACACCTTTGTTGAAATTAAATTTAAAGCATTTTACGATCAGGTATTGATTTTAAGAATTAATTTTAAATCGAGCACAATTAAATTATATTATTTAAATTATTTAAAATAATAATTAAATTAATTAAATAATACAAAAGTATGCTTTTATGATTTAGCTTCAAAATTAAAAACAAAAAGCTATAAATTCTTAATGCCTTATAGTCCTTTTATACATTCCACATCCAACTTTTTCCGTACTAATCATTCAGTCTTCCATTCTTAGCGGCAAACTCCTTTCGAAGCTTTAAAAATTTCGCTTCTGCCATTGTTTAGCCATTAAAATGCTGTAATAAAACAATCAGTTTCCAGTGCATTGTCCAAAAAGTCAGCAATTTTGACATTTGCCTGACTTCTCGCACCTGTCTATCTGCCGCTACACACTCCGTCGCCGCGATTCGAGAACTTTGCGGCACGTCTGTCATTCAAATGTCATCTTCAAGTGCCCAGATATCTACAAGTACGAGCAAAATTATCCGTGAGCTGTCTCTCTTTTCCGCAACTCAATTAATTATGTCATTCACGTGGCCAGCTCCATGCCGCACACATAACCACAAAAAAGCTGCGCTGACCAAAACAGAACAACACAAAACACTCAAACCGAATATAACCGAAAACGAAGCGAAACTGAACGCCGCAATTAAAAGGCGCTTTTCGACTGCTGCCCTGCCGGTCTGCCCATCAATTTGGCCGCCGCCTGTCAGTCCCATTGGCTACCGCTGCCGCTTAAAGTGCTCGAGCAGTGGCGGCGCTCCACTCAGGCCAACGCTGTCAGAGAACCAAGCGACGACGCTATGAGCTGTCAAACGCTTTTAAAATGCCACAACTACACGGCGCAACACTCACCGGCCGGCCGGCCGGTCGGCTGCACGATGGCGCTTTTAGTGCTGCCACATAGTTAGACGGACACTGTGGCTTTTTCCGCTTGACTCAAATCAATTTTTAACTCACAATCAGTTTAGTAGCGCGCTGCACACACACATAGACATAGACAGTCACTCGCACGCCGTCACTGACCATTTGCTGTACAGTGCACACTCAGTCAGTACATTGCGGCGTCTGCGCTTTGATCTGTCATTTAAAAAGTGCTCACTGATTTTCAAGTCAAGTAACAACAATAACAAATACGTTAAATTCTTTTTCTTTTTGTTTACATTTTCATGGCTTTTGTTGTGTTTTAGCTTTTTTTGTCTGTCCGCCTTTGTAGAACTTAACCAGCGATTTTATTCGCCTTTTAATAGACGGCGACGAGTTTTGTTTGTACAATTCCACTACCTGTGTTGGTTATTGTTTTTGTTGTAAATAGGGAATGGCCAGTGTGTATGAAAGTTTTGTAAAATTCACTAAAGTCCTATGGCTTAAATGGTGTAACTCTCTCGCTAAATTTGGACCTCAAGCTTTGGACACTATCTGAGTAAATCGAGCAGGAAGTGGATGGAAGAAGCCACTTGAAGCATTGCCAGGCAAACTTGGCCTCTAATTAATAATATTTTTAAAACAACCTGATGTTCATTCAAACATATTGCAGCTCTATATAACTTGAAAAAATAGGTAACGAAAATCTACATATATGTATATCTATATACATATATAAAATAAAGTGGATGTATGTGTGTAAGCGAATCACGCTCAAACGGACCGGCCGATTTCCATAGAGTTTTTTTGTTGGATTCGTATCGAGTCAGTTCAGGTTTATGCGAATAGAAAATTCCGGAAAATCTATTGGAAAAGTCGGAAAATCCTTGCCATGTTTGACCGTGAATTCTGAAAATTTTCAGACGATAATTTTGGAACCATAAGTCACACATCAATTAAATTCACTACGAACTTACTATTTAGTCATGTCCTTCGACAGAGGGCATTGTGCGCGTATTGAAGAAGGGGGCGTGGCACCGCCCATTTAACTTAAATCTGGTTCAAGCGCAGTCCATTTCTTTACTGAAACTTAGCAGCAACATTGCTGATTTGTGGGCCTCGATTGCGTTAATCAGTAGTTGGCTTTCTTCGTCCATTTGCATCGCCATAGATTCGTCATCTCGCATATTTCATTATAAAAAAAACAAATATCGTGCGAGACGAAGTTCACCGGGTCAGCTAATTTGTTATAACAAAACACAGTTTGTCGAGAAAAATCTAATAATTATAACTAAGAATGGTAATAGATGAAAATTTATATTTTTTATTTTTATTTTCTTCATTCTTATAACTAACCAGTGGATGGTAATAAATGAAAAAGATCGAATTTTACATATGTGAAAAATGAACATGGTTAAGTGAAAACTAGGCATAATATGTAAAACATAGTGTTTCGTTAAAAGAAGAATATTTTACTCTCATATTACTTAAAAAGTGGCATAGTTGCAAACTAAGCTGAGTATATGAGACATTTGGATCGATGATTCAAAGATTCTTGGCTTTCCATATAAAGTTGAAATAGCACAGCAAAAACTAGTCAGAGACAGAGACTAGAGATATTTCATTCTTATTATTAAATATTACTTGATAATAGATCAGATTCTATATGAATTATAAACATGGCTTGATGAAAACTGATCCAATTGATCCAAGACATTTCCTTACTATAAATTGTTAAAAATGGCAAAACAAAAATTATCATCAATGTGACAATCACTACGTTTTAATCTTGAACTAGCCGACCTCGATAGTGCAGTGAGTAGGGCGCTGGCTTCTCATACCAAAGGCCCAAGGTTCGATTCCTAGCTCGAACTGGTGAAATTTCTCGTCTACTTCTATCGTTATCGACATGAAGCAGATCAGAATTACAAGAATTACAATGACAAAACCTCCTAGTGTGAAAGGAAAATTGCCAAAAACCACTGTTTGAATTCGGCGTTAATCTATAGGTCCTCTCTCCCCTCCCCCTTCCAACAATCGCTTAAAATGTGTGCTGTAACATATGTTAAAAAAACGAGTGAAATATGTGGTATCACAATGGGCCTCTTAGGCCTCCGAGTGTGTCTCTTACAGAGGCAGCCACCATAACCTAACCTAACCTAACCTATCTAGAGCTATATTTTCTGATTGACTTTGTGGAACTGTCAACAATTAATATGAACGATATTGCACGTTTCATAAAAGAATCGTGATGGTACTCTCCTCTACCCGGTGAGGGCGACTAGTTGAGAGGTCCTTCACTTCCTACTCTGGTAAAAGAACTGGCCTTATTTGGCCTGTAATAATTGACTGGCACGACAGCCCGCTTACGCGAGACTAAGGCCTAGCTTCCCGCAACCACCCGTGTTGTGCGTGTGAATTTGTACGCGGGTGGAAGGGACCTTCAGTTTTATGCCGGTTCCGAACGGCAGGTTGGGAGCTTATTTGGCCTATATAAGCTTTTAATTAGCATTGATACAACTATTATTTATTCGCATAGAACTTTGAAAATGACATAGTGAAAACCAGGCATAACTTCACAGTCTGACACTGAGTCAGACCTCTCTCGGCAAATTGATGCCAGAAACTGAGATGGCATGCCTCATGGCTCCTTCTTCTCAGCTCATGTTTGTAATCAACTTCAACTTCATCAATGCAACAATTACTTAAATTACAACAAAACCGAAATGTCGTCCACTTTCTACAGGAAACAGAACTGATCTACTTGGGCCTATATTAACTTTTACGATTGTCATTCTAACCTAAACTTAATTAACATTGATCCAACTATTATTTGCTCCCAACTTTGAAAATGACAAATAACTTTGAAAATCACACACCGCCACTGAGTCAGTGACAGTTTTCTTCATAACTTCACCGACTTAGGTGATGGATCAGCTTGTCTCTTGGCGCCAAATACGAGAAACTGTAGTGGCATGCCACATGACTTCTTCTTCTTTCAACACATCTTTATGATCAACTTTTGCTCAGTGCAACAATTACTTCAATTACAACAAACCCCAAACCGGTATCAACATTTTTTATTATTCATATTTTTTAGCAAAACTTTCCAACACTTTTCCGTCTCATCAAATTGCACGCTGACAATTATGACTTGATTTCTCAGACTTATCAACGATGCAACATCATAAATTGACACCTTGTTAATTTGTTGTTGTTTGTAGCCTCTTGTCTGTGCTTTGTTTTTTTTAATATTTTTAATTTTTATTTTTTGCTCTCGCTGCCAACTGTGAAATAACACACTTTACACACTTCGCACACTCGAACGGCAACAACAATAACTCAACATGCTCGTAGCGCACAATTAACGCTTTCGACACCAGCAATAATGCGTGTTGCGGTGCAACATAAAAATTAATATTGAATTTGTCTGCCACACTCTCTGTCTGTCTGTCTGTCTGGCTTTATTTCTGTCCGTCTGTCAGTGGCGCTGTTTGTCTGACTGTGTCAGGCTGCAGCCGTCTTATGCCAATTTCAGTTTGATTGCTGTTGCTGCTGCTGGGCGCTTCACTCTCTTGTGCTGTTTTGTTGTTGCTCTTCTTCTTCTTCTTCTTTTTCCTGCTCGTATAGTTGAGGCTGCTGATATGCCAAGTGGATCAAACAAACCCATAATTTCCACAGCTGTAGCAGCGGCAACGTGTTGCAGCAGGCAGCACGTAGCCGATGTTGTTGTGCAAATTATACACCGCAGCGCCACATTAATAATGCGCCTGCAATGTGCCGTTGCCTCTTAGTGCGTCTCTGTCATTGTCTTTGTGTGTGTGCAACATTTTGTTGCCTCGTTGCCGCTTGGGGTTTTTCTTCAATTTCGTTATGCGTTCCGTATTTGTTTTTGACTTTGCGGCATTGTCCCATTGGCCGACGCACAGCGTCGAGTGCCAAAGTGCCAATTGTTCGATCCTTCGGCGTTATGCCTCAATTGGCTGCTGGTGCAAATCTTCTTATTGCTTCATCCGGCCGGCCAATTGTTAAATCAGCCACAATCTCAGAGACACCAACACGTTGACGTATCGGCGGCTCATCCCTGCGCCGCAATCGGCAGTTGTTGTTGTTGTGGCGGCTGCTACGTGCACGCGTTTTAATTCAATAATCATATTTCGGCCCGATCGCCGCCAACTTCACTTCGTCCGGCACGCTGCCATCCTTCGGCCGTCGTGCCGCCTCTTCGCCTCTCGAGCGGCATTTGTACTTCGTTGCGTTGTGTTTGGTGTCGTTGCGCCGTCAAATCACCTGCAGCTACTTGCCGCAAATGCAACTGAAATTGCCACCACAATAACACCAACAACAACAACAAATTGCCGCTCATAATATCTATAATCAGGCACACGTACATATAATATTGGCTAAAGAACTGTTATTAGGATAATCAAATGGGAATTATCGTGCGCGCCGATCGAATGCGTTGGCCGGCGCGTCGGCGCAGTTCGTCGGCATTGTTGGTGCTCGGGTGATGGTTTGTGGGTTATCGCGCGCGCTTCTGTAGCCTTCGCGTTGGCGGATGGTGCGGAGCAGCGTGCAGAGATTAATAGACAGTCGAATGGTCGGTTGGTTGTTGGTGGTGTTGTTGTTGTTGTTACATCAAATTTGCTGCTACCATTGCTGCTGGCTGGCAATGTTGCTGTCGCTGTTGTTGATGTTGCACATTAAAATGAAATGTGGCGCAGTGTTGTGTTGTTGTTTAAAGTGTGCTGCAAATTGTTTTGGCTTCTTTGCGTTGATTTCGGTGAATTATTTGCATCCGACACCATAATCCATCACCAATTCGCGACATTTGATGTAGTTGTTGTTTGTTGTTATGCTCTAAACTGCTGCAACATCTAACTGTTGTTTGTTTGCATTGTCCACCAAATGTAATGGATGAAAGTTTGTCATAGAATGTTGGGCTTTCACGTGAGATGAAAGAAGGAGATTACACCGTGCGACAAAAATTAAAAAAAATTTTCACACCGGAAAAAATCCATATGGGCGTGAAACTAGAGACCAAATATAGTAATACTGCGTACTCAGTTTTTTATTTCTACATCCTTTGTAATTTCAAAAGGGCTTCAAAATTTTGAAGAGGGTAAAAAATAAAAAAATATAAAAAATACTTAACCTCGTTAGAATATGGCGATATGTATATCAAATGAAAGAGGAAAGGCTCAAGAATTTAAATAAAATTAATTTTTTATCTATTTAAAAAAACGGATATGAAAAAGGTCCTTTGAAAATTTTAATCCTTTATATCCTTGAAATTTTACATCGAGTTTTCTTGAAAAGTAAGTATGTTAAAATCTCAAATCTCCTTGATCACGTGTCAAAATTTCATTATTCTCGCTTCATTGATTTTGTATCTTTTTATAATTAAAAAAAATGATACTGAAATAAATTAGAATTTTTGTACTTCATTAGAATTGCAGCTTCCGCCTTTTTTTAATAACTTTCGAACTAATAAAGTTAGACTAATGAATGATTTTGACACGTGATCAGGGAGATTTGGGGTTTTAACATACTTACTTTTCAAGAAAATTCTGTATAAATTGACAAGGATATAAAGGATTAAAAGGACCTTTTTCATATCCTTTTTTTACAAAAAGATAAAAAATTTATTTTATTTAAATTCTTGAGCCTTTCCTCTTTCATTTGATGTACATATCGCCATATTCTAGCGAGGTTAAGTATTTTTTATATTTTTTTATTTTTTAATAAAAAAATAATAATTGACTGGCACGACAGCCCGCTTACGCGAGACTAAGGCCTAGCTTCCCGCAACCACCCGTGTTGTGCGTGTGAATTTGTACGCGGGTGGAAGGGACCTACAGTTTTATGCCGGTTCCGAACGGCAGGTTGAGAGCTTTTTCATAAGCAATTTTTACTCTTAGAGGTTTGCCATTTCCAGCTGAGAGGACAGCCACCGAAAGAGAAAACGAGTTTTCCCGTTATTTTTTTGTAGGTGTTATTACAGGCAGTATTTGAACCTGGGTCGCTGCCTTCGACTCGCGGTCCAACGCACTAACCAACTGAGCCACGGCGGCTGCCTATTATTTATTTTTTACCCTCTTCAAAATTTTTAAGTCCTTTTAAAAGGACAAAGGATGGAGAAATGAAAAACTGAGTACGCAGTATTACTATATTTGGTCTCTAGTTTCACACACATATGGATTTTTCACGGTGTGAAAAATGCTGTCGCACGGTGTTATGGAACCACATCTGGGTATTTGATTCTCTTGTAGTCATACAAAAAAAGCGACAATACAGTTTGATTTGAATTCACACAGCTTAACAGCCAATTGGTACAAAACGCAGAAAAGCTACATTCGAGAAACTTTCATAATCCATATTTCGTTGTTCACTTACGTGGTTACTGTCCGATCATCATCATCCCGCATTTCATTGTCCATCATCCGTATTAGTGATGATTTGAAGTACCCTAAAACAGTCTGAAGAAATTTATGTATGTACATAGATGTCTGGGTAGGCCGGAAAGACCTCTGAAGAACTAATCCTTTTCATATACGAACGAAAAAGGGGATCAATTAAGTGGTTTTTTTCGATAAATTCACAACCGGGTTATGTTTTTGGCAAACTAACGTTCATATCTTCTAAAAGATTTCTACCTTCTGGTACAAAAAACAATCAAGGAAACGAAATGTTTTCCAAAGTAATCAGTCGAACAGGTTACTATAGTATAATCTATGGAGAAAGCAAAAGAAAAATAGGTGAGAATAGTGGGAGACTTGTAAAGGAAATTAGGACTATTTACTTCAGACAAATTTCTTTATTTCTTTGAGGAATCTTAGTTGATAAGGCAGAGATCAGAGTCTATGCTTTTGTATTTATAAGTTGAGAACCTAAAGACTAGTGTTCGATCGAATATTCGTCTTCGGCTTCGTTATTCGGCCTATTCGGCCAATTTTAAATCTTCGGCTTCGACCAAAATTGCCGAATACTTTAGCCTAAGGTTTTTGCCCTCTAATGCGGGCCAATTTACTCTGTTTTGATGTATTTGATCAAATATCGGGTTTTATCGATATTTCGGGCTCAAGATTGCGATTAACAAAAATGATATCTAATCAGCTATTTATGTCAATTGAATTGTTACGTGTTTTGTTTTAGTTAGAAACGAAACTGATAACTTTTAGCTATGCCAAAAATCCACCTTCAGTCGGACACTACTAAGGACCAATCAGGACGTCAATGGAAAGGCTCGAACTAGAGAGGAACTACATATGTGCCTTGTAAACGCCAGACAGTAGCAAAGAACTATAATTCAGTCAGAAAACGAAATGACTACAATAAATTTCGTAAAGATCTCTCAAGGATTATATATACCTTTCCCATGAAATACATTTGATGAAACACAGTCTATGAAAGTTCAACCCTGCCCTTTTTATAGTCGCTTTAAAAGTTTAGTATCGGGATAAGTATGCCGAAAAGGTAGAGATGAGAGAATCCAAGTAGAACTTCGCTAATTCGTATCCTCGAGTATAGAAGTTGTATTGCTTCTTAGTAGTGTCCGAACGAAACCACTTTTTTGGGCCGAAACCGAGTTTCGGTTTTTTTTTAATATTCGGCCGAAATCGAAACTTTCTAGTTAAAATAAAAATCACCATATCAAGCATTTTTTTTTCAACGAACGAATTTTACATTAAGTAAATAAAGAACAAACAAACAAACATAACATAAATAAATAAATACTTATTAATAAAAACAATTTATTCATTTTTTAAAAACATAATCATGAAAAAATCACCCTTTCATACCTTACTCGCTAATATTCAAAATTAAATAATTTAATATTATATGCTAAAAAAAGTTTATTTACATTGGTGGCATCCAAATTACTCCTCCTTTCACTATATATCTGCTACACAATAAAATGTAAAAAAATTTTCTAGAAAGTTTCGGTTTCGGCTTTTCGGCCATTTTTTGGCCGAAACTGAAACCGAAACCGAAACCACTTATTTGGGCCGAAACCGAAACCGAATATTCGGTCGGACACTACTTCTTAGTGTCCACCTCAGCGTTTGGTAAAACCGATCAGAATTGTCTTAAAAAATGAACATTAAATATTTTATTAAATCTTTCACTTTCTCATATTTTCTCCAGCTCTGGTTTAACTCTCTGGTTTCAGTCTTTCCATTGATCCTTGCTTTGAGCTTTGGATTGAGGTTCTCAACTCACAAATACAAAAACAAAGACTTTACAGCAAAACAGCGCCGCATAGCTTCTAGTCGAGTTCTGGCCGCAGACCCGAAGCTTCTATGGCTTGGCGCTACTTCAGCGCGCCAACAATTTGGCCTGCAATTTTCCAGCATATCATAAGCCTGCGGCTAAAAATAATATAATGAAAAAAAGCATTACAACAACAATGATAGTAATAAGCATAATAACCGCAACACAGCCGGTGACCGGCAGCAACAGCCACAGCCAGAGCAAAGCGATCAGCAGCAACACAAATCCATATTGCAGCAACTTGTGGTTATTTTCGTTGTATGGTTTTGTTGTTTGCCGTTTTCGGGCCAGATGCCCAACCAGAAGTGTACATAAATCTCACTTGGTGTCCGCTAAATTATATATTTCAAAACATTAGCTTACACTTTGTTTGCCAGCACAAAGCGCAGCAATGCAAAAGTCTTGAAAATAAAATCACAATCGCAGCGGCCCGAATGCGGCGCAGCGGCAGCGGCATCGACAGCGGCAACGGTGGCAGCCACTTGCGCGCAGACGCCGCGTTATCGCTGACACTTTGTTGGTGTGCGACGGGCGGCGTGCGGCGATCGCATCGATCGCCGTGTGGCGCGCAACGCATGATCGATCTGCATCGCTTAGGGATAAACTTTAACGCGATTGTTTATGATACAAATTAAACAATTTATGACAATGCACACTGCACCGACACCGACACTGGCCGCCGTGCGATCCACATTTGCCAACGCGGCAACACGGCAACGCGGCACCGGTCGCCGATCTGGGGGTCGTATGCAAAGTAGTTGGCACTTTGGCTGCCACTCGTGTGCGCCAAGGCGTCGGGCAGCGCGCGCGAAAGAGACAAACAGCAGCTCTAGGCGAATTTATACTGTGTAGTGCGATCAATCGCGCAGACCCGGGCGCGCTCGCTCTGTGATCGTGCGGCGGTTGGGCGGCAGCATCGACCGGTGCCGGTGTTAGTGTTGGCGCACTTTTGCGTTTCTGGGTTACACTTGGCCATAAATTATAACACACTCGCTCGCTGCTGGCCGTTGTTGTTGTTGTTGCATGTGTATCGTGCTTTATTTTTAGCCAGCGCAAAAATTTCTTTAAAACATCATTTATTATGCAATTTTATCGCTTCTGGTCTCAATTCTGGCGCGTTTGCTGCAACCACAACATTCGTCTGTATTGTTTGCTTGATTGTCCATGTGTGTGTGTGTGTGTTTGTGTGTGTATAAATTTTCCCATAATTGATTTAATACATTCGATTATCTGTAATTTATAAATATTTTTAACTGTTGCTGCCACCTCTTCTTCTTCTTCTTCATCTTCTCGCCGCACTGTTGCGGTGCTTTATTAAATTTGGCAAATTTTCTTATGAAAATCATTTGGTTTTTTTGTTGTTCGTTACAGCTTCCCGTATGCCATCGTCACATGCATCACCGCAAGTGTGTCGGCCGCACTTTCATCCGCCCCTCGGTTCGTGGCTCACCAGCGAGCATAAATCATTCGCGCCCGCCAGCCCATGGGGCAGTCCGTTTGCATGCCCCCAGGATCCGCAAGTGGACCATAAGGTCGGCCAGGTTGGCCAGAGCCATCAGACGACAGCGGGCCAGCATTCGTTTCCATTCCCACCGACGCCGCCAAAAGATTCCACACCCGACTCAGTACAAACCGGTCCATCGGAATATCAGGTAAGTGCTGCACTGCGTCGGCGCGCAAATAATTGCGACAGGCAACACTCGAGCAATTGTGTCGAATATGCAAATTCAATGGTGAACAAGTTGGTTGATAATAGCGAAGCGAAGGTTGAATGAAATGTGCCAGCAATATTTTCTAAGATATTTCAGAAAGTTTTTATTGATTGTGACAAGTCAGAGAAAAGTTATTAGAAGCGTTTAAGATGAAACTGTCATAAAGAAAAGCAAGAAGAAATGAAGCCATAATGTCTAAGCAACTGAATTGCTTTAGTACCAACTTAATCAGCAGCATCTTTTTTAATTTTTTCAATCCCTAACCTCAAAACATTCTTTTCTAGAACAAACCAAAACTCGGCTAAATGCTTCTCAAAAGTCAAAACAAAATAAATTAACTCACTATTCGCAAAATTTACATCAATATATTGAAGATATATTCAAAAATAATATCGACCTTTATATTTTTTTGAAATCATCAGAAAAAATAAAAACATTAAAAAATGTTTTCTTGAGATGTGTCGCCATGAAATAAGCTGAGAAGCCACTAACTTGCCGTTAGTTTGTTAGTCAGCAGAAGCCAATCATTTATGGTATACTTTTAGGCGAATATTTATTGAAAGCACACAGGGAGGTTTTTGAGGGTTCAAACCCCAAACACAAAAATTGCTACTACAAATGATTTTCAATCGTATTCGGCTCAAAAGTTGTACGCAAGCTCCCCCAAATAAAATTCTGTGTGCGCCACTGGTTGAGGGGTTTTCAGTTCAGTATAGTTTGCAGTTCAGTGATTCTTAGTCAGTTTAAAGTTATTTATGATTCCGGGGAGAATCATAAAGGTGAATTTTTAATTTAGTCAGAATATGCATTAAGCTCTACAGATTTCTTTTTTTATACGCATTAACACTTTCAGTGTCCGGTTAATTTAACCTTTTTTAAAAAACCATATGGAATCATGTTAGAATATTTTTAACAATTTTTAAATTTTTTGTTTGTAGGTAATGCAACAAATTTTTAAAGTCACTGAAAATTTTCTGTCAGAAAGAGATGCATTAAGATTATAATAGACTTCAATAGAGGCACTTTGACTCCCTTGAGCATTCTAGTGTTAATGCCAAGTTTTATCTTCCACTAATAAATCTCCTAAACTTTCTCTTAAACAATTCTTCCTCCTAAAAATTCTCCTAAAAGGCCAAGAATCTCCTAAATCTAGGAGGAAATCTCCTGATCTGGCAACACTGTTTTGGTATGAACTTACTAAAGTTACAAGTATCTCAATTAGCAGAAAAAACATAGAAATGTCTAAATATTTTTTCATTTCTGGACGGGCAGATAAACCTAGTTAAAAGAGATAGAAAATTGCAAAAAGAATCTGTGAGCTCCTAATTAAATTTACTTAGGTAGAATTCCAAATTTTTTTTCTGATATTCTAACAAGAGTCGAACAAAATGGTCGATATGTGAAATCTATAAGTAGAAGTCTAAAATAAATTATCTGATATTTTAACAGCATAGTTTTCAAAAGCTCTTTTACAATAACTGTGTAGCTTTTCGTGTAATTCAACTAAAATTTGTTCCTAGAAACTGAATAGGTCCAGTTCAAAGGCGAAGAGAGATACATATTTACGAATCGAAGAACCAGTTTCAATATATTGAAAATCTAAAGGAAAAAAATCAGATTGAAAAGTCAAAAATATTCCATGTCCTTTCGACTGTTTATGAATTTCCTTGTCAATTCTTCTGTTAAACCATTCGTCAGTTTGTTCTTTCGTCTCTCTGCTTACTGGTTAGTACACCTGATATACCTATCACAGTTGATATATCCGAATAAAAGTTGATGTGAAGGACCTTGAGGTCATGTTGAGGTTATTAGTTGTTATGAAATGAGCCTTTATCAGCACAATTGTCAACAAAATCGACTCCATTAAACTTGAAAGTGTTGAGACTGTTACATTTATTAGTTTTGGAATTCAAAATTGTACCTTAATGACGCCTTAACCTATTCCATGTCATATTGACCCATTTAAGACTTTCTTTTTTTTGTAGAATCTTAATTTTTTTAACATAACGCTATGATAAAATTATTCTAACACAATTTGTTTTCCTTTTCCTTACTTTCTCTCGCCACCTGTTTCGCTTTCTTGCAGGCCGTTGTCAATGCCTTCATGCATCAAGCGCAAGCGACCGGCACTACCTCAATCGCGGATACCAGCTGTGCGCTGGACATTAAGCCCACAATACAAAATGGCAGCGGCGGCGCGGGCGGCGCCCACAACGGCAGCCAACAGTCGACGGCGCCCAAGCAGCGTGAAGGTACTAACCACAATCACAACAGCAATAATAATAACAACACCAGCGCCAACAACAATAATAACAATTCAACGAATAACAACAACAACAGCAGCAATAATAATGGCTCAGCCAACAACAATAACAGCCACAATACGCACAGCGCAGCGCTGAATGGCAGCGGACTGTTCGACGGCACGGCGCAGGCGCACTATGCCAACAGTCTGGGCCATTTGGGCGGCGGCGGCGGCGGCATTGGCGTGGGCGTTGGCAGCAGCATGGGCGGCAATGGCAGCAACGGCCTGAGCGTCAATTCGCTCGGCGGCAGTGGCGGCGGCGGTGGCGGCTACGACGGCAGCTACGCTTCGTATGCGGCGCACCATCACGCCTCGGCGGCGGTGGCGCATCATCAGGCCGCGGCCGCCGCTGCGGCGGGCATGTTTCAAAGTTCCTCCGTTGCGGCAGCGGCCGCCGTGCGACACAGCATGTCCGGCGGCCACCACGGCCATCACGGCGGCGTGATGGGTGCGGGCGTCGGTGCGTCCGGCATGGGACAGAGCGGCGTCGGCGGCGGCGGCGGCAGCAGTGGCGGTGGCAGCGGCGGCGTTGATGTCAAGCCGGCGCGAACGAAACCAAGGACCAGTGCTGGTAAGCAAGACAAAAATTGACCCATTTCGTAAATGTGATGGTGTGGGTGAATACTAACACTTCGTTTTTCGTTACGATTTCATTCTATGCCGTTACGTTTAGTGTATTTGTTACATTCCATATTGCTTTCATTATTTTTATAATCAATTCTGATTAATTATAATTGTAATCACGTTTTTTTTAACTTTTCATTAAATTTTTTCGATTCATTATTATTTTCAGTCAGTCAGTTAGGACGTGTTCACATTGTGAATCAAGTGTGATTCATTCGAACTGAATACCAGTTTGAGCTTCAAGTGAAAGAGTTTGTTGATTATTTGGAGTTTTGGGCAAATTCAATCATTTTTGATAAGAATTTATAGTCTCAAACTTTTGAGAAAACTTTGGTGCTTACTAGAATAAATATTTAATTTTAACATAATTCTGCATTTACTAATTAGAAACACCAAACAATGAATTAATCATTAATGTCATAAAATTAAGTAACTAATTATTATAATTAATTTTTAAAAAATTTGAATAAATTATTGGAGGAATTAATTAATTTTTAAAAAATTTTGAATTAATTAATATATTAATTCAAATTCAAATTGAATGAATTAATTAATTAGTTCAAATTTAAAAAGTTTTAAAATAATTTGAATTATTTAATTAATTAATTCAAATTGAATTAATTAATTAATTAGTTAATTAATTAATTAATTAATTCAATTAATATATAAATTCAAATTCAAATTGAATTAATTAATTAATTAATTCAAATTTAAAAAGTTTTAAAAAAATTTGAATTATTTAATGAATTAATTCAAATTCAAATTGAATTAATTAATTAATTAGTTAATTAATTAATTAATTAATTAATTCAAATTTAAAAAGTTTTTAAAAAAATTGAATTCATTAATTCATGAATTAAATAATTCAATTTTTTTAATTAATTATAATAATTAGTTAACTAATTTTATGGCATTAATGATTAATTCATTAATTAATTCATATTTAAAATATTTGAATTTATTGATGAATGAATGAATAGTTAATGCCATTAAATTAAAAAAATTGATTGATTAAGAAATTGTTTATAAAAAATTTGCTTTCTGCAAAACGTTTTATCGTTTTTGAAGCATACATTTAATACAAATTAAACAGACTCAAAATCTTATTCGTTGTTTTCATCTCAAAAATTCTTCTTTTTATATTGAAAGAGTCACATTTCACAATGTGAACACATCCTTATTATTATTTTTTCTTATGCACCAGCACTCCGTCCCACTTGTAAGCGTCGCTATTGACAAAGTTGTGAGAAACAATTTTTGACTTCTTTGTTCGCATCAAAAAGCCGTTGACAACTTTTCGCTTCTCCACTTTACAGCAACTTTTGCAACTTGCACTAACTTCAGTGGGCTGCATCACTTCAGCACTTGACATGCGCTCAAGCGGCTATACACACACACACACACAAACACGCACACATAACCGTCGACAATTTCCGTTTTCCCGTGTTTGCATGCGGCGCTCCTGTGAGCCCATCTTCAGCTGCTTTGCATAGCGGCCACAAAATCCAGCTAAATTTCCCGCACTTGAGCATGCGCAGCGCCTTAAGCAGCAAAACCATGACAAAAATAACAACAACAACATTCACGCCAGCTCGTTGGGCCAGCAGTGCAACCCTTGATGCGAGTCGCACCAGCGCGCAACTTCCGCATGCCAGAGCGCAAATCAGCGCAGCAACTTACGCAAAACTCGATGGCATCACTTCCCGCTCAACGCTAAGCTCTTCTTCTTTTTACATCTTCTTCTTCTTAATTTTCGTAGTGCGCACAATTCGCTTTATGCGCGCGGCCAGCAATGTTTTTATGGCCGTGCGAAAATTCCACAATGACAACACATTTCTCCCGCACGGCGCTTCTGCCGCTGCAACGCCCCCCTCTCCCACACATACACACACACACACACTCCATCGCAGCAGCTGCTTGGCACCAGCGCACTGTCAATGCTCTGCTCTGCTCAACGTTTTTATTTCACTTTGCTGCATTTTGCTATAATTTTTTTCTCTGCTGTTGCTGCTGCAACTTTATGCAATTTCTTTTGCGTTGCTGTCATTCGCATAGTTGTTGACGCTGCCGCTATTGTTGTTGCCTTTTGCATTTGCTTTACATGTTCCGCTGCGTTTTACAACAAATAAATTGCTCGCCACTGTTGTTAATTACTTGAGCCGGCTACTATTTTTCTCATTTTGCGTACGTCCGCCGCAGCGCCAGTCGCAGTCGCGGTCGCACTCGCAGTTGCCGCACAACTGACAGTGTGCTCAGTGGCGCGGAAGTGGCACTGCACCTGCCTGCTGCTGTTGCTACTTTTGCTCTTGTTGTTCTCCCATTTGTTGTTGTTATTGTTGTTGTTGTTAGTTGGTGTATTGCCGCTGCGAGGCTTGTGGCGGCTATTTAGTCGTCCAGCCGGCTGATTTCTGCGGCTATGCGTGTTTTAGGGCATTTCCCCCTCGTTTGCGTTGCATTTTGGGCCGAATGCATCGAGTTTCTCCCTACTTTAGTTCGTTTCACCTCCACTTCACTGGCATTTTATTGTATAGTACTGCTGGCATTTTAGCGGCAAGGTGCACTGCGCTCGCTTTTTGTGCGCATTTTAGGTGAAATTCAAATTTCTGCGCCCCTTTCACATTGCTGTAAATTCACTTAAGAATTTGTGTTGTATTTTTTGGCATAAATTTGTAAAAGCTTTTACAATTCAAAGTGTTTAGGGACATTCTGGGTCACCTTTCAGAATGTGTTTAAGGCAATGTGTGATGTGAAATAGTTAAATGTGTTTTTGCCAGATATAGGTTTTTCAACTTGAAGAATCCACCACTTCTAAACTTGAAGCACTGCCAATTCTTTGCTGCCAATGTCTGTCCGACCATTGGAGTGCATATTGAATTTCTATCCGCAAGTGGACCAGCATGAATCGCACACTTGACAACACATTGTTGTATGCAAATAGCGCTGATTTTTGGTTTCTGTTGCTAACGCCAGTGTGCACTATACCGTAGCCTCACACACAACATTGCACATCGCCCCACCACCACCAACACCACAAACACCACCACAATCGCTCCCACGCCACTTGTCGCCCACTCAGGCACGCACTCTAACTAAGCCATAAGTAGCACGTAGCAGCGCACATTACACCAGTAAATACTTGAATCAATAGCATTGTTGTTGTAGAAAATTGTAAATTTTTACAAATTGCTAACAATGCATCACCGTAAATGTTAAATGTGGTAAATGACTTTGATTTTCAGCAATTGTTGGTATTGTTCTTGTTATTATTGTTGTTGTTGTTGCATTTGCACGCAGCTCATGTTTATGTGGCAACATCAAGTGCACACAACTACAGTCACAGCTAGTTGCTAGTCTATAAATGTTGTTTTGGCTTTCGAGTTTGTTGCTTAAGTCTTTTGTTTTCATTTGCCATTCGCTTGCATTGACTTGAAATGTGCTCACCACGTGAAAATTGGCAGAAATCACCGCAAATGACATCACAATGATTTAGAAGAAGCAAATACAACAACAACAACAAGGACAATTACAAAAAGAATCACAATGAAAAAAAACAAAAGTAATTCAAAAGCAAACTAACAAAAAAAACGAAATCGGTGAAAAGACAAGGCAAACTAAAAACGCGTCGGCAAATGTGCACTGCTGTCGTGGCTGGCGGCCGTTGCCGGTTGCCAATGTCGTCATTGTCATCGTCACCGTACCGAACATTGGCCGCAGTGCGCGCAACGCCAGACCAGCCCAAGGCTCCAGTTATTTTTTCTGAAATTCTCGTATTTTGCGTTTTTAGCAATTTTATTCTTGGGTGACAGTTCCTGCTGGTGTGGATGCGCTGCTGGCTGCTGGCTCCTTTCCACCACTTAACCACCGTTTGCCACTGCAAACTGTTCTGTTTCCTCTTCGCTTCGACTTCCACTTTGGCCGCAAGCTGTCTTCCTGCAGCATTCAGCAGCATTTTATATCGGTTGTTGTTTTTCCGCTTATTGGTAACATTTATTGGGCTCCACCCGCACGGCTGCCGCATTTTGTTATCGCGTCGCGATAAGTTCGCTGGGCGCAAGAACATGTGTTGTGCTTGCAGTTGCACTGCCCGAGATACACTTGTGAGATACTCGCTGCTGTTGTACGCTGCGTTGTCTGCCTTCGCTCTGGGCCGGTGTTGCGCATTGTTGGTAGTGGTGGTGCTGCTGCTGTTGCTGTTGCCGTTCGTATTGTCTCGCTCGACTATAGGCGTCGAGAATTGATGGGCTTAGATTTGGCCGTTTGTCAGGTGAAAATAAAGAATGCCTCGAATGAAGTTAAGTAATTGATATGGGTTGCGGCCGGTGTGCGCGGTGCGCGGTGCACGGCGCGCTGTCACTGCACTGATGGCCATGCGGCTATTGTTTAGCGCTTGTTAGTGGCTTTGCTGTTGTTTTTATTTGACAGGCCGAACGTGTGCCCGTTTGGGCGGTGCGCAGGCGCCTCTTTACGGCTTTCGGGCATTTCATTTGTATGCAATTCGCTGTGTGGCATTTGTGGGCAGGCGTTGTCCGTCACATTTATTTCGGCCGCTTCGGTTTTTCTCCGTAATGTGTTCGATTTTGATTTAGCGCTCAGCTTTCGACATTCATTTTTAACGCATGTGGTTCTTCAGTTTGTCCAAGTTTTTGTTCAGTTCTTTTGTTGTGTTTATTTGGTTGCATCCAGTACATTTCTAGTTTGTGTTCTGTTTCATTTGTGTAACATAAAACAAACAGCAAACAATATTTACTCACATCATGTGTCTTTTGTCTTGTTCACCAAATCAAAACACTGTGTTCTTGTGTCTAAAATTTTATTGAAATATTGCAAAAAAATTAACTAGTAAAAAGTTTAAAGAAAACAAATATTTCACACTTTTGCTGGCGCAGTCACAAAATTGTGCTGATGAAAATTGTGATGATGATAATCTCACAAATGCATAAAAATAATATAAATTTCCACAAATTTATATGCAATAACTAATTTTGAACCATTAAAAATATGGACAAATGAATGTAAAACAGATGTCGCATTAAAGTAAAATGTGTTGAAAGATATCAAATTTGCTCTCAAAAGTCTGACATTGAGTTTGTTTAACAATTTCAATGCGAATTAAAATTTTGATAGAACTTTGAGTATACAAATATAACAAATTAGATAGTATTTTAGCAAAGTACAACAACTCTAAGCAAGAAAAGTTATATCGAACGGTTAGAGTAGAGCACAGCTGACGAAAGAAATGTTTTTTGCATTTGATGGCTGAATCGGGCTCCGAACTCGTGATTCTCTAATGTGATGTAAAGTGATGTGATGTGATGTGCTATGATGTGGTATGATGTGAGAATGAGCAGCAAATCTGCAAGCCTTCCATAGTACTCAGCCTAATCGGGCCATTGTACAATGACCAACGAAAAAGTTAGGTGAGAGGAGAGGCATAGGAGCGAAGAATAGTGGAAGTTTCTTTGTGGAACCTGAGGAAATCAGGGAGATGTGGAATATGAGCTTCGCTTTGCTGAACTCATTACATTGCTGCCTAATATGTGTATTTTGCTTCTCGAGAACGCTGAACAGTGTCAGATACAGTGTTCTGTTTTGTCTTTTTGTCAACGTCCTGAAGGCAGAATTGTCCCAATCATGAGATGCAGTTCTTTCCTTTCTCGCCGAAGAAGAAAGTCCGACCTTCCCTCACTCGATGTTCTTACAAAATACTTTGCAATGCTGCAGGATTCCACGTCGAACCATTGATCCACTGTAGAGCCTCTGCCGCATTGACGCCCATTACTGGTTCTGGTCTCACTGAACTGACCTCTGAGCCCAAATTGGCTATTTTATTGACTATTTTGTTGCCAAGCACACCAGAGTGTGCCGGAATCCATATAAAAGTAAGCTGGTTGTATTGGGACTTGTGTTGAGTCTACTCTTTGAGTAGTTTTAAGGCTCTTCTAGAGTGCTTAAAGTTGTTTGACTGGCACTGCAGACGCCAGTTCGTTTCCCCCTGTAAACGAAGAGGAGAAAGAGACTAGAGACACCTTTCAATGCCAATCTTTGCCCCTCAATGCCGGCTCTCTTTAGAGGAAGATGGTAATTCCTAGGCTCACACTGATTCGGCAACTTGGACATAAGTACTCAGATCAATCAATATCAAAGACTTACTGAAGTTTATACACAAATCGAATTTGCTTGTGTAGGCCCATCGATTTGTAGTCAGATCAGTCCGAGACAGATCACTTATTCCTTGTGGTATCAAAATAGGCACATTTCGTGACCTAAGTGTGTCTTTCGGCAAAGTTCCATGCCCAGAAAACTACTTTAACATCCCTCGCAATTATCCTCCTTTTTCTGTATTTAAATTTACTAAACACTGAGCTTGGCGTTCTATGAATATTTTAAAACAAAATGTTATCTAAAAAGGAGGTTCACTGCTTCTTTCTGTATTTCAAATGTGTAAATTTCTAAATTATTCAAATTTTCGACTAGTAGACTAAAGTTTGTGTGGTTTTGCCATATTTTGGCATATAGCAATAAACTTATGTTATTGTTGTTATCATAGAAAAAACCTACTAGAAACAAACTAGCATTACATATAAATTATTTTCTTTAGCTACTAAAGATTTTTTTTGTAACTACGTTGAAACCCTGCTGCGCTTTAATGCCTCACCATTCCAATTAGTTTGTAGCCCAATTAAAGACAACACACATTCTGTACGATTTTTTGGTCACAGCCAGCATGAAAGTAATGTGTTGCCAACTAAACTGAATTTATCGAGAAACCAGACAGATAATCTTATCAATTATACCTGCTGACGCCAAGTGTCAAATCAAAATGAGACAATATGCCAACGACTAAACAGCGCTACAACAACAAATTGCCAAATACCACAACGAAGTTGACCCTCGAACAGGTTCAGCGGTTTGAATGTCAGAGCAAAGGCCAACACAACAAGAAAACCAAATAACAGAAACACGAATGATCCGGGAACATACCAAGTGTGCATAAAATTCCAAGAATTCACAAAAGGGCGCGGAGACTGTAACCAAGAAAACAGTTATAACCACTAAATCATAGTCAAAGGAACCAAAAAAAATTAAAAAAAAAACTAAAATTAAAAAAATAAATTACAGAAAAATATAAAAAACAAAGAAACAAAAAAATTGAATATATGTGAAACAAAACAGCTAACGATTTAAATTAAGCATTACTAAAACAACAACAACAGCCAAAAAATTTCAACTAGGCAGTCGAAAGAAAAAAAAAAGAACGGTTGCGCTTGCCCACAAATAAATGTCGTCGTTGTCGTTGTCGTCTTTTCGAAAACCACACAAGACCATAAGCTACAATAACAACAACAATAGCAACAGTCGCAATAAGAATGACAACAATACCGAGGAAAAGGCAAATTGAAATCAAACAAAACCAACAAAACCCTATAAAAACCCTTAATGGTCATAAAACGCACACACACATATACACTCACAGCAAACCACACACACAGAGAAGAGGCCCATGGACCGTGGAAGAGGCGCAGCAAGGACCAAGCAGCCTGCCACACTCATCGCCATCGCCAACGCCATTCTCCCGAGCGTATCCGAAATGCTCGTGGCTTACACTCGTACCTGTTGACAAAAACCAAAAACAAAGACAGAAATCAAAAATAAAAAAAC